>OX424443.1:11732133-12100935 GCA_949152495.1 Lasius fuliginosus | reverse complement strand
ACAGGGTGTCACCTTTCGAATAATTTTTTATTTCAAATTTATATTTTATATGGAGCCTCACTTAAATTCTTAATTATTTTTTATTTTTCGATTAAATCTAGAAGTCGATTTTTCCTTCAAAAAAGTTGACAAGTAGCAATTCTTTGACATTCGACTTTTTTTTCTTAATTATTTTTTATTTTTCGATTAAATCTAGAAGTCGATTTTTCCTTCGAAAATTGACATAGTAACTCTGACGTTTGATTTCAAATGAGGCCTTCGGAATTAGGATGGATCAGATGGCTTGTAAGATTTACTTTAGATATATGTAACACGCGAATTTTAAACAGATTTATGGATTTTATTCATATTTCAGTTTCAATACATTAATATTCGAAGAGGCGCGACTTTAATTTACAATAGTATAAAGCTTACGAAATCTTGAGAGCCTCTAGATTTTATTCTGTGATATGTCAACTTTGAGCTTTTTTTACACCGCGGATCTGTAACACGAGCGCCAGCTCGACTCGGAGTTCTTTTGTGTCGCGCCGACTTTGCGTATTAAATTGCGCCTTGCTGATGAGAAGTCGTTGTGCGCTCGTTAAGCGCATTGTTTCCCCCGGAATATTCTTTGTGGCTTTGCTATTCACATGTGGATATTGCTCATCTTTTCCATGAAATGAAATCTTAGCTTGGGCGTGTGTGCTCTCGAGATGCTCTCTTATAAGTTTACAATCTCGCGAGTTTATCATCTCGATCGAGTGAATAACTCGATCTTCTCGAGGTAAAACTCTAGTAAACTAGTAAAATTTATTAATAGTTTAGTATATTTTCCTTTTTTGCACTGTGTAAATTTTATTTAAAAATGACAAATATACACAGTCGTAAAATTGAAAAACAGAATTTTTGCAAGATTGCATCTATATTTCTTTCCTCTAAATTTGTATAATAATTGTTTTCATAATATTTTTTTAATATTTTATGTTACGGCTTCATAAGACAATTGTTAAAAATTAAACTGTCTCGAGACATCAGATTAATTTTTACGTTACATTAGATTTGTGAAAATTTAAAATACTCGAAAATTTAAAGTACTTGATCAACATACTTGAAATTAATCAGACATCTCTGATAAGTCACTTTTATATTCAGTTGTGAGAGTTACTGATTTATTTATTAATTCCATAATCGTATAATGAGTGTCTTGTTATCGATAATTAGCATTACTCATTCATTAGCCGTACTATTATCTAACCGTGCATTTTCTCGGAGATAATGACCCTTGAAATGGAAAATTACCTCTTGCAATGTGTTTATCGCCTTGTTGTGCCCATATATACATTTGTTTTGGGAATTAATAGACTTTCGAATTTATAATAGACTTGGCGCGAATTTTCATTAGTGCGGAAGCAACAACTATTCGTTGCTGTCATCGTGAGATACATTTCAACGAGTCGTTCGATTACAGAAAATGCCTTAAAGTTCCCGATCTTATTTTCAGTATTAAACAGTTTGAAATTTTAATCGATCTTTTAGGTAACATTTTGAAAAAATTATCATCTACTGGAATTTTTTGATATTTGATATTGAATATTTTAATTATTAAATTTTTTTCATTTATGTTATATATAAAATAAAAATTAGTTAAATCTAACTGAGAAACGTAAATGTCTGATGTATGTAAATGTATGTAAATGCTTGTACATCACACCGAGACTTGATTTGCCAAAACTCTTTAATTTTCAACGTTGAGATCTGCGGAACTTTGTAATTGCCTCGCCATTAGAGCAATCATTAATTTTCCACGTTTATTCACCACTATCTGCAATTGAAAGAGAGCGTTCGGTGGTACTCAAAGAGAAAGGCCATTCTGCATATTATAAATTATTCTAAATCGATTCTCTCTATTTTCAATCAATGACAATTATAAATTGATATAGCGTCCGTATTTTAATAATTTCCAATATTTGATTAATGCTTGACTGAACTTTCGCGAGATAAATCATGTACCATTATGAATTATTACGATTTAATGCGTCTCGAAAATTCGTATTCGCACCTGTCAAATTCAATTTTAGAAATAAAGGGTTCAATTAGAGTGCCGAGTGGCGGTCGCCGATTCAGCGACCTTTCTCGCGTCCGGCCAAGTTCCAAGCTGTCGAACTGCAGAAACGAGCCTGTCGACTCGGCGAAATTGTAAATTGCGAGCCAGCAACGATTCAATTTCGACGATTGCTCGCGGCGTCTGCTCGAATCGCGGCCACGCCGTACACACATCCGTGCATGCATACATGCATACGTAATAGACGCAGACACACGCAGCTTGCGAAACAATAATTGGCGAGTTTGGAAGAACATTCGCGTGATTCCCGACGCGGTGTCTGTCGCATTTTGTTGATTATCGAGGATAGTCGCGTTTCGAAAACGTATTCGCGATGATCGTTCTTCCTTCGTGGAATGCATCCGCTAAATGCGTGTCAACTAACACGCGAAATACATATTTTGATCGCAGAATACGTGATCTTGCGACGAATTTTTTATCGTCGCACGATTGTGTGTGTGTATTAGCATTCTCTCGCTTCGTGATTCTATGAGAATTTATAAAATAACTGTATTATATCTCTCTCGAGATGATTCTAATAATAGCACGTTAATTAATCTCGTCATTATCTTTTTTTTTATTTTGCAAGAATTATATAATATTTGCTCCTTAGATATTTGCCTCTCTTTATCTTGAAACTCTTTTTAGTATTTAATCTTTTTTTTTCTTATAACTTTTACGGAATAAAGTTTTTATACGCGCGTATTTTTTTAAAAAATTCTGAATTGAGAATAAGAGAAAAATATCATGTGTATTAAGAATTTGTTTACTTCGCAAATAACATATGAAACATTTATTTTTTATTTAACGCTAAGATGAAAAATCTTATCTTAAAATAGCGAAGCATAAAAAGATCTTCAAGTATGAAATGGTTTAAAGTACAATTTTTTTCCGCGACTTAAGAGTACAAATAGATAATTAAAACTTTGTATTTATTTAATTTTAAATAAACGTGTGACTTTGAGGTAGAAGTTTAATTTTCAGTTTTGTGTTACCAATATATTCAATATCGAAAATATAAAAAAATTGTAAATGATGACTTCCTACGATATCTTCTCAAAAATGTTTTCATGTTCTCAGAATTAAATTAAAAGTACTCGTTCTCAACGTTTCGTAAGGCAGTTGTGAATCACCAATGCATTTATATGAACAGTCATAAACCGGTTTGAGAGAATTATGACCTACGATTAGAGCAACTTTTTAAATTGTGGATATGAATACAGATAAAGCATTTTACAGTCTTTATTTAATCAGCCACTAGTCTTTATCTGAAGTTGATTCAGTTGTGCCGTAAATGTGACTTAAGTCTATTGCATGCATCATTCTTTCATTTCTGAAATAATTCCGGCGCACCTAGCACGTTTTTTTTCCGTTATCGAGAAATAACGGAGAAATCGCTGAAAGAAATACCGCGAGAGAGAGAGAGAGAGAGAGAGAGAGAGAGAGAGAGAGAGAGAGAGAGAGAGAGAGAGAGACAGAGAGAGAGAGAGAGAGAGAGAGAGAGAGAGAGACTGAGAGACTGAGAGACTGAGAGCACGAGAGAGAGAGAGAGAGAAAGAGAATACGCTCTTTTGAACTGTTCTTCCGGCCACGTGAGCAGCGTGATAAGTGCGGCATAATTTTTTTGATCGCATTCCCCTCTCATAAGCTCTGCTCCGTCGTCGATTAACAATAAGTTTCCAACTTTGGATCATTGCGTCTTTTCGCATCTCCCGTGTAAAGATCATTTTACGCAATATATTATTTTTTAATGAATTAACATAACAAACACACGGACTCGTTCGCTGGTGTTCAGCATTTTCTCTTCGAAATTTTTTGTAAAAACTTGAACATGATAAGACACTTAAGTTGCTCGAAATCACAAGAGCGGATCTCCAGATGGTGTGGAAAAACCGCAGGGGAGTGAATTTGTCTGGAGTAATTCCGTTCTAAGATCAAGTCGGCCGCCTCTGCCGCCGCCGGTCGTCCGAGTATTATTAGCGCGCTCGTAAATAGCGGTCCCGGAAGTAGTGACATTAAAGATTGCGGTCGCTTCCGTAGCCGCGTATGAGCCGGCCGTGTACAAACCGGATCTGCTACCTATATCTGTATTCGCGTTGACCTTTGTCGAACAATATGGTAGAATGGCCGTTGCGGGCTGAATAGCCGTTATTTAACGGAGTGCACCGTGTAGTAAACAAGCCACACTACACTTGTACGCTCGGGAATTTCTTTTCTCCAAGTTGCAATGCCCGAAAATGTACGTGAGATCCCGCGCACGTGGAATTGATCGAAATAAACGAAAGAGAGGGCACGTTTGTGCGACATATCTTGTACAGATATATATTTTTTTTTTACGGCTAACAATTTTTTTTCAACATTGAAAATTTTAAATTTGATGTAGTGTGAAAAGATGGAGATAAATTTGGGAGTATGATAGATATATAAAAATACATAAATATACTTTTATATATTTATTTCAAAAATATGATTGTGCGAAAGAGAGAATCGAGAGACAGCAGTTTTTACTTTAGGCAAGTTCTGTCGCATAATGTTGTGCAGAACTAAAATTAGGCTCTTATAAATAAGTCGATCATGAAATCGATTTGTTATTTTTAATTCATGTGCGTTAAGCCGCGAAGGTCTTCAGTGAGGTAAATAACTCCATAATTAAGTCTACTAATCCATTTAAATCTTCTCTAAGAAAAAAATTACACACAACTTCATGTCTCTAAAAAATTACACTTATATCAGATGCATTGCGTTATAGTATATTAAGCACTATAATTAAACATTCAATATTAAAGAAAAGTCAAAAATAAAATCTTGAATACAAATCTTAATGAAAAAAAATGCTCTTTTCGTTTTCTCATTTTGCATCCTATAAATCTTGTTGTAAATAGCATTTTAATTTTGCTACTAGACTTGTGTTGTGTGTAACATATATGTGTATATTACAATATGTACTATACAATTTTGTTACATTATTACATTGAAATAGTAGCTTCACTTTTTTATGCAACAAAACTGGAATTTTCTCGAAAATATTGCAATTACATTCTTTTTATATGAAATCTTCAAACATTATTCAAACCGTCAAATCTATTATAAATAACATCATAAATAATAATAACTAAAAATAAAAAAGACTATTAATAATAAACGATAATATAAAATTAAAAATTATTAATAATAATGTATAAAAAATATATATAAATTTTTTAAATATATAATATCACAATAGTAATATGAATATCGCGGAATGATAATTTTATTTCTCCGTTTTTTAGGCAATATGCGACACGCGTTCCATCGCGAGCAACAACTAAAATTAGGCCCCTTATAAATTTATAAGTTTATCACATAAAATCGATTTGTTATTTTTTAATCCGTGTGCGTTACCCGCGAAGGTCCTTGCCGAGATATTTTCCGCGCGACGCTATTTTCACCGTGCGTTTAACACATCATGCAGGATTGCTACGAGTCTGGAAAACTACGAAAACCGGGAAGAATCCGTGAATAGTTAAAAAATGTTCAAAGAATACTGAGATGAATCGGGGAAACTGGGAAGCATTTCTGGAATTTTTCGTTGCGATAATCGTGGAAACGAGAATCATTTAATCGACTATATTTATCGACATATTTAAATATTGTGCGAATCCTCATTAAGAGTCATGCGAAGAAAGAAATATATATATATAATAAAACGTACAGTACAAATATGAGAAATGATAGCAGACGATAATAAAGCTGTTTTCTTTTGGATGTGCATCGGTCTTTATTTTGTTTACTTAGTACTTTGCTATCTCTATCTCTTTCTTTCTTTCTCTTTCTTTCTTTCTTTCTTTCTTTCAAGAAAGAATCTTTCCGACAAATGTTTCAATCGTTCTGACACTTCTGAGCGCTTTTATATTCGCGTTACACATTATAATCAGACGGTAACAAGTCATGAATCTTATCGTGCATTACCGTTAAACGGGGCATAATCAATTTAGTCGTCTGTAATGGGAGAATGTTGTTCCACGATGTCTCCCGATAATCTTTAATTATCCTCATTGGCAAGTTATAGCAAATTTACGCGTGTTCGATATATCGGGAGCATCTGCATACTCTCCGTAAGTATGGATTCCGCATATAGTGTCACTCCTGTAGGTTGCGTGTATGTATGTGTGTGTGTGTGTTTGCGCTGTGTGGATGCATGCATATATATATATATATATATATATATAAAATGTGTGTGTATGTATGTGTGCATCCATATGCTACTGAAGCGCACGTCGTTCGATCGAGCGGAATATTACGTTAATCCCAGTTTCGAATATTCCGTCTATTTCGCGTTAAATAGCGAACTAGTGGTGCTAACTCACTGCCGTGATAGTTGAAAGACGTCGATATCGATTTCGTCGGATTTATAATTCTGCAGATTACGATATTCGCATTGAAATCAGAAAATCATGATGAGATCATATTACATCATATTCATATCATACAAGACATTTCGTTTCAATTGAATCAATATTCTCTGACGAATTTGTAATCGAGTTTTTTCTTGACGAGAATATAGAATATGGAAATCACATTTTGTCATAATTTTTCGATTTTCGATATTAAATATATAAACTGATACATTCAAATTAAAATTCTATTAAAATGTTTACGTAATAAAAAAATGTAATTTAAATAAAGAATAAGACACACCTTGTTATCTACTTGACTCTCCTAAAGTTTAGTTTACGAAAGAATTCATTTTTAATTCGCTCATAACTCCAAAAATATAGATGACTCGATAGTTTGGTATTAAGATTTTTATTTCTCTATTTAATGTAACACACACACACACACACACACACACACACACACACACACACACATATATATATAACTAACTTTATCGCGTCACCTTTTCATCATAAAATGAAGAATCCAAGAGTTCATGTCGAGCCGCAATAATTACGTACGAGTATCGGTATATATATATATATATATATATAAGTTATATTTTTATTCAATTTTATTTACGGCTTATACATCGCCATATTGCACCCCACGACTCATGTAAGAATACTTATGATACTTTGAACTATCGAGGTATCGATATTTTACCTTCGATATTAGCCAACGCACTCATTAACCATCACTTTATAACCATACCTTTTTGGACACACGTGTTTGTAGGAAGCTCGTTTTTTTCCTCGTTGCAAGATCGCGACACCGGATCTATAAATATTCGCCGCATATAATGTTACACTCCGAATAAAAGCCGCCCAATTATTCCACGTATGCGTGGCGAACAATCGCCGCGCTAACGATCAACAAATATGTATATACCGGGCTTTTCTCTACTATTCGCGATGGTCGATAAACACAGATAAGCCGATAAAAAGCGTTGTGAGCTCCTCTCTCGGGCCCATGTGTGAGCGTTGTGTTTAAAAATAGAGCTCATTGAATCGCTGAAACCCCTGTCGCTGATTGCGCAATCATGCGATCGCTGAAAACACGCGGTCGTTAATCGCGCCTTAATCGCTTTTATATAGACGGGATCGCGTAAACACTGAAACGCGTGCGTGACTTCGTATAAGAGTATAATTCCACGGCGCGTCGATACCTCCAACGCGCGCATATCATATCTAAAAATATGAAATATACAGAGTGTTCGTAAATTGGCGAAAGATAGACGCATAGCTTTGTTTTTTATATGAATATCAGAGGAATATTTTTATACCTATTAACATACAAATATATTATCGAGAGAGAGAGAGCCATTATTCTTTATTTCTTCCGATATCTTAGCAATTAAAATTTTCTTTATATTAGACGGATAAAGAGCACCATTTTTACATCTTTAAAATTTAATTTGTGTGAGAAAGCATTTTATGTTTCATGTTTTATAGTTTGAAAACTATTAGCATATTTATTTTAAAGATCAATATTTTTTTTAAAGAGAGAGAGAGTGAAAGAAGAGAAAATGATGAGAATAAATTGCAAATTTTATACAAGATGTAACGTTATACCTTTTATACACTTTTCACAAGTTCTAAGACGCTCTACACGGCTCTGACAAATTTCTTTACTCTAAATTTCGACAATATACGTACGTTAATCCGCATACAAGATAAAAATAATAGACAGAAATTAATGAAATGAAAGGGGGACATAGAATTGCTTTCCACATATCTTGTACAACGAAAATAAATTTCATTTATTATACTATAAAAATAATAGTATAAACACGTACAATTTGCGAATATGCGGAAATTACATAATACCAAGTCAACAGACATAAATACCATACAATAATCAGCTATTTTTAAAACCAAAAGAGCGATGAAGAAAGCAAAGAAACCCACAGCAAAATCTAGCCGGACTAAAATTATTATACATATTCAAGCGATTCAGAGTCCAGTATCGAAACATTTTCTGATTATTCGTAAAATTTTACGCGATTTTTCTGACAGGTATGAAAAATTAACTTTTAATTGGTCGAAGCATTGAAAATAAGATCGCGTTATCGGATACCTGATAGATGGGAGAAATATTAAATATTTTCTCTTCTCTTTGCTAAATACTTGATATCTGAAAATATAATCGATAATGTTAATTCAAGTGAAATAATCCTCAAACGTCATGCTTCAAGAGTCAACTTCGAACGTCACATTGGAATCCAATAGATCCGGCAATTTCAATCGTAAGCTCTCTCCAAACATCTTTTCATTTGTAAAATTTGTTGAGGGGACTCGTGTATGTGTGCGTGTGTATATGTAAGTCTTACGAGGATGTTAGAGTTAAAAATCATTAGTTAAAAATAATTAGCGAAGAGCGTCACAAAAGTTTCACCGCACCTTCCGAAGGCTTGTGACGCATTGTACTCCAACGTGACGTTGTAGGGTTAATTGTAATTTATCCTTCTTACGTGCAAAGGAGGTAAAGGGTGATAGATCGGTTCGAGCCGCAGAAAAACCGGTCACTTTATCGGTACCTCACCTTTACTTCGGACGCAACATTTTATTCCTCGAGAGCGTCCCTCTTTAATAACTAAAATTGCTTCTCTACGTCAGTGGTGTTATATAGCCATTTATTTTTAATCGGTGCTCATTCAGTCGCGCCTGAACAATGTACCTAACGGCGTTGGCATTCAGTACGGGAAATAATGTCACGATTGTGCGCCAAAGGCCTCGTCGACAGGACTTTTACAGCCGCGCAACTTTTCACGTGCATTGTGCGCGTGTGTATCGACGACGGACGGTAGAATATATTCCCTGGGAGGGGGAAAAGGGAAGAGGGGCACGGACGCATCGGCGATTTATAAACAATTATTTCTATGGGAAATCTGGACCGAATTGATCCCTCAACATAGTAGTGCATTTCCCTTACTGGATTATTGCAAGTCTAGAATATAACTTGCGAATAAATCGCGGAATAATTTAAATTAATTTTTAAGGGCATATTTTATATGCAATATATTTTTTTTATCGAAGAGAAAAAAATCGAGGAGAAAGGAAAAATATCGTCGTTATAAAGGGGAGTTAGAATTTTTAACTATTTACAGCTTTAATATGTGGCTTCGAAGTAATTTACAACTTAATTGGCTCACCATATATCTATTTCCTTTTAAATTAATTTCCTAAAAAAAGGACAGTAGATATTAGATCTATTTAAATAAACAATGTGGACAGGAATGCGAAAGGATTAAACTGCAATTATTGTAGATTACCTCTTCGAGAGTACTTTAGCGTTAGGAACTTGAGAGATTTAGCGTATGCTTATAAGGACTGATCGCGCTCGACTGATCGGCTAATTATTATTCAAGAGGGAAGAAAGACTATAATTTTAATTTAGATCAAAAGACTATAATTTTAGTAATTCGATAGTAGCACTAAAGCGGGACGTTGAAATGTGTCAGCTCACATTTCCAGCGGCTGGATTGAATGTATCGGGAAATACCACTGAACGATTCTCGCTTACGCGTATTCCGTGATTAGCTAATAATTATGGACAATTAATAGGAATAATTGTACGCGGAAAACAGGGACATACCCGCATACAGGGTATCGTGCGATAATAAAACGACCGAAGAGCTTTCGGGATCATTCTTGATCGAGAAGTTCAAATGAACTCAATTTTGCAACGAAGTAATGTATACAAAGTGTTGCGTATCACATAATCGCAACTTCAATGTATAAACTCTTTAGTGTATAGATTTTTCAATCACTAGAGAGCCGATTTTTCTTTGCGTAAATTATCAAGAAATGAAAGATTCTTGCGAATTAAGGATTGAGACTAAATAATAAGATGTTAAGAAAAAAGATTGCATGTTATGAAAATATATATCTCTCTCAATATACAGCATTGTGAGACACCCTTTATACATTGTACATAGGTACACTGTTCGTGTATTACTCTATGCTTCATTATTTTAATTAACTTCACTATCGACACAGCAGTTGTCATGCGCTGTTATTAATTGTAATTTATATTTCATATATAATTATTAGTGTAATTAATATTTATTTATTTATTTATTTTTTTTTGTATTTTGATGCATTACATATTTGCTATACGCGTGCACGTATGTATATGTATGTGTGTGTGTACATACGTAATGAAAATATTCACCGAATTGCTTGGATAATATATCTCGTGCTGCTTCGAAACGTTCGCGCCAAAGTAAGAATGTTTGAATATTTTATTACGTACGGTCCTCGCAAACGGAACAAAATTACGGAGCTCCGTTTAGGGGATGCCTTGATCTCTGGTGCTTCGTTTAAATTTATTGCGCGGTTTATTTCCAGGCTGCGAGACTTAATTCTTCATTTCTTTTGAAGCTGTCTTTACCATAATTTTGAATTTGTATACGTGTCATACTTAGCAAGAGCTAATTTATATTAACTGCTTTTCGCATCACGACTTATTGCAATTTATTGAACGGTAAAACTTATTTTTTTTTTAATATCGTCCAAATAATTTATTGTATAACTTTGTAATTACATCAATACAGCCTGTATCTTTTTTATCTTTTTAATTTATCGAAACTATTGGTACTAATACTAAACGTATATGATATCAAAAAAGTAAGTAGCTTAAATAAAGCTAATTGTAAGATGACTTGATTCTTGCATATATTTGAGCTTTCAAATACTTTTGAAAAGTAGCGGCCGATAAATCTGAGACATCCTGTATAATTTTTATTTATACTTATTCATCATGTCCGATGCATACAATGCGATGTAAGTGTGCAGCACATTATTCGCATAACTCATCAACAAGAAGTGAGAAATTAAATTACAGTAATCACACGCGCGTACTGTCACAACACTGCGGAAAACCGCGAATAGACAAACCGCATCCGCAAATGTCGATAATGCGGTCGCTAACATATTCTCTTGACTGAGTGAAATTCGCCAAATGCCGAATATCAATGAAAATTATCAGACAATTTCGGAAAAAGGTCTAAGATACTTTTACGAACGCATTACTGTGATTGCTACTTTTATTTTATCTTATTTTGTATAAATCTTTTTAGTCATTCACCAATAATGTGGATTTTTTACATGAAGTTTCCGAGAGAAAGTGTTTCTTGTGAAATTTAGAGTCAGTTTTGCCTTAGCAAAAAACAATGAATATTGGTGTTTGAAAATTTGTGGAAAAGATGTTATCTAGGAAAGAAACCATATATTTTTTAGATTTTCTTTTTTTTTCTCTCATTTATAGCCTCCCACAATTAACCTTTTTCTGATATTCAAAATAATTAAAGATATATATCCAGATATATTAAGCGGATCGAAATTGAAATAATTAAGGATATATATCCTAATATATTTCGCGGATTGAAATTGAATATTAAGTCTAATGCAGTATTTTTTCATTTTTTATTGATCCTGTTCCCATTAAATTCTTAAAGTTGTCAAAAATTTATTAGACAGTAATCTCTCTAAACTATTACAGATTGCAACAACCGTGAGCTCTAATGTTAATATTAAATTATCAAAGCATATCTTTTACTACATCAAAGATATTTGCATATGTCTCATGAATTATTTCCTCTCAAATGCCTATATTATCATATTAATCATATTATTGTACACATAGTGGGTTGATAGTGTAAAGTATCGAATAATTCTCTTAGCGTCGACGTCTTTAATTCTCTATAAATATATATTTTTTTTTTAGGTTTTTCAATCGCAACATTTATACAAAATCGTTTAAAAATGTAATCTTTCAATTGCTTAGAACAACGTACCAACGAATATCGTTAATATAGCACAGAATATATATTGTTATTGAGCAAGGCTAACGAAGGCGGGCTATCGCAGCACGTGTGGCGTTTTACACGAATTGCGTAAGTACTTAGCGATTTGCATATTTCGCATTCGCGAACAGGCTAATTCAATCGGCACTCGCCTATATCGGCGACCGTAAGTGTGTTTGCGAATTCGATCGATACGTTTAAAATATCAACGCATGACCAACTCGACGTTGAAACTACTTAACTTTTACACTTGGGAGATATGCCAGAATCAGATTGATTATTTGTCGATTACTCGAAAAGCAGTATGAGCAATAAAAATATTTTATATAAGGAATTATTCCGGATATCTCTCTCTATCGTTCTTTTTTTTCGACAACTTTGTTTTATGCAATATCGAACAATATTCGATATTCAAAGCAATAATTTTTTATACAAGTTAATTTTATCAAATGAAATAATAAATAACAATTCTGGTCTCGGACTGTGTGTAAAAATGGATCGCGACAATACAAAAAGAAATTTTTGCATTGATGTACAGTGGTTTAGGATTATAAATTATACCGACTCTTAATCGGGGAAATCTTGTGGTATATGAGGAAAATATGGAGGATATTTTTTTCGCATAGATTAAGGAAATTTGTGCAAACCACGAGTGCGATTTTCAGAAAATCATTCGTAGTGCGTTTCGGGTTTTCTCAGAAGAAACATTTTATAAGTCTTTAATTCAATATCACTATGATTATGACTATGACATTATAACTATCGCTACATAGTTAAATTAAGAACTCTTTCCTTCCTCCGAATAATTGTGCAAATAAGTCAATATTCTGCTTTCAAATAATTTAACTTCTATGCTTTAAATTATTAGAAGATATTCTTTAAAAATTAAACGAAATATATTTATAAAATACTTACTTTTATTTTAATAATCTTTTTGTAGTGGTAAAATTTTACAAGTAGCTGTTATGTGTGATAATGTAAAACAAAGTACATGATAAAAATGTTCTAATATTTATAATTAATTATTTTCATATTCACCTTTCGTAAGTACATACGGTAAAAAAATGGAATAATATATAGAAGATATTAAACAAATAATATAAAAATGAATAAATATGTAAATAATATTAGGATATTAATAATAATATTATAATGTTAATAATAATATAATAATATAATATTAATAATAATAATAGGGGGTGAATACATGGGAAGAAGATATTATTAATATGGTTATATTTGAATAATATATAAAACTATGTATATATATATAAAATAACTATATACATAAAATGTATTATTATTTTTTGCAAGGCATATCTATATTTTGAAATAGGTGAGAAAAATATTTTGTTTTTTTTCTATGATTTTCATAAAATTTTCTTACTACGAACTCGTGCTTAGAGCCAGTTCTTATTCAGATGTTTTCTATCTCCGACACGAACGCAACGCATGATTCGGTGTGAAGACAGCTTAAGGGTGCCAGCAAAGGGTGGCGCGCTAATATCGGGGCGCGGTGGTACTGCGGCCTGGGAGGCGAAAGAGCCCTGCTCTACTTCTCTCTCTCTCTCTCTCGCTCGCTCGCTCGCTCTCGCTCTAACCAGCTCTCTCTATCTATCTTCCCTTCTCTCTTCCTCTCACCCTATCTCTCCACGTCGGCATCTATCGACCCACCCCCGGCGACGATGGAGCTTCCACCGCCCCGGAAAGCTTCCGCGCTTGGCGCGTACACGTCCGACGATTCGGGCTTTTCCCTTCGCCCGTGTACGTCGAAGAAGAAGGGTGTCGATCGTTGTCGTGCCTCTTCACAGGGCGGAGCAATGCCTCGTCCTTACGCGAGGAGGGCGTCGTGGAATCCACCGGAAGATCAACTTAACTAGGGTTAAAATCAAATATAATCGTATTACTTATAACTTACATTATTCGAATAAATTCAAAGTTTACAAACAAGAGATTAAGATTATACAAACAATTAAAGTATTACAGAATATAATAGAAAATAAAATTTTTATAACACACACTGCGTTATGCAAATGTTACAAAAATTATAAAATTGTGTACAAAGAAGATTGTTCACAACGATGTAATAAATCCGACATCCATGCAGCAACGTGAAATAATTTGTAATGTCAAGTCGGCTGCGTTTAAAAAAATTAAATTAAACTCATAAATTAAATGACAAATTTAAACGATTAACTATTCTCTCTCTCTCTCTCTCTCTCTCTCTCTCTCTCTCTCTCTCTCTCTCTCTCTCTCTCTCTACACACACACACACACACACACGCTTATTTCATATTATTTAAATTTTATCAAAATTATCTGAATAATTAAATCTTAAAATCGAATCGCAGACATTTGGATATTCGAACGTCTACTAAATATACCCTAGAGAGAAATCCGAAACTGTTTTACATAGATTTACATAAATATTTTTTAGATTTAACTCCCGCCACTGCAATATAATATATTTCACATATATAAAAATTACATTTTTACATTATATAGTTTTGCATAGTTTTCGCATTTTAGTACAATTATTTTGGAAGAAACTAGAAAAAGAAGTTATACCGTCATAAGATTAATTCTGGTTAAGTCATTTTCTCTCTTCTACGCGTGTTTCCGATCCGTTGTGTCCTTGGTGATAATCGTACAAGATATCATCTCTCGAATACGAACACTGCTCGAACTTGTCGAGCAAGGAGAATGGATACTTTGGTATACTGCGATCATTCCTAGCAACCTGTTTTAAGAAGGAAAACAAGGCAATGAAGATAAAAAAAGATAAAAAGAAATGTCTCTTAAATTAATCATCGGACTTAAATGCCATGTCCGTCTGATTCTCACACTTATACATTTTTTGAATATGTGGCGTAATTTACAATTCATATCATCTATTTTAAAAATTTTTTGTACAGTTATTCGTTTCTTTTTACATCAATCTCTAAAGATGTCATTGAAAGAAAACCTTGAGAAATTATAAATTTAAATTTTATGATATCAAAGATTGTAAGGATATTGATTGGTATAGTACGCTTTTATGCGAATCTTAAAAGATATATCGTTGATTGAAACCATAAAATGCAAAACAGCTTAAATCCATTACTTGACAAATCCATTACTTGAATATGAATTATTGATATCATTGTGTCTATGTACAAAATAATTAAATACGTGTAAATTTTATTAAAGAAAATTTTATCATTGATATGTAAAGGAAATTTATCTAAATGGGATTAGATTTATACCAAAAAGAAACTTTATCAACTTAAATCATTGGAAATCGTAATGCATCTGTCATCCGATCGGAATTTCGATAAGCGGAGTCAGCGTACTCTTTTGCGGAGGGGATGTAATTCCGTAGGGAGTTGAGTTCCTCCTCCTTTTCCTCTTCTCTCTCTTTCTCAGTTGAACGAGAGTTCTAGCTCTAGTTACATCATTGAAGGAATACCGGAAGAGAGCCTAGGTTGCGTGTCTACCGTCGGTTCTCATTCATTCATTAACCCGCTCTTCACTCACTTCTCCTGGCTTTTCCTTTTTGCGTCCAAAAGAGTCGATTTGAATCGTGCAATTTCGCGAAATCGCTGCCAACACCGTCCCATGTCTCGTCACAATTAGAGAATGTTACCGCAAACTAATATTAACCCGTTAGAATTCGCGCCACGAATACGCGCGCATCGCTTAAAATAAAAATAAAATATATATAGAGCGATTCCGAAATCCATCGATGATTTTCGAAAAATTAATTTCTTTCTTAATAAAAATATCAAAACATCAATATTCTACAGAAAGAAAAATTTGACCATAAAATTAATTATCCCAATAAGCTAATATTTAATTTATGTACTCTTTATTGTTTAGCACTCTATTAATTTATTGTACTCTTCAAATTGAAAAATTGCTTTGAAAAAAATTAATCATTTCTCTAATATATTTGGATATCATATTTTTATTACGCGATATAAAAATAGAAAAGATATATAACTAAAAAATATTAATGTATAAACATAGACATATTTCCGCGAGAGAATGTGTTTGATTTCAATTATTATTAAAAAAATTGACAATTGAGTATAATATATAAAAAAAACCTGACATGTATTTTCTGATCAGTTTTCTGGAATAATACTCGGCAGTGATATGTATGCATCATTTAATTAATTATGTATCTTAATTAACCTGTATTGCGAATAATATCGGATACACTAAACGCAAGACTCGCGAGAAGATTAGCGCGCGATGCAGTTATCATGATGTAATCATCGTTGACATTGATCGGTGATAGAGCCGTAACTTGGCGAAGATACAGACTTCAAAGAGAGTCTTAAGCACCTAAGCAAACAAGCACGACAAACGCACTGTTCCCGTATCGTATAATCGCGCTGTTATTGCACGTGCGAGTCTCGTCATCGTACAATAACTGAGAAGGATTTAAGCGAGTCGAGATTCAACGAAGTTGATGAACACATCCAAGTAGATTTTTCTTTAAAACATTAATAAAATTGACCTTCTCTCATAGATTTCTGAAAAAAAGATACGATATCTACATATAATCTAAGAGATTATATCACTTTTAATATCGAACTGAACATAATGACCGGAAAATGATTTATGAAAACAGATTGAGCCCGGTCTTTTGTATTTGTTATTCAGTAAAAAGAATAATACGGAATCATCCAAAGTAAGAATTTTCCAATTATTTCACGCCATGTGTAATTTTCACTTAATTTAAAAATAATATCATAAAAAACTTACATTAGTTTCTGAGATAATATATCTTAAATTTTTTAAGATATTATATTTTGTGAATTCATCTCAATGTCCCGAAAAATAATCAACAAGTAAAAGGAATTCCTTGGATTTCAACTGACCGACTTACTAATTCTTATTGTTTTTACGCAGAGTTTACGCGGTGTTTTTTTTTCCTCCTATCGTGGCGCAAAGTCACTCTCAATCGAAGGGTGTCCCGTGCATTTTTTCGATTGATGACACACGCCCGTCTTTTTTATCGATAAAGGCGTACCCCTGTATGCCCGGTGGCCTTTTTGCATCCTCATTAAGGCGGAGAAAGGCGTGCTTGTGGGCGCGCGAAGCGTCTTTTCTTGGCGACGCGCATAAAAAGCTCTTTCCTCTCTCGCACCCAGTTTGTCCCTCGCGTGCATGAAGATCGATTCAGGTTACGCGAGCTTTGCACGCCCAACATTATTACACAGCTAGAAAGTAACAAACACTCCCCCTTCCCTTATCTAAATGGAATCGAGAGCAATTCCTTGAAATACTGATACCTGGAAGTCGGCAATCCCCCGCGATCGTTTAATATTAATGAGAGATCTACTTCGACGAAGTTAGGAAAAATTTCGTGGAAAGCTATCGATTGAAACGTGTAAATATTCTACATTAAATGTGCGTTGATAATTAAATCCAGAATTAAAGTTGAAAGGTTAAGAAGAATGGAAATTGAAGAGTTGAATTACAAGGATGAGCTCTGAATTTATAATTTGTGAGGTCCGCTTCAAGCACGACTCTGTTGTATTTAAAGCAGATCTTTCGAATTATTGATTTACCTAATTCTCTCTTTTATCGAATCCTTCAACTTTAAAGAAACTCACTCGATCTTTAAATGACCAATCGTGATTTTTAAGTTTAGTGTAGTAATTCTTTTTTATACGGATAAAAATATAAATTTTGTTTAACTACCTATTTTGTTCGAAAGCTCACATGCATATCTTATGAATCAGAAAGAATTAAACACACACATATTTCTCTCTGAACTATGTCCAAGCTTTTTGGCAACCGGACTTTTTGGCAACAGGAAAATTTCCGAGGAATTTTTAATTTATTTATCACTAGCTGGAAATGAGTAACTTTATGTTATTACGTATAATGTTTAAAACGATTAAAAAATTATTTCTTCGATTATTCTATTGCATAATAAAAATATAATCCAACATAGGTATATTAATTTAAAGAGATCTTTATCTTATTTATTAAGAAGATCTCGAATCGTGTTCTACTTCTCGTGATTTGTCTCGTCTCTTACATAGTAATTTTACTCAAGATATCAACAGTAAGGTGAAAATCTTGAATAAGCATTCCTAGTGCAGAGCATTATTATGCCCCCGCCGTTGATATTCGTTAAGAAAGAGCTACGCGTCGCGCCGACCGCGCGGACGCGTTTCATTCATGATTTCGCGAGGAAACGCGACGATGGCGACGAGCGCCACCTACACCCGGACGTCCCCCTTCTTACCCCTTCGCCGTCGCCGGCCACCCTCCGTCTACTACCATCTAGCTGGCGTATAGCCGCCCCACCATTTCCTAGAAACGGACAATCTTCGCGCGATCTCCGTATCGCGCGAGTCGCGAGACGATAATACGGAGTGTCGCGCGAACGTAGTGGAAGTCGATGTGAAAATCATGACAATTGTTTCGATACGACGAACATTTATGCGGAATTATTACACGGTGGATTAAATATGACGAGCTTGAACTTTACGCGTGTGAGTGTCTAATCGCATCTCGCTAATTTACGTAATAACGTTGTTTCATGCCGATTACTATGGAGATGTATAATAAATCTGAGCAGTACGTCATAATCGCATATGTCATAAATACGTTTCTGTTTTCTATTTATTTATTTATTTATTTAATTTCTGCGCTTTATTAGTTTCTATCAAAGAACCGCAGTTTTTCGGGATAGTTGTCGGAATAGAAAAAAAAAAAACTTATATACTCCGCACAGTCTCTCAGCTTAAGAGAGACCGTCATCCATTTACTATGACAGCGAGCTAATCGAGGCCCGAAACTTTGTTGCAGGAACCGGCGAGTCGGGCAAGTCCACGTTCATTAAGCAGATGAGGATCATCCACGGTTCCGGCTACTCGGACGAGGACAAAAGAGGGTTCATCAAACTTGTGTACCAAAACATTTTCATGGCGATGCAGTCTATGATCCGGGCGATGGACCTCCTGAAGATCCAGTACGGCGATTCCTCGAACATAGTGCGTAAACATTTATAATTTTGCTTCGTAGTAAAATGTCATCATGTACGTCGGATTAACACTTTGACGTATCTTAAATATTAAAATGACAGTTTATGTATAGAACTCTCATAACGGCTTCCTTATCAAGAGCATTACATCTTTTATTTAAATTCCTTTAATTAATTCCCTCATTTTTATTTTATTTCGTATTAATTAATTTTGTGCATGTTTTCTGAAATATATCGCGTGCTACACCAAATATTTTAAATTCACGATTACATTGGACACGGGTCAAACTACGCGCATTTAAGAGTTAATTAACCGTGCTGTATCATCGGTTATCAGAAGGTTAACGATAACTTCGTGTCGTATGTTTAATATCGCACATTCCGACACATGTCGGACCGGAAGTTGTATACCGCGTTTCCGGACACTCACACGCGCTTTTTTCCCCTTTTTTTCTTGCCCTCTCTCAGGAAAAAGCGGAACTCGTGCGAAGCGTAGACTTCGAGACGGTGACGACGTTCGAGAGCCCGTACGTAGAGGCAATCAAGGACCTGTGGGCGGACGCCGGTATACAAGAGTGTTATGATCGCAGACGGGAATACCAGCTCACGGACTCAGCCAAGTAGTGAGTATTATATTTCGGCTGCACTGCGCCCTCCTTTACGCGGGGGCGGCGCGCATTCCCTCATCTACTACGTGTCTTATCGCGAACCGAGAAGTGTGATTATTTCTCGTTCCTTTCCCCGTCTCTAACATTGGCCTGGAGTCTTTCACGTAAAATCCATATAACCGCTGATAGAGGATGACTCAGGTTCTTACCGCACTCTCTTCCTCTTTCTTTCGATTTTTTCCTTCATAAGAGCATCGAAACGCTGATCTAATTTCTTTCGTTATAAACAGAGGTCCGACAAAGGATTTAAATTACACAAGTGAGAATTGGCTAAGGTCAATTCTTCGTTTAATTTCAAGTTCAGTTTAATTAGCGGATATTTATAGTATAGTATATGTCTGGAAGTTGTGAAAGGAGATTGATAGTATTTGATCAGAATCGCGTTATAAAAATATCGACTTTCGAAACTAGTTCAAAAGTTCATCGGAAGAAAGAGTGGAAAACCTGATATCATCCTGTGGTTCGTTAAAACAGCTGATAAATCACATCCGAAAAATATAGGAACTTTGAAAAAATATCAAGGAATATACACAACAATAAATATCATAGATATGACAATTGATAGATTATATATTGCATTAGTAAAAGATTACATTTGTAATTTTTTTTTTTAATTTGATTCAGATTTTTTAATTTAATAAGGACAACAGTATTATTCGCGAATAATATAGTCTACGTCTTAAGTCGCTTAATTGATATTCGATAATCGTTAACAATTCAGTTATTAATTCTAAACTTGACGAAACTAAGGAAACGAACTTGAGATTGTGTTATAATGAAAGATGACGTGAAGGAAAAACATCCTAGATTTCGCGAATGTAACAAACGATTCGGAACTTTTATTATTTTTTTTTTTTTTTTCCTTTTAGAAATACATTTTCAATTTTTAAAAAGAAACAATAAGAAAATTAACTTAGGGCCTTGCAGTGAGGTCTTAATTTTTAAAACTCTCACTTTTTATCGAGCCCTTACTGAATGTAAACACGCAATCGTGTTCTTGAGTTTCGAGCAATCCCTTTGATATATTAACGCGCGCACCGGATGCGGATTTAATTCTCTCACGATAGCTTCCGCCTTCCTTTCTCCCGTCCATCCTCTATCTTCTTCCCGTACGCCGGGTATTGAGAACACGATGTTTCAGTTACCTAATGGAGATAGATCGAGTCGCGGCACCAAACTACCTCCCCACAGAACAGGACATTCTTCGTGTGAGAGTGCCCACCACCGGTATAATTGAATATCCCTTTGACTTGGAAGAGATCCGATTTAGGTATGTGTGTCACTCGCGGTCGGCGGACGACGATGATGAAAGGAGAAGCGAGCTGTCTGCCTGCGCCTGCAAAAAAACCACCCGCATCGGGCCGTTTCTGCATTCTTTGTCTTCTGTGATTTATTCGCGCTGCACCTGGGATTCGTTGTCCGATTAAGTGTTTCGCCTATTTCCCGATCCCCGCCGTTCAAGTCCTGCGGCTTTCTTCCGCTAAACGAAGCGGTTTATAAGATTCTTAGAATTGTTACGAACTATCGCTTTCATGATCTATTTATCAATTGATTGATCGTGTCACGTAGATGGAAATCAGAAATCTCCCGACTCTTTCCTGTTTTATCATGTTCGACCGATACTACTTAACAAACTATAATCTCTTTTTATGTTAGTATCTAATATCAATTAAAACTTGCGAATATAATCATTATACATGTAGCGTTTAGCTTCATTTTGTCTGAGACTTCTAAATATGAACGCAGTTAGGTTTGCTGTATATATTTTAAAGAAAACCTAATTTCGAATACAGATTGCATATCCCGGAAACAAAAGTATATCGTGAAACATACCAAAGTAAGCCTCAGGACTCAACATCGGCGTTAAAAAACTCTTTCAGGCTGAGACAATGGACGAGCATGTGTGAGAGCTGTTTTATATACGTTATTTCCTCTTCTCCCTCCATTCTGTTTTACGATTTATATATATATATATATATTTTTTTTTATGTACATTACGCATGGCATGCACTTCCAGATAGTGGCTTTTTATTTCGTTTTACAGTTATCTTAGTGATCTAGACCGTATCGAAAAGCCTGATTTCCTTCCGACCGAGCAAGACATCCTCCGGGCACGAGCTCCCACCACCGGCATTATAGAATATCCGTTTGATCTGGACTCCATCATATTTAGGTACTAATAGCCATTCAATTCGATTATATTACATCTTCAAGTACTCGAGTCTTTCAGCATCGCGAAAATATATTCACGTATAAAGAAGCAATGCGAGCCACATAAATCTTCTCTCTTCTCTCATTAAAAAGATATATAATAAAATATATAAAATGTACATTTTTTCATATACATACATAATATATTGTATATGTATATAGAGAGAGGAATATTTTGTAGCTTTAATTTTTAAGAGATCCAAAAACTTGAGAATTTAGAAATTTTAAAAAGTTAAACTTTGGAATGTGCACAAATATATAATAAAATTTTTATACTTTAATTTTAAATAGACTAATAGAATTTTAATTTAATTGTTAATAAATCTGTTAATTAAAGAGATATTTAAAGTTAATTATTACACAATTGAAAAACGGTGGAATAAAAAATCTACATATATTCATTCATACATACATACATATAATTTGTATGTACTGTTATATTCTTAAATATAATGTTTAAGGAGCTTCGACGTTTGCATGTTTTTTGTTTTATATTTTTTCAATATTATGTTAATACTACTGCATGTGTGGGATTATTAATGTTTTTTATAATTAGATAATGATTGTGTGAGAATAATGAACATATGCCTTTTTATGAATGTATTAAAATAATTTAGATGTTTGTATATAGATTATCATAAGGTAAATTGGGATGAATTGGGTCACGAGAGAAACATATATATATATATATATATATATATATATATTTTATATATATTTTTTAAATTTTTACAAACTTTTATTATATAAAATGTAATTCAGATATAATACCTTGATTTATTTTTATCCAATGTATCCTTAAACAGAAGTCTTCTCTAACGCGATTAGAGGTTCTTAATCACGCAAATGGTCAATAAAAAAAGACACAAAGTGAGCTTTTCCTTGTCTTTTGTTTGCATCTTTATTGAAGGCTATAAAAAATTCTGAAGTATAAAAGATGAAGAGCATCGCGCAGTAGATGCGTGCTCGCAATAGCGATTCATTGTATGTGATTCGCTACTAGAGTATCTTTGCTAAGGATTTAAAGACCACTTTATTCATCCTATAATCCAATTCATCCTATACGTGTTTTCTTATCAATCGACAAGCGCGTAGAAATTATTTGACAGATTATATTTTTGGCAGTCGGAAAGATCTTACAGTCGAATTTCGGTATTCTTAAATCTGTTTTCAACCGCTTCTCTTATGCTGCTTTTTCACTATTTCACATTTGCCACGTGACCACGCACGTGTGTACAATGAGAGATTATTATTTTATATATTATTAAAAGAAAATATATTTCGATACATGATTTGGCACAAATAATTCCGAACTGGCGCGTATTTCGAAATATCATTTTTTCCCGTACATTTTTATATCAATTTTTATCGGCAACGAATCCACGTTTTGAAAAATCTAAACTTTATTAATGTACCGATAGATTATTTTAAATTAAGAATACAAATTCGACTGTACATTTCTCTTTTTTACACGCTATTAGCAATACAATTCAACTGAATGTTATTTGCAGGATGGTAGACGTTGGTGGACAGAGATCGGAAAGAAGAAAGTGGATCCATTGTTTCGAAAACGTCACTTCAATTATATTTTTAGTAGCTCTAAGTGAATATGATCAAATTCTATTTGAATCGGAAAATGAGGTAATTATAAGACTTTCAAAGATGTATCGACGATCTTGAACGCTCTTGTGATCTGATTTGGTCTCTATTTTCTTTCAGAATCGAATGGAGGAAAGTAAAGCACTCTTCAAAACGATTATAACATATCCCTGGTTTCAACACTCTTCTGTTATCCTGTTTCTCAACAAGAAAGATTTACTAGAGGAAAAGATCATGTACTCTCATCTCGTCGATTACTTTCCGGAATATGATGGTAAGTTATGATATTAAAAAGCATTCTCTCTTCACTCTTTCTTTTCTCTTACCAGAATCGACGCAGATATTATCGTTATCCGTGTAATATTAAATGCTAGGTATCCGTTCTCGTTGTTATATATAATTAATTAAACAAGATTTTATTTTTAATTTTAAAAGTGAAAATTTTATGGAAACACAATAAGTACATCAAACATTTATTAAATAAATAAAAATCTATTTAAACTGTAGTAATGCAGTATTTGTTTTCGCAAAAATCAAGATAAATAAATTTATATTTAAATTAAAAGATTCGAGGCGCATAAACTGCGTGAAGCGCGATGAGATTATTTACCTCGATATCAGTAAATAAGTAAGTTCTGTGGTATAGGCCCGAAACAGCAAGACGTACCAGCCAGGGAGTTCATCTTAAAGGTGTATCTCAATTGTAATCCCGATCCCGACCGAATGTGCTACTCTCACTTTACGTGTGCGACAGGTCTGTCCGAGTACCGAGTGTGTCCCGAGCAAAAGATGTAGATCCCTTAGTAGTGATTTGTCGAACGTGATTCGTTAACGTTACGTGTAACTCTTATATGGTTTATTGTAATTTTGCCGCTTCGATATATATATATATATATATATATCTAAACGCGTAATCAGTCTTTATTAGCAGTAATCTGTTCAAAGGCTACTTATTTCGGTGCATACAACAAGCGTACGTCCGCATTTTTCCCTCTACGCGTAATTTATGACAATCAAGTAGCACGTAATATATTGATATAGAATTAACTCGTACGTAGATTGAGAAGCTAGTTAATGTCTTGTAACAATTGAAAAAAACGCTCATTGAATCTTGCGCTGTAATTTATATAATTTTATACACAAAACATTATATTATTATTAATTACTAAATATTTAGCAAAAATACTTTGTTGCATCGAAATTTTTAACGGATGTGTCCGCGATCTTGGGTCGAAGAGAAATTTTCGAATTTTCTCTCAAACGTGTAACAAGTTATATGCACAAGCAGCTGTTTCAGATTTGCGAAATTATGTTCGGTACCCTTATATAAGCCCTCTAGCTTATTAATGGGGCTTTCGAAAGGCTTCTTTGATGTTCACTATGACTAATTCAATAAGCTGTCCTTGGAGAGCGTATATTGGATTTGAGCAAAGTACAACATTATTCCATTAAAATAGATCGATATTCGTCTGCATTTCGCGCGTTATCCTTTGCATACGAGCGAAACCGAGCGTCGTTGATTCACGCGCGGCAATATTCCCTTCGATACAGATTTTCATTCATCTGGTAAAATAGATACTTAGAAATATCGTAACACGACGAGTTTCCTTGGCTAGATTCCAGCTCGCAACTCGTAGTATTTACACCTGGCGACTTTTCAACGATGCGTAGCAATTAATCGTTCCGCGGTTAAGCGACCGCTAAAAAAGAAGCTGATTACCTGCTTTGTAAATAAACGGAAGTAACGCCATGCCCCTCTCTCGCTTGTATATTTCGCAGGTCCGCAGAGAGACGCCATAGCAGCTAGAGAATTCATTCTGAGGATGTTCGTTGAGTTGAATCCGGACAGTGAGAAGATTATTTATTCCCACTTTACGTGTGCCACAGGTAGGCTAGCAACTCGGTAGCTCCCATGTACAAAAATACCGTATACTTCTCTCGCTTTATAACAGTTCTTCCGTGTGTTGTGTCTTGTACAGAGCTTGTATGTTGCCTGCCTCCCGTATGATCAGGTGTGTAATCAAATGTTATAAACGCGCGCCATGGAAAAATCAACCTACGTACGTATCTATGAAAGACGTCTTTTTTTCGGTAAACACATGTGTTCTGTACATACTTATTAACGCATAGGAGATTGCACGAAGACAAAAGGATCAGTTAGGTGAGAACTAATTAGACAAATATAACTCTAATTATACATATAAGGATTATACATATAAGAGAATTATTCATAAAAAAAAGAGTAAATGTAGAGAAATGAGATAAATTATAAAGTGAATTGTCTTTAACGCAGACAACTCCAATCCCAATATTTCAAATTTATTTAATTTAAAAGTATATTATAATTATATATGTACAGAGTCTATATAAATTTTTTCACGAATATATATTTTTATCGGTGTATATTTACTTGTAGTATCAGGTTGATTTTTCGAAGGCATAATGCGGTGTTAACCAGTCTCAATGATCTTCCGATTTATATTTTGCATGCTGCGGTTGTGGATAATTAACCATCAGATACGGAAAACATCAAGCTTGTATTCTGCGCTGTTAAGGATACGATCATGCAAACCGCGCTTAAGGAGTTTAATCTTGCTTAACGCGATCACACGGACTGTATAGATATTATCAAATGTGTGCGTAGACTTCTGACGATGCCATTTGATATTTGAACGCCGATAGTGATGTTGTAGAACGCTGATAGATCTGCGCCACATGAATCTGTGACGAAATCCTGAATTAGTACGATAACTCGAGTGCTAAGAGTAACCAAATACTTAGTATAGCAATTGCGCGGCAGATACTATTGCAAGGAACGAGTTAGCACGAGTCACGTTTAAAAAATGTTGCTATATGCTGTTCTCTTCTATAAAACTTAAGCTCTGTGTCGCCTTCGGCGATTCATCTAAATATTTAAAATGCCATGCGAATACTTAATGACTCGTTTACCTTTGAAAATGACTGCCAGCTTTAACCGTTGACGACAACACATTACAATATATGTTAAATAAAAGATATATTAACAGGACCTTGTAACCTAAATAAAATGAACATAGCAATTGATGTTCGCTCTAATAATTACTATAGAATTACTCCATTTCTCGCAACATTGCGTTGCTTAATATGCCTTTATAACAAACAAAGGCTCCTTTCGATGATATTTTTATTGCGTTCGCTATATCATCATAGTCCGGCAAAAATAGAATATTCCATCATTTGTGGCTAAAGTTGTATTCATTTATAAACGTTGCTTCTTGTAAGAAGATAATACGATATTTTTACAACGATCATAATTTAGATACTTTGAATAATTTTCCTGTGATTTATAAGAAAAAATAATAGTTTTTTTAAAAATATATATACTCCTCCAGGTATTTTTAATAATATAAACTAAAATATTTCACGCTTAAATGCGAATGTTTTAACGTTTTAAATGTGTACTTACAATACTGCAACAATCTCTTCGGATTTTTTTGCATTATTGATCTTTGAGTTAATTCGCTAAGCTTCTCTAAAATAAGTATCGAAAAAGAAACTGTAGACTATTTGTATAAACTATTGTGTATGTCTATGGTTTCTT
This sequence comes from Lasius fuliginosus, assembly GCA_949152495.1. NCBI lineage: Eukaryota > Metazoa > Arthropoda > Insecta > Hymenoptera > Formicidae > Lasius > Lasius fuliginosus. Next base: position 12,073,584 of record OX424443.1, on the reverse strand, counting down.
TCTCATATATTTTTCTCCGCTGTAAAAAGTATTTCAAAGGGAATTGCATGCTGCATGTGTGTCACGACTGTCCAGGATTTGAAGCTTCTTGTTTAGGGTAAGTGTTTGACTTCCGTTTTGCGCTACTTTTGTGTTAATCCTTTTAAGAAATGTTAAAGTTATTGAGGATCAATATATAACTGATATAATATTGAAAAACTAATTCTGTGTGGCATGTATACTATGTAAAAAAAAAAATGATACACGCATCATATATTACGTCTTAAGTTTCAATCCTCTCAATTCTCCAAAAATATCTAATTGTGCGTATGCGTATCAGAAATCGATACGATGCCTATCTCGAAAGGTTTAAATGTTATGAGAAGTCAAGATATAATGCCAAATTGCGTGTCCCATTTGGAAAAAGAGAGAATCATTCATAGCATGTGCCGAACAACGCTTTATGCAACTTGGAATAAACGTTTCTCTTTAAACGTTTATGAATATATATTGTAGAATATGAATTAAGAATATATTCAAATTTCTAAACACGCGTTGTCCTATTCCGCAGATACGGAGAACATCAGATTCGTGTTCGCGGCGGTCAAGGACACCATCCTGCAGTCCAATCTGAAGGAGTACAATCTGGTTTAGACGGCGAAACGCGCTGCGAATCCGAGCGGACACGACCACAGTTTCTCTCGAATCCTGACCAATGTATCAGTGTGAGACTGCTACTTCGTTGACTCGCGATCCGAGAAACGACGGAGATGCGCGAGACAAAAAACGATATAGACTTGTGGTGCGATCATGCACGCATGTATACACGCAAGACACCGAGCGTGCGTCGCGTCGAGCTCTGTCGTGCCGAGAGTGCGTTGTTTGTACCAACAAGTAGCTAGACACGCGTAAGACACGTTAATTATGATGGACGTAAAAAGCGACGGAGCGATGTAAAAGAGAGCGAACAAGGACCTAAAAGCGTTCACGAGCGTTCTTTTTCTCTTCGAGAAGAGAGGGAATATGAGAGGGGGGAGAAAAAAAAAACAGCAAAATCTCTCTTCACTGTCGATACCATGAACTCGCGCGAGTCGATTCGGTTCTCTCGTACACCGGTTCCCGTGTTTTGGGATTTGTTACCTTTCTTTTGTAGATTAATTCTTAGTCGATATTGCGCGCGCGAATGCGCCTCCCCCCTTTCCCCGTTTCTCGAGCCGGGGAATACGTCGATACCGGGGGGCCCCGGGCATCGTTGTCTAACTTTTATATATATATGAACGAACGAATGCGAGGGCGAACGTGTCTCACGCGCGTGAGCACGTGGCACACGGCGCGGCTGTGCCGCGCGCATTTTTAACGACGCGTCTGCCTGTGTTCGTCTCTCGAGTCCAAGAGATCTCAGCGGAGAAGAAGAAAACTGAAGAGGCGAAACGGCGAAGCGAAGCGAGCGAGCGAGCGAACGAAAGAAAGAAACGGGCTTTTTAATCGCGAATTAGATTCGATGACACAAGTGAGAGCAATTCTAGTGCCATTTACTAGTATGGTGGTGTTGTATTTTTTTTTCTTTCCTTTCTGTTTCCTTCTTTTCTTCTTCCTTTTTTTTTTTTAAATCTACTAAATGCTAAATTGTGAGAACGTCTTTCGTTTAGAGTTACGCGAAGGCTAAAGTGTTTCTGTTTCTTCCTTTATATCCGTGCCAGAAATGCCTCAAAGTTTTTTCTGCATGTGACTCTCTCGAATCTATTAAAAATTCATCGTATAAATATTGTTATATATAATATATAAAGAATGAAATATAGATTATATATATAGAGCGCGAGAGAGGGAGGAGAGAGAGAGAGAGAGAGAGAGAGAGAGAGAGAGAGAGAGAGAGAGAGAGAGAGAGAGAGAGAGAGAGAGAGAACGAGAAGAAAGAATGGATACCAGCGGCAGTGACGGAGAGAAAGAGAGAGAGAGGAAAAAGAGAAAGAAGGTGAGAACGAATGCGAAAGAGAGAGAGAGAGAGATATGCGTGTGTGATGAAATGAAAAGGAAACTTCATGTTTGCGGAAGCGAAAGATACTGCGGGAAACTGCGTCTGTTCGATGTGACTTAGGTAATTAAGGGGCCCGGGAGGAGCCCGCAGATATCTCTCTCTGCCGGCTGTGCGTCCAGGTTGCGCGAGGGGAGTTGATCCTCGAACTCGCGTGCGAATCCCTCCAGAACGATTTTCCTCGACTTGCGAAGATTAATTAATTCTTCGAGAATGAGAAGTTTCGACTTGTAAAGAGATAGATTCCTAATAAAATGAGACAAATTCTGATTTGCAAAGATCCTTGAGAACGAGGAATTTCGATCTGCAACGATGAATTTCTGAATATGCAGAATATGAAAAATCCCGGTGAGTTTTTCGCGAACGAGATCTCTCGTGAATTTGCAAGGAATTGAATTCTTCGAAGAACGAGAAAAATCTCTTACGGATGAACATCGCGAGGGCGAAATTTCTCGGGAGCGATGATGGAGGAGTTCGTCGCGGTTCTCCCTTCGTCTGGCCCTCGTCCTCTTACACGGCGGCACAGCCACCGCGTGCAGCCAGGGCCATAGGTCCCCTCTCTCTCTTCAAAGAGGGGGGCTTCATGTCCCTCGCTCGCCCCGTATCCACATTATACAGTGTACGTACGTATGAACTGCTCACTGCCTGCGCTCGCTCATATGCCGGCTAGCGCGCTGCCCGTTGCTCGTACTCTCTGACGGTTCGATCATTTCAATTCGCTTGGAAGTCGCGGTTCGCGTCATCCTTTTTCCTCTTTCCCGATGACGTGTGCTGAAGCGGATGAATGAGAGAAATGCGATAAAGGAAAACTAATGATAAATTGTAACGATGAGATAAAAATTAGAAGAAAATTCTACAAATTACTGCAATAAAGTAGCGAGAAAAGTATAAGTTTGAAAAATGAAATCAAAGAAAAAAGGTAAAAAAAAAACGAGGCCGAGATTAATTTCTTCAATATACTTTCTCCATCGGAGAAGACGCGATGAAAGAAACGGGATAATAAGGAAAGAAAGAGAGAGAGAGAAACTTCACGAACACGCGTGTACGTCATTGGTGGAGAGGAATGAAGGAATCTTCTCTCCTAAGTTGTTCGATTCTGAAATAGCGGTTCTTCCGACGAAGCGCGCGCGAGAAGGAAAAAAACGTGTAGAAACTTTTCGACGAGAAAAAGTGGCTGGACCTTGCCAGCTTTTTCGCTTCTACGAAACGCGAAGGAAGATAACGCGAAGCGTCGTGCGAGACCATTTACCGAAGTCAAGAACGATCACTAGATGTAATTGCGAGGTATGCGCGATGACGGGAGCCGCGCGCGAACCCGGAGAGTACGCCGCGCCAATAGAGACGACCCTCTCTACGCGGCGTCGGCCGAAACCGGAAGAATTTTTGCGTTCCAACACGAATGTGCGCAGCATCCCAAATGTCACCTGATTCCGTCGGCGCCGCGCACGCACACCGCACATACCGGGCAGCATGTGTCATATACCTTGGTTGTGTCACACCCACCTTGGTTGGAACACTGAGTTTATATATGAAAGAAAAAAAAAAGTATATATATAAATACATTGGATAATATATTATATATTAAGCGGATACCACGCAACAAATAATATTGAATAATAACATTAATAATTATAATAATTATTATAATAATTATAATGATAAAATAATAATAATAATAGTAATAAAATAATAATTAATAATAGTAATACTGCTTGGTTTTCAGTGAGAGCGCGTGATTAAACGGATTATGGCAGAGAGGGAGGGAGAGATAGCGCATGTGCAGGACACGAAATGTAAAACTATGCTAGTGAGAGAAATGAATGAGAGAGAAAACGAGAGAACGTATGTATGCGTATGTGCATTTTCGTGTGTGCGTCTTCGTGCATATTTATGCGTATTTGTGCAATTGTTGGGCATATGCGCGTCGCGTGTACATGTGTGAGAGAAGAGAGAGAGAGAGAGAGAGAGAGAGAGAGAGAGAGAGAAAAAGGGATTGTGGCGAGAAAAAGAGAGGAGGCGAAACGAAGAAAAGGCGAGGGAGTGATTTTCAATGTGCGTGCATGTGAGGACATTTTAATGAGATGAAAAAAAAAAAAAAAAAATACGAGAAGATCGGTTGCGAAACTATAGGCTTTGTACAACCCTAATTGAGAAACCGGCGAGTGACGACGTGCAAGAGTCTCCAAGGGGCTGTTAGGTTCATTTGTAAATCATCTCTCTTTCGTCAGGAGGCGCGTACACCACCCTTCCGAGAGCATAAAATATGTTGGGTATTCTTTCTCTGTGTATAAAATTGTAAACACCTACCAAGCCCAAAAAATCAATGTTTCTAACTTATTTATAATAAATAATATACATTAATGATAAAAATAAACACACACAGTTTGTGACAGTAGCATCGACGAGCGTGACGAGAGAATTCATCCCTCAAGCAGTGACGATCCCTCCCTCCATCCTTGCAGTATCACTATCTCGTGAACCTTGCCATGGATTGTTTTCTGAATGCGGTCCGACATCCTGCATTGTTCCTTTAACGAAGTAAGATTGCGATAAAATTTCTAACCAAAAGTTTAGCATTTCATTGAAAATTTCTATAACAAATTGGATAATTGACTTTGTTCTCTTTATTAATATGTGACGTTACTGTCACCTGATTCTACATTTATCTACATTATTTGCACAATATATGTGTAATACTGCTTATCAATAACATTTACAGTCTGTCTGATAAGAGCGTGTTGGGGCAACCTTCTGTTTGAAAACCGTTACATCGAGAACCTTTGAACGAGCAGGTAAAAGGGCTCTTCCTCTACGACACAGAGGGTCTCGGTTATTGTCACGACTGGATCCTTCAAAGGATAACGACCCGCAATATCAGAGTCGTTTTTGCTCCCAAATGAAAGGAAGAAAATGACGTTGAAACATTAGACTGGCCATCACAGTTAACAGCCGCAAATTCACTTTGAAAATGTCCGGGGATTAATGAAGATGAAGCTACGTGGAAAAAGTATACACGGTGAAACAATTATCTCGACAGATTCTTTCGATATGGCAATTTTTATCTCGAGAGTATGCTGTAAAAATAACGAAAAGCCTGGAAAGATGTTAAGCAATAATTGATAACGGCGGTAATTAGATAATTTATTAATACAAAAGCGTAGTACTGATTGAGTAGTAATAATGTAATTTTTTTCATTTTTTTATAATAAATGGTTTAAAAGTTACGTCGAATACGCTCTTATTAGATAGACATAGAAATATCTATAACATAGAAATAAAAAAAAATGAAACATCAAATGCACAGTTGTAACGGGATAATGACTAATACAAATTAATTGCAGTTCATTAATTTTTTTTTTTAACTGCGTTAATTCTATTATCACGACGGCGAATATTCTATCATCGCGTTCATAAGGAAATTAATCAAAATTTGTGGATTTATAATAATGTTATTGTACTTCAACAACTGCTTTGTCAAATTATATAAATTAGCGATTAAAGATTTTATCGACGTATTTATTTAATTGATTTATCGATTTCCGCGAAATAGGCCACGCGAAGATCTTTATCGCGTACGTTGAGCAGCTGCGGGTAAGGTATAAAAGAAGGGGTGGAAGGGAGGAAGCAGAATTACGCGAATTGTGCGCATGTACAAGTGTGCCACCACCTGGACGGCGCCTTTGATTTATGAGCGAGAGAAGAACGGAGCGAGCCAAAGAGTAGGATGGATAGAGGTTGACAGAAAGAGATGTATATGCGAAGGAAGGAGACAGAAGGGAACACAATAAGAGAAATATCGCGAGAAGGATGGTTTGCGGTGATAGAGAGAGAAATAAATTGCACATGAGCGTGAAAAGGATAGAGCAAGGCGGGAGGAGAAAGACCGCATGCGTGGAGGAGAAGGACACAGGCAGGAGGGAGAAAAGAGCGAGTCTCCCTGCGAATTAAAGAGTGATAGAATATTGGCGGGGAGGGAAAATCTCGTGATAGTGAGGAAAGGACAGAGCGATGTGGGGATAAAGAGACAGAGCGAAACGGAAGAGAGAGAGAGAGAGAGAGAGAGAGAGAGAGAGAGAGAGAGAGAGAGAGAGAGAGAGAGAGAGAGAAGGAAAAGGGAGGGAAGCAGGGAGGGAAGAAAACGCGCCAGTAGAGTCGTGGCGCGTTTTCGCGGCTATAGTGCTGCGGAAGATCATCGGGAGGACTACACCCCTGTCGCAGTGGAGAAGCAACCCCTAACGGATCCGTACATCGCACATCGCGCGCTGCTCCGAAGCGGAAAGGATGAGTCTTCTGCTGGACGAGGAGGAGCTCGACGAGTGAGTTCTCATTGTGTTTTTGATTAAAAAAAAATCGAGGCACGGTCTGACGAAGGGTCTGTCGTCGTCGGATTCGATGTCTCACCCCGTCTGTCGCACACGCGCTCGCGTTTCTCGAGGGCGCGCGAAAAAGGGCTGGGCTGGCCATCGAGTCGATCGCGAGCGGCCGTCTTTGTCGCGAGTGTTCTAACTAAAATCGACACGTTCACGGTGACCTGAATAGATTTTCGAAATCGTCCGTGCGATTAAAGGGAGCCCCGAAAGGAGTTGCACGCATTACGTTAATCATATCTGTGATTTTAATAGAAAAAGAAAACATTGAAAAAATAACCGACATATAAGTCTTATGTCATATATGGGTTTATTTAATGCAATAGCAATTTTAGGAAATACTTGAAAAAAAATGTATCGTTTTGGTTTGTGTAAAATTTGAAGAAAGATACGTGTAACTTTTGTCCGGATATCTCTGACATTTTGTGCGTGAGAGATTGAAGAATTTTATTTAGTTTTGCGTGACGCTCGTAGCATCGCGATATATGGAGATTTGAGATTTGCATTTGCATGCTGCGAGAATGCAAAGTATGCGGGGATTATATAATTAAAAATTTCTCTATTGAAAGCTCTCTAATAAGAAAGTAATATATTAGTGAAAAGAAAGAAACGAAATATACTTATTATATTACAACAACTTAAGTATGTATGTTATACAATACTAGAGAGAGAGAATAGTAAAATATTTTTATTTCATTGTATTGCATGTGACTTTCTTCTGTTTCGCATCATTTGTCATTGTGTTTCCAGTAATAATTAAAATTGAAAGGATTTTTAATTACAGAAGATATTTATGTACAATGAAAAAGATTTCATATATATATACATTTTCTCGAAGGAAATAGATATACATCAAATAAAGAGGGCTAACATAAATTATATGCCTAAAAACCCTTCAAAATTACAATGTAATTATAATATCTAAATAGTAATTTTTTGAAATATGGGAAATTGCTCGATTTTTATTTAGTCCTCTTAAAGTTATAAAGTTTTTAGACGCAATATTAAAGAGGATCGCAACTAATTACAAAATAAATCGTATTTGAAAGGACAAAAAAAACAGTCTAAGAAAAATTAATTAGATGAAATTGATCGATTCTCTTTCAATACTATCATAATATGAATTCAAAGCGAATTTCAAATGCAGGATACGCGTATTTTTCATAATATTCATACATTTATTAAATTTTCCTCGCTATGCAAATCACAGTCGCGTTGGCACACAATTTTATTTATACTTATTTTATTTACTTGCAATGAAATGTGCAAAGAAAAAAATAATAGCTAATTCCAGAAAACTGATGAAAATAATCAAGATGGACCACACGTAATATGATTTTTTCGGATATATCCTGTATATACATCTCATGCCATATATTCTTTCAGAGTCGTATTTCGACGATCAGATTAGTAGTCATTATTAGAATCAGCCAAGTGTGTTTATGTCGATAAACGATTTATTGTTGTGCGCGTTTTCAAAGCTGGTGTCATTCACAAATGCAGCATCTAATTAGGGCAACTGTAACTATATGGTACACAGTGTCCATCGAGGACATTGCTTTTCCGTTAGATTAGCTAAACATAGTTACGCAAGAAGAAACTGTATCAGAAAATTGTATCAAACACAAAAGCTGAATCATGAAAACTAAAATAGAAAAATTCATGATTATATAAATTACATTTTGTGTTATAAAAATATATCATGTATTATAGATTTTGATGTGTGTGTATTATAGATTTTGATGTATGTATATATATATATATATATATATATATATATATATATATATCACACACTAATACTACATTATATATATTATATACTTTTGAATGGCACAGATTTTGAGTCAATCTTTTCCTTAATGAAAATGCCATCGTTTTAGGCAAATTTTTTTATTTTTAGCGTCCTGTATATATCGCAGATATAAATTAAGATTCTATTAAAATAAAATATAATCTTGAAATTGAATGAAGAACAATGATTTTATAATCTATTTTCTTTTCTGAAATCCAATTTCATAATAGCAAATTAAATTAAATTTTGTGTAGAATAGAATTTATATTATATAAGGTGTTTTTCAGAAATAGGTGATCAAACTTTTAGAGCATATTCTACTCACCGTAAGAATGAAAAAAAGTCATACTCTATTAGAAGTAAACAATAATAGACTTATTATCGGATAGCTCATCCATTTATGGGGATATTTCTAAAACACCCTGTATAACTTAAAATTTTTTTTATCAAATTGTACTATTATTTACTTTATTAATTATTTTATTAATTAATTCTTTTATTATTATTTTATTCTTAATAAAAATATTTTTCTCAGAACATTATTAATAGCGTATAAGCGACGCACAAATTTTTATTATGTACACGAAAGATTTCAGATTACATTTCAGATTATTTTTGACAAATGGGTTGTCAACACACAGAACAGACCATTAAGAAACATTTACGCACGATGTGCGAAAGAAAAGCTGAATAAAACGCATGAGTACGTGTACGTTGACTTACATGCTTTCCGTTAGCAACAAAGTGGACGATCGATGCGGCTCTATTAATAAGAACATGAAAGGCAGATTGTACCCTTCTCTATATTCTCCGTGCCAACCACATCCCCTCGTGAATTAATCCTAAGAGTTCACTCTTGGGGCCAGTATGGTTTTGCTTCGCTGTTATCATTGTATGACGAGAAGTATCGTGTATTTTGCAATCCCCCTTAACGAAAATTTCAGGACATTTAATTATTTTCTGTAAAGAATTTTTTCTAAAACTCCAACAAATAGATTTGATTAAAGAGCAAATAGAAGAAAATAATAGCAATACACGTTTATACATACGTATAACATAAATGTCTTCTGATGAAGAAACAGTTATCATTGCAAACAGGAATATATTTTTTATGAATGAATTCTGGAGTTATTTGTACGACAAATTGATCCTTTTATCTCTTCAGCCTCGCACTCGCTTATGAAATTGCAACGGGTTACATAAACACTACAGATAATTGACACAAGGCGTTCGCTGTTATTTTACATAATTATATCCAGCTGTTTTCGCAAAGGGATGAAGTACGAGGGAAACCTTTCTGCGTCTGCCATTCATGTAATCTCGCATAAATCAAATCAAATATTACTCTATCAGTAATATAATCGCGCATACTTTTCATATTACATAAACAAAATATCTGAAAATGGATATAAAGGATAAATTTTCAAAATATATATTGCGCGGCGAAAAAATGTTACATACGAAATTCTTATTTAGATGAAATTTTTCATAATTTCTAATTATCTAGCCAACAGAAAATCTTGGTAAAAATCTTTCTTCTTTGTCGTTCAAGAAAATATATTTCAATATAATTAATGAGTGGGAAGAGATTGAAATAAATATTCAATTTCTAAGAAATATCGAGTATACCTGCCAGCAATATCCTTCAAGGCATGCAACTCGGTCTCATTAATTGTGATACGAGCCGGAACCGGAAGTCTCGATCTCATTTCAACAGTAATAGCACAACACGCGCTATCCCATAATTCAGTAATTACACACCGTGTAGATCCGATGGTCGTTTATCCAACGGTGTTTCGGTGTTTGCCTTGTCAGACACTTCTTATCGCTGTCCGCACCGCGAGTAATGTAACAGATAGCGAAGTAGATCGACACACACATGAAGAGTGCGAGGAAGCGTAATAAATAATTAATCTCTCGGTCAAGTACGAGTCATCAATAAATCTAAATGCGAAAAACGTGACGTTATATCGGACGACACATGCGAAACTTAGCCTTGTATTTAAATCATTTAAATGCATATGTTGCTCGAGTATTCCGGCAAGATGGATATTTTGCGAAAATTCTGTAAAACTAGGCCATACTTTATAAATTCTCTTATAAAGAATATAGTATAAGGTGTCTCCTTTTTCTATGGATTATGCACAGTGTATTGCATAATATGATACGATACATTGCATTATACGCCACATATTTTCTGAACCATAAAATTCTAATTTTTTTTATTTGATTGATTATTTGAATGCGTAATGAAATGAATCTCTCATTTATCAATTACCATTATTATCATTATTACTGTATATATATATGATTATTTAAATTACGATTTCAAAAAATGCACATGTTGCGTAATCATTAATTTAACGATAGACCGAATATTAAGGTATCTGCATTTAATACTCTGAATATTAAATTATAACGTAATATATAGAAATAAGTGAGGTTTTACCATCTTATTTTTTTGAATTCAAATTTATTATTTTTTAAATTTATATTATCTTAATTTATAATATAGAATCTCTATCCTATTAATGATTTAATGTATTCCGCATCTAACTTAGGCAATTATATTATAATTTGCGACTTAAATTTCAAATGGCAGATTATCCTCAGCCTCATATCGCTTCTCTTTATCAGTAGTCTATTGGAATCTCAATTAATAGTTAATCTTCAGCTGGGCAAATTATCCTTTCAATTAAAAGAAAATCAGATTTTGCTATAAAAATCATTTAATCAAAAAATTATTATTAATTTAAAAATTTGAGAAACATCGTCGAACAAGGTTCAATAATTTCCCTTTTGTTTAACAAAAATATTCGCGTTTCCCAATTTAAACTTGATTAAATCTATACTTGACAATCTTTTTATCGTTCATATGTATATTACCTCTTGTAAAATCGGAATCTCTATAGGCCGGCTATTTTTTTAAAAGCTTAGACTTTTTGTAAAAAGACTGGATTTGCAAGAAGAGCCTACGACATATACATATATATGACTTCTTTATAACTTTTCATACATACATATGTATATGAATTTTATTCATAAACTTTTCAATGTATATAATTAAAGTTAAGTGTGTCACACACACACATGGACTTGAAGATTGGTCTCTTTATTTTATTCGTACTGTTTCAGACCGTGTGTACCAAAATTGTTGAAAGTTTCAATTTCTCGGTCCACATGTCCTATCCTTTTACGAGATAACTTAGTATAAGCATAATTCTCTCGCACGTGCACACCATACCCTTCTAATTCTTCAGTTGCCATAGTAACAGGATATAGGCCTCGGTAATAATCTATTGTATTTCTGGAGGGAACGTCTCCCCCTCTCCCCTGGGATACATTATTATCTTTCGATCGAGTAAGCCGGAAAATCAATTTCAAGTTAGGATATATACAATATATATCACAAAAAAAAATCTGCACGTGCAGAACTCCTTGTTGAAGTTTTCGGCAATCGTTCGTTTCTCATAATTAAAACCGTCGCAATTTCAAAATTGTTTTTAGTAAAAAATAAATTATAATAATATAATTATATATTTTTTTCAAAAAATAATTTAATAAAATTATAAATTTATTTTATATTCTTTCCCTCTCTCTCTCTCTCTCTCTCTCTATTTATCTATCTATCTATCTATCTATCTATCTATCTATCTATCTTTCTATCTATCTATCTATCTTTCTTTCTTTCTCTATAAAATGTAATCGTAATATAAGTTAACAATTTATGTAATTTAATAATAATATAATCAGTGCTATGAATGAGTATGCGTGTGTATATTCTAATTATATCAATTATCGCACAGTACAATTAATATTAACATATAATAAAGAAATATTAATACAATTTCACAGGATTCAAGCAAAAAGAAGTAAAATTGTACGAACATCTGCGCCATATGTCGTACAATCTACGTCCTCAAATAATCGATATCGTTAATGTTTAATTCCACTGTGTTAGATTACGTAATGCAAAATAAGCCCGGTTTACATCGAACTTTGATTACGTCGTTAGTTCGATCAATAATCGCCAAAGCTTTTCAACAGTATCGGTGGCATCAATAGTTAGTACATCGGATATTAATTATGTATAATCATATATTTAGGTAAAAATTATATTTACTTGTGAAACGTCGTAATATTTTCGCTACAAATAAAAATAGACACATATTTATGATATAAATTATCAAGCGGCAATACGTCTTCCTCACGCTTATCATCTTCAAATTTCTTATTTCTTTGTACTATCAAAATTCAATAAATATACATACATGCACACATACACATATATTTATAAATATATGTATGTATATATCTAGATAGCATGAAAAAAATCAGGAATTTGAAGATGATAAACATGAGATTATTTTATATATATATATTTATTTATATTTATGTGTATGTGTGTATATGTATGTATGTATGCTTGATAATTTATACCATAAATTTATCCATTAAATGTATCCATTTTATTTATACATATATATATATCACTCTATCGGAGAACTCGTGTATGGACATGTGCAATTTCTGTGACATAACAGATCTTTTGTCTTTTATCTTTACATAGGGTGTTTCGACTACGATTGGCGTCCTTCTGACTAGCTTCACGCGTCGGAGAAATACATGCATTTCTACTGCAAAATAAAACGGGTTTATTCCAGAGGAAATGCGGGTTTAGTGCTCATATTGGGAGAAACATTTTCCTCCACATATTGTTTTTTCCAAAATTTTTCGTTATTTGAGAATCGTAAATTGAGAAGTTCTAAAGAAGCGCGAAGATGTATAACTAATAGTATTAGCTTATATTTTTCATCTAATTATATTTTTCTAGCTGTAGGAATAAAAAAAAATTAAAAAATTAATCTGATATTGATTAAATAGAAACTGAATTTCAGTATGTAATTTTAATTTTTTAATTTTTTTTAACACGACGAAGAAAAAGAAGGATGAACGAAGATATTTAAGATAAAGAATCACGAGGAATTTTCGAGAATCCTTGAACTCTGAAGAAAACGACGTATCATGTGCGATATCCTAACGCGTGCGCCCAGTGCTACTTTAAGCCTGTATACACCAAAATGAGGTCACAGGTCAGGAGCAACGCGATAACACGTTCCCTGCATAACGACGACACATTAGTGTCGCCTAAAGCGTCTGAATTGGGATACTCGAATGTTCTATGTATGACAGTCGAATATAGTCCTAGTCCTTGAGTATCAATATGGATATTCTTGCACCTATACTGCACCTATAATGCATTCTCCCTTCTGTGTGTGTTTGTGATATGCCTTTAGGCTTTGTTTCAAATAAAAGATCGAGAGATATATTCTTCACATAAACTTAAGTTTTAATAAATATTACAGAGAAAGAGAGAGAAAGAAAGAAAGCTATATACTTTGATAATAACATAAGAATCAATATGGTTATTAACTATAAATCTTCTTAAATCTAAAATTAACTAAACTAAGTATCCTATGCGACAATTGATTGCATTCTGCAATTCGATAAATTTTTGATTCCATATATAAATTATTCCACGCGGCATTAATTTTTAAAGAAACATGGTTTTTTATTCTAGAAATTAAATTTATTTTGGTCTCTGACGCAAATTTAATTATTGAATTTATATTATTTATTAATTATATAATTTATTATTTATAATAGTATATTATATATTTAAATAATCACGCTTTTATTGAGATTATATTATTACAAACCATTATTATATGTTAAATATAATTCGCGCGAAAATTAATTTTTCATAATTAAAATAATATTTGAGAGAGGTAAAATATATTTTGTTTAATGATATCTTAATAAAATTAAAATTCAAGGATATGCAAATTATATTTTGCGTTGTAACTAGAAAAAATTCGGGATATACGTATATATCACATTAATGTGTGTGTACATTTGGCATAAACATATTCTCAAATTGCGTGAACGATTGTCTGGTAATGATTTGGAGATAACGACGCTTCTCATTATATCGAGTTGACACTTATAATGGATTACGCGTTCAGATATTACGTTTCGAGCTGCACATAATGATCTCAGTTATTATGCGGTCACGGTTGTCAGTTGCGTTAAATCCGAATTCGCGAGACTGCGTCTGATTCGCGCGACCACGTCTGATAACGCGGAAATTCCATATGCATTGTGTACGCGCGATGACGAGTTTCAAAGTTTGAAACGGTGAGATATATCGACGGTCCCTATCAGATATCGATCCCGGATACGCGGGATATTACACAAGAGTGCTATTGCCTGTGGTACGATACGACGATATTATTCAATTCATGCACTATCGATTAGATCCAAAATCGATAGACGCGCCGCCGTGAAAGAGTGCTCGCTATTATATGTCACGCATACGATGGTGAGAAAAATTGAAAGACCGAGCAAAAAAGTTGACAACATGCTCGTTCTTGTATAGAGGACAGTACTTTTATTGTGAAGAAAAACAAGTCTGAAATAACTAAAACGCGAAGAGAATTGTCACACCGCGAGAAAAAAATTCGCGCATTTGCGATTGAATTCAAAGTCATTGAATGTGTTGATTAGTGCAAAACGCTAAAAATGTATTTTTTTTCTCTATACACCTAAGAGGGTTTTTATACTACAAAATTTAAAATTAAAATTTCATGATTGATATTTATAAAACGTAAAATTTTCTTCATAAAAGATTCGCAAATAAAAGCACAATATATTATATATATTTCATTCTATAATTTTATAGTTGCAGTCATCACGCGATTATTATAAACACTTATGATATCTTGGAATTATCAGTGTCTTTTATTTTAGTATCGGTAAATTAAATATAAGTATTTTTAGATTGTATGGATTAGTTTATACTGCGTACCAATTTGTTGTCCATTTGCAATTGTTTGATACGAATCTGTAATTAATCCACTAGAAAAAAACGTATTCTATCAGATAATCGATAACCATAAGATTGGCATCTGTTCAAAGCATGTCGTTTTATTAAATGTGCAATAATAGTGCATTCGATGATATTGCGTGACAGATCTCTCGAAAGGATCAGCTTTTCTCAACCAAGTTAAAAATATCTCTTTCAAAGAAATTTTATTACCTATATAAATTTTGTTACCGCCCATAATTTGATGATGAATATAATTAACCTTTAAATCTGAATAAAGTGAATGTAATTTCATTATACAGGTCATCTCAACAAAAAAAAAAATTTTGATTTCAATGATAAATATTTAATAAATTTAGAGTCGATGTTTCTTCTTAACGAAAATATTATCATTTATTACAACTACATCAAGATATGCTAAAACTTAATTTTCATTACTTGACAATAATTATTGATCCATATCGAAAATTTATTGATCTCAACATCTTTAAATCCACGTTTATTTTTCGCTTGCCAAAAGATGAATCAGTTTAATGACGCAAAGCGCATTTTGCGCAGTAAGCAGAGCATTTGGTTGGCATCGTCGGTCTAAAAGTAGATCCAGCACCGTCTCGCAAGACGGAGATCATTGGACAACTAACGTTCTCGTTTGCTGCTTCGATCCGTCTCGCGAGACTTATTCGTTAATAGTGGTACGTGAATTTTTTAAATATATATCTCTCAGTATGCAATAATGTGTGTGTGTGTGTGTGTGTGTGTGTGTGTTCCTTACAACGTACAGTGATCATAATAAACGAAATAGCAGCTAAGCGTCGTTGCAATGTGAGATCATCGTCAATTCTGTTACCATTAGTGCCAAGAATATTGGAAAAGTGGTTTGATATGGATATAACGAAAGAGCCGGAAATTAAAGTAATTCTCAGTACGGTATTAGGAGTGTAATTCGACAACGGGAAGAGATTTATTTGTCGACATACATTGTAATTTTCATCGAACTTGAATTAAGAGAGAATCTAAATTTTGAAGAATCTTATCATTGAAAATTGAGACAGAGTATCTTCATTCTTCGCATATTCCAATGCCTCTAAAAAACTCAAGAAAATTCTAACGAAATATAAGTAATAGTTTTCTCACATTCTATTTTATAACACACATTACGTTCAATAATTAATCAATACCTACGTATTTCTATAAGATATAACTATATAGCATAGCCAGAATCCTGAATATTCGGGATTAAATTTATCTAATTTAACCCCAATAAATTCCATCCAGCAAAAAATCGCGCGGCGGAAATTAAAGCGGTCTTCCGTAGCGGATTATTAAGAAAATATTACACCCGGTTCGTCGAGACGGCGCTTTATTTATCAATATCTCGCGGGAAACCTCGAGACAATTTACGGGCGAATTGCTCGGGGAAGCCCCGTGGTTAGAACTCAACCCCGTCGCATAATTCCCCGTGGAAGAGCACGGCCCACGCGCCGGAAAAAAGAAACGGCCATACAAACGGAAATAAAAGAACCTCGAAGGAAGTTTCTCGCGGCGAGCGGGGCAAATGTGGTGCAATCGTGCGGGACAGGAGGGGTGGTTACGTAATATCCCCGACGACCCTCATAACCGCGCGAGAATAACTCCAATTTCTTGGCTTGGTGGAGAGATAGTGGAGAAAATTCCATTCCACGCGGTTACCTCTCCGCTTGCGGTTCCGGTTCGCAATCGCAAAAAAAAAATATTCGATAAACGCGTATCTTCCCCGAGGGTGAAACCGACGATCGATTCTAATACGACGGATATTCTGCGCGTGATTTTAATTTGCGTCCAATTTCTAATTAAGGACGCGCGCGCGCGCGCGCACGTGTGTGATATGTAGGATACTAAATTGTCATATTTCGATAATTTATGATGAAAGATTTATGTAATACACAAATTATGCAAAGGTAATTCTGATAATTGAAAAACGGTACTTCAGGGAATAAATTTGGAGCGAGAAAAAGATGTTACGCGAACGCAGTTTGTTTAAAGCTTTATTTCGAGTTATGACAAATCAAACATCATAACACGTGCCGACTCTGACCTGCGCGATGGTTATTGTAACAATACTAAAGTCTCTTTACTATTAGCGGCAGAAAATTAATGAATTCATTATTCAAATGCCTTCTGAATGCCTCATGAAATAGAATGAAGTAGATTATTGCCGCGACCGATTAACGGCTTATCACTTGAAGCGATAAAATGACGAAATGACTGAGCAGTATGACGATAAAATTTCTAATGATGTCACATGATGAAAGCAAAAAGTAAAAATAGAAATAAGATGAAATATATATGTATATCTTCGTTACACACACATACACAAATACTCCATGCCATCAGGCTTCAATTTCAGATCGCGCTCGCTCAGTGACAAAAGCAGAAGAAAAAGATTCGCGTGATAAGACCTTCACTACAAATTTATCCATCTGGATGAGATTCTTCGAAAGAGGTATTTCTCCACATTAACGATGAAACTGCTTTCAAAGACGCGTACATCCCCGGACACCCCGATCCGCCGGACATCCCGTATACGCGTTCGCTGCCATTGGTATTCGCACGACGTATGTATCCGACAGCAGCTTGCATTGGTACCAGCAACTAGCCACCACGACCGGTTACGCGTGTGTCCGGAGAGAGACATGTTGAACGAATGGCAGCCGCAATTGGCGACGGTGTGGTGGGAACGATGCGTGTTCCGTGCGATGTATAAAGAGTCCCGGTCGCGACCGCCACCAATTATTCTAACATCGTCGCCGGCCCTGTTTCGGTCACGAAAAAATCGCACATATCGTTTGACGCGACGCGTCAAGAGATTCCTCGGAGTATCGAAGTGTATCGTGATCGAGACTGGTTACGCAAGAGACACTCCATCCGGATATCCTTTGATAAGGAACGACGTCGGCGGATCGCCGATTTGCGACGAAGTTGTGGTGAAAATTTCGTGTGAAAAATCGGCGCTTCTTTTACTTTCGCGAGAAAGGATCGGATAATGCCGACGTGCGCCTGCCAGAATAGGACTCTGGACGAGTCGGGGGAACACGTTTGCCCCCTGAAGCTACCGGTGGAGAAGGACAAGACCAAGGAGACCAGGGAATACACCAGTCCAGTTAGGTAGAGGCGCTTTTTTGTAGAGAGAACCGGAAAGTGTCATTCTGCTCGATCCCCGTTTCGGTTTGAATAACGTGAACCGCTTTAAAACGAGATAAATAAAGATAAAGAAAATAACATTCTGTTTCGATTTCTACGTCGCAGATTGGAACGAGTTATGCAAAAATAAAGAATTTAAAAATTCAGGTAGGAAATGAGCTAATAAGCGCTTGGCTCTTATTAACCCATTTCCTGTCTGAATTTTTGTAGATATTTATATATCATTATATTTATACAAGGTGTTCAAAAAAATCATTCAATATTTATATGGTAGATAGGACACACCATACTGAGTACAAAAAACCTTAGTAAACGTAGGTCGAAAGCTCAACCGTTTCTGAGATATAAACAATTTTGTATGTTAGCATCATGATCGACTTACTGGCTTCTACGTGTCGCATGCGATGTTTACCTCAGTGTTTATAAACCGCGAATGTCCTCATTCAATTTTCATACATACTTCATAACAGAAAATTTCACCGGCAATCAGTCAGTTGTCATCAACCGGCGATTGCGGATCTTTGCAATTCTGTAAGAAGATGCCAAGCGTGTATGGATATAGAAGAAGGACATGTGGAACACCTTCTGTAAATATCGAGATAAAGATTTAGACAGATTATCTTCTTCTCACGTCGCATACGACACGTAGAAGCCAGTAAGTCAATCATGATGCTAACGTACAAAAATATTTATATCTCAGAAACGGTTGAATCTTCGACCTATGTTTACTAAGGTTTTTCTTACTCAGTATGGTGTGTCCTATCTACCATATATAAATATTGAATTTTTTTACACCCTGTATATCTTCTCGTTTTATTAAAAATAAATTTATTCGTCAGATAATAGTTTTGAATAAACGAGGCTTAAAATTCTTACATTGTTAAACTAGCTATGTAAATTATTTTTTTCTGAATTTGATTAACCTTTTTTCATAACATCTATCAAAAAAAATCGCAATTGTTTAAAATGAATTTTATACATTAAAAAAGAAAAAAAAGAAAATCCGTTTTTTTTCCATCAGAGATACCTTCGCTAATTAATCCCTAAAATGAAAAGAGCTCTATTAACGTTTGCTATCGAAAAGATCAGTCTGCCACATCGTTAACGAAATATTTTTCCGATAGCTATCAATTCTAAAATTCAGAAAGAAGCTAAGGGCAAGTAATTAAATCTGCCATCGAGAATATTTATTGGCATTTTGCGATCAATTTCATTTCGTTGTCAATAGTGTAAGAAAACGGATTGATGCCTGAAAGGCCTCTTATTAAAGATTAATTCGAACTCCGTTTTATAATACAGAATTAAATCGTCTGTTCCGCGTAAAGAGTTGCCAGACGAGAACACACGTGTGATAGGAAGATCAGATACAAGTACGACAGTTCGGTTAGGCAAAACACCTTCCTATAAAGGGAACTGGCAGCCGGATCTCTACGAACAGACCCGACTGGTCGCAAGAATCGATTTTATTCACGGAGTCGCTCGAGGATATAACATCAAGCAACTCGTGCCTTATCGGAAAAATACGCTCTCTTATTTCCCAAATGTCATTGAATCTATCATTAATTTCAGCCATTAATTTTAGCTGCATTATTCGCTTCGTATCTTGTTCAGGATATTACATAAAACAAAGATGTAACTTTACAGCAATAATAAAATAATAATAGTAAAATAGTAAAAGGCACATTCGTGATATATAATTCTACGTTTCGACCATAAATGTTGCGCGAAAAAAACGAGGGGGGAAAACTCGGTTATTCTCTGATCTTAGAACGTGAACAATATCAGAATTATGCGAAATGCGCGAAACATCGAACAATAACTCGTCACGATTCTGCAACGAGGATGCATGGCTGTGTCTCGCGATAGAAATGACGGAAATATATGGTGAACGCAACTCCGCGAAACGTAGACTACGTATTTTCACACATTCCCCACATTATTCGCGTTGAGCATAGTTTCCGTCGAGTTCCGTCGTGGACCGCGAAGAGAATAATAGGAAGTCTCGCCGCAAAGCCTGCGACAGTTTACAAAAGACAGATAATGCAAAAGCGGAGATACCTTGGTAAGTAAGTCCCTGAGCGAAGGTAGCAGGTGGCAGGAAGCAACAAGAGTTCTTTTTGAAAATAAAAAAAAAAAAAAACAGTGATAACAGAGTAGAAAACTGTTATTCGTAGCCGTTATAATCAATGAAAAAAATAGTGGTCAGATTACACCTGGTTTCCTCCTTCGATTTTTATCCGATAAAGGAGACGATTCTTCGAAGAAATTACTTTATCTGATAATGTGACAAGGTATGAAGCCCATTTATACGGCTGTAATCAATAAGAAGATGCGACTGTTAAAGGTCAGATTATACTTGATTTTCTTCCTTGATTTTTACCCGATAAAGAATAGAGGAGACCACTTCGAAGAAATTCCTTTATCGATTGACGGATTAATACGCATCTGCGCTCGAAGATACGAAAGACCATTATCATAATTGATCGCAATTCTTCACACTTCAATATTAAATATATAGAACAATTAACATTTTCTGTTATTTTGTACATAAATCAATTAGGTTAAATTTCAATTAAATTTAATTTAATTTTTAGTTAAGAGAAAAGGCTTTCATTGTGTCTACACCATATTAAAATTTAATTTGCTAAAAGCTTTCTATTTGCAGTGTTAAATAACTCTGCATATAACATCTGACAATGAATATCGAAATTATTCTTCAATTAATTTCAGCTGAACTTTACTTTATCAATAAAGCATAGTTTAATTAGCAGATTGTTAATTATCGCATTGAAAAAAAAATTGAAAAATGTGACAGAAAACATTTTTAAATAATTCATTAAGAAATACAATTACTTAGTAATTACTCCATGTTCTATTAAGTTGCATATCCGAAAGAAGGGTAGCATTCCATACAAGGTGAGCCATTTAAATGTGATTATACATTAATTGGTTATGGATGCAAAATTTCTGAAAAAAAAGAGTAAAAATAAGTCACAATACGAATATAATGACAGAGAAACCTCACGAAACAGGTATTTTTATTTCAATGCTTCATGCAATCTGTACATGTTAACCCTGCAATAGAATTCATGATTGAATTCGAGTTAGGATGACATCTGAGAAAAATCTCGTCAATGCATATATAGGTATTTCCGGTTTCTCCGGATGTAAGTAGGCACGTGTAATCAATGCCAAAGTATAATAAGTGTGAATGCCTTAACTGTTGACGCATACGTCGTGACTAAACGGATGAATAACCGCGCGCGATTTCGCGATCGTAAATCGAAACTAATCTCGACAACAGTCCGTCGAAATTAAAGGGGTATATATACATTTGCGTTGTCAAACGATATCATGTGTTCAGGAACAATGAGTGAACTATCGGATACTTTCTTCTATAGAAAACTCTCGGTATAAGTCTGGGAAAGCAAACAGTCTGGTGAATCTTAAAACGAACAAATAACCACGACTCTGTTGTTCCGTTCGGATCGATTTTGACCTATTTTCATTTTCGACACCTTTGTGGAGATAGTATTTGACATTTTAAATAATAATATTTGACATTTTAAATTTCGACTTTTTCAAATTTCCATTTTTAGATTTTTATTTAAAAAAATTAACTATTGTAGCTTTTAAAATATATATAAATATACATATATACAAATAAAGGCGCATAAAGAGTAAATAAAAAAAAATGTTTATGTTGAAGAAAAATCGACACTGTAAATTCATTAAAAATCTCGATTTTAAACTCATATTTTGTGATAGCTTCGGGATACATCCTATATTCTGAGAAATTACTTGAAGATATAATATTATACGTTCTTCACAAATGCAGCAAGTGCAACAATCCGATGTCTGGGAAACAGTTCTTTTTCCACAATTACGTCACGCGTTTCATATCGCTTGCCGAGAGACGTCAGAAAGGAAGTATAATTAATCGGCCGATGAACGGAGATGTGTGACTTAATTACGATGCGCAACTCCGTTGGCGGCCGAAACTGATTAAGGCTTACGAGCACATTAACGAGATCAATTTTCGACGCTGATGTAATTAGCGATATGCCCTTCGTACGCCGGAAAATTAGATTCGTGACGTCATCATGTCAAAAGCCATCGCTGGAATTTTATCGGACCTCGTTCGTTCGCTTTGTTGTTTACGACGATCCAAAAATTGTGACGAATACAGATTTATGATTTTATATGACGCATAGACACATGCCTGCGAAGTTTGATGATATTACGAACAGAGAGTAGAAAAAAATTATCATTTAGATTAGTGTGTAAAACACTCTATGTGAACTTTTGCTTGAATAGACACTAATAAACATCCGAAATTCTTTCAATAATTTACACAGTATTATTTAACGGTGCAATTAACAATTATCGAGTACTAATTGGTCCTGTATAAGTTCACAGTTATAATGTTTCATAAACTCGAATAATGTGATACACGCACATGCGTGTAGCGCATATCACAGAAATGCATGTTATATATATATATATATATATTTATGTTATATTTATATATTTCCGAGGGGGTGAAGTTATTTCCCTTTATCATATTAAATATAATAACCGTATATAAAAGAGAGAGACTCTTTGACAGGATGTAGTTTTTGAAATATTGTGTGTGAGCAAATATAAATAAAATACATATTTTTCATTTTTCACATAGGTACAGCGATGGCTCCGTACGGTTACGAAATCCCAATATCGAGCTCATGGATCAGGATATATTGTACCATCTCGCACTCGGCAGCGGTTCCCATGATCTCGTCGAAATGTTCGGCGACGTCAAAGTAAGTTGGATAAATAATTCCCTTTTATATATTTGCTCAAGAAAATAAAGCGAAATGTTACTGCTGACGTATATAGAGGATCTCTTGATTAAAAGACTTGAAGAAATTTTGCAGGCGTATTCTTTAATCGATTTTACATCTCTTGACTTTTCCACTTGACAAAAAATTAATTAAGCGCGCTTTTCCCCAAACTTTTTAATTTTCAATATTCAATATCTTGATAACAAAGTCTGGAATTAAAACTCTATTAAAGTAAAATTCGTTTGAAATTGAATACACTTTTTTCAACACTCTTGAAATTCGATTTGCGAAGCCGATTTGTTTCATTTCCAATCACTTGTATTTAAAAAATTGCATTTGTTAATAATCTACCAAAATATTTGAAATTTACAACAATATGTAACTGTTGACAAATATTTAAACAATTATTATTATTAGGTGTTATAAATTTGCTGAATGCTTTACTCTATTTGAATTAAACATGTATATTTCATATTAATGCATCGTCAGATATTATAAAGCTGAGTCAAATGAATTATCAGAAGCACGTTTACGTCGTTATCACGTCGCCATTTTTTTTCTCTTTAACAAGCTGCATTTTAATTACAGTGACATCGTTCTTATGTTTATGTATTATATCGATGACATATAATGCACACTGATAAATATTAGATGAAGTTTTTCAACGAAATGTAATTGTGTGTAACTCAGGCGATAATTAAGCGCAATAATTAATGTTAACGTGATAATCCATGATCCGCCGTATTCATATAAAGTACCGCAGATTTCTTTCGTGTGTTTTTAATTTTATTATAAAATTGTAATTAAATAATACATCACGATATATGTGTAGCGCATATCACGGAAATATAAATGATATAAATTTCATAGAAATCTATATCCTTATTTTAATTTTTTATAGATTCTTTGTAGTCTATTTTTATTAACTATTTAGCTATTAAGTTAAGTAATCAATCTTGTTTTTAACGCGTGTAGTTGCCTTGTATAAGAAGGTTATTAAGAAATTAAAAAATTTGAAAGGAAAAGAAAGAAGAAAAAGAGAAAAAGGAAATACACGTGAATTAATTGTTAAAGCGATGCGCTCGGGATCTGTCTTCTCGTAAAGCAATATGACATAAGATGTTATACCATTCATAAATATCGGACTTTTGACCTCCTTTGATAATGGTAATCAACATTTCTCGGCAGATATTTATTACATTTGTCAATAATCGATTCAGTCAATGCTTCTTTGCACTCTGCATTTGACATTCGATTCGGATCGTGAAAAGCAGAATATATAGTAGTCGCAATATCGCAATTGCTCGCGAGGCTGATGTCACGCGATACGCTCGTGATGTCGGCCAACATCGATAAATCGCGAAATATATTTCAATGACGTGCAACCAATTACACCATCGACCACTACTTGTTTATTTTTATCATCGTAACTGACGATCTTTGACAT
Organism: Lasius fuliginosus; assembly: GCA_949152495.1. Classification (NCBI taxonomy): domain Eukaryota; kingdom Metazoa; phylum Arthropoda; class Insecta; order Hymenoptera; family Formicidae; genus Lasius; species Lasius fuliginosus. Next base: position 12,049,075 of record OX424443.1, on the reverse strand, counting down.
TTAAAAATGAATGATGGCATCTCAAGTGACAGATTCCGAGCGCATCGCTTTAATCAATTCACGTGTATATCCTTTTTTTTTCCTCTTTCTTTTCCTGTCAAATTTTTTAATTCCCTAATAACGTTCTTGTCGTATTCTTACGTTATAGTTTATCTGTATGGGCGGCACACCGAAACGAATGGAAAACTTTGCCAACTACATCATGAAGGAAATTGGTCACAAGCTGCCAGCCGGAACAACTCTTCTCGACATCACTAAGAACTCTTACCGCTATTCCATGTACAAAGTCGGTCCGGTTCTCTCTATCAGCGTAAGTCCGTCGTATTACGATCGTTATTTTCAATGCGGAACATTCTCTTCGACATTATAAGATTTTTAAAATTTTACAAAAATTTTATTTCGTTGCCAATCAATTATCGAGGAAGGTCAAGTAGACGGACAAACACGGAACGATTGAGTTTTTTTAAAACGCTTGTACTGTATACCATCGTAATTGGAACTCGTTCAAATGGTGAAACATTTACGTCGTCAAGCAGATTTAGTTATGTACAAACACGTCGAGTCGTATTTACTTAGTGCAGTGTTTAATGAGATGAACGCGCTCGCGATACGCTTGAAAGTTGTTGTCCTTTAATCTATGCAAATCATGACCGATCTCGCATAATTCGACTGGATGTCGACACGCGTTGAATTTTTCCGAATCCATGTCAACTCTGTGTAGAAGTTGTAACACATTAAATAATTTCCACAGATTGCTAGTACATCAATGATACATTATATCGATGATAACGTAAAAGGAAAATATATATAGTTACACTTAGTATCAAAATATATTCAAATAATCATTTAAAAATCATTAAAAAATATATTCAAATAATCATTAAAAAATTTCAAAATTAATAATTTAATAGAAAACTTTCGAAAATTCGAATATAATGAAATATCACTGGCTATTTCATTATTTTAATGAGAATTATTTTATTTTATTAAGACTTGATTCTTATATATATAACACAAAGGTATATTAAATGTATATTAAAAATTAATTTCAAATGAATGATATTTTCAGAAAACAAATGACAGTCTTAAATAAATAGAAATATGATAGTCATTGCCATTTTCACGAAGCATATCGTGAAAATAAGTACTGCTGTTAAAGAGTCACTTTAAAAGAGAATAGTATTGCAATATTATTGATATCCCTAGATTTAACGTAGCGCCGACGAGATCGGCAATCCGTTTCTAGTAAAGAAAAAAAATCTGCTAACATTCCGCTAATCATACGCGCCTCGCTTATAATACTTCTTTTACATGCCTGAACGGTGAAATCGTTTTTCACTGTCTTGTTTTGCGCGAATTACGCACATGGTATACGGAACGAAGTTCGAAACGCAATTACGTTATTGTCTGGATGTTGAAAACAATTATTTATGACAGAGCCTTTCACGAGTGAATACTTTCTCGACGCCGCAGATTATTAGTATAATACAAAGCATATATTTTATTCATTTGTGGAATTCGAAAATTTTGCCAGTATAAATAACCAGTTTATTTAAATAAAAATATCCTATATTCTCTTTTATATATTTACATTAACCACACGTGACTGTAGAATAATAGAAATTAAAGAATATTGAGATTTATATTTACTAAATATTCTATAATATTATAGAATATTATTAAATATATAATATTATTACATAATATTACGAAAATCGAATCCATAAAAAAAACCAAGAAACTCAAGCGAACGTCATTACTAAAAAAATATATATATATCTGTTTAGCATGGTATGGGCGTACCTTCGGTAAGCATCCTGCTCCATGAAGTTATCAAGCTGATGTATCACGCGAGAGTGAAGGATCCAGTTTTCTTCAGGATCGGTACTTGCGGTGGTATTGGCTACGAAGGTGGTACGGTGGTTATCTCGGAGGAGGCTGTGGACGAGATGATGAAGCCTCACATGGAATTGGTCAGTCTTAATTAAAATGTTCAATGTATTATATATATAAAAATAAATAAATAAAAATAAAAAGGAGCGAATATAATTCAACACAAATCTTTTGAAATCTATTGTATAAAATCTATATTATATAAAAAGAGATTGAGGGTTATAAACGCGAGTGTTTCACGTTGCAGAACGTGCTCGGGAAGCTGGTGCGCAGGCCGGCCAAGCTCGACCGGCAGCTGGCCCGCGATCTTAAGGCTCTGGCCCATCGCGAGGATCCCTACGACACCGTGGTCGGCAAGACCATGTGCTCCAACGACTTCTACGAGGGTCAGGGTCGTCTGGACGGCGCGTTCTGCGAATTTACAGAGACCGAAAAGATGGAGTATCTAACGAAGCTACAGAAGGCAGGCGTGGTGAACATCGAGATGGAGAGTCTCTGTTTCGCCGCTCTGACGCATCACGCCGGCATCCAGTCCGCCGTTGTGTGCGTGACGCTGTTGGACCGACTCAAAGGCGACCAGGTATATCTAATCCGTAGATTAGAAATACGAATATTTTCGACACACACCGAGCTGTCGCTTTTCGAAACTTGCGAAGATTCTTACGACGTATAGTGTATCACTTGTCGAGCGTGAAATGGTTAAAGAAGAGAGATGAGATCTCGCAGTTGCGATATAAAGCCTCTCGATTTATATTCAAGCAGATTCCAGTCATAAGTAATAATATGTCATAAGTAAAACGATCAATGTTATCGTATTGCTCCTTGAATCGATCGTGCTATACGTCTACTAATCGATTGCTTCCGTGATTTGAAAAGGTTCTAGCGCCCAAGGAAGTGTTAGAAGAATGGCAGATACGACCGCAGACGCTGATCGCCCGCTACATCACCACGTATCTTCAACGAAAGGGCCGTCTCTCACTGGAAGGTTCACACGGTTCCATGTACGTGAAGAGTCCGCGTCGGTTCAAACTGGTGCAGCAGGAATCCGAGAATTACGATTAAGTCGTCGCGAGTTCGAAGATGCGAGTGCGAAGATCTCCCGGGGTCACGGTGCGATCGAACACATCGGTTCGATTTTGGAGTCGGCGATCGCGATTAATTTACATCGCACAAACCGCCCCATATTCGCTTATTTATTTGCGAAAAAATAATTTTGCTTGTAAGATAAGTCGCGTAGCAAGCGACGTGCCGAAACCAGCATATTTGAGTTGAAATAGAAGATAGACGGAGGATAGAAAAAAAAAACGGGAGCAGATTTGATCGATTTAAATATTGTACGGCATAATAGAATTTTTTCGAATTTTTTTCTCGAAAAATGCAAAACACATTATAAAATTCCTATTGTCTTATCGCTACGTAGTATTTAAATTATTTACAAATCTCTGTCTCAATATTCAAATTTTTCTTACATAATGAAATCCTTGATTAAAATATTTATGATTCTTTTTATCGAATGAGAATATTTGAGTACAGATGGCTTGCATAACTAAACAGCACAATTTTGTTTTGTATTTTATTGTGTATCATTTTTTTTCAATATTTAATTGGCTCAAAATTAAATTAAATTTGTTTTATGAAAAATTGCCTGATTTCCTTGCGTTTTATGAATTATTATATAGTAATTTTAGCCAGGAATTATATAATTTCTCGCATTGTGCGAACACCATTGTACGCGCGACAATGACGCGGTGATTCCTAAGATTCGCAAGAAAATTAAAACGATCATCAATGTCGAAGCGACCGCCAAAGTTTCACCGTTTATTTCGCGCGGTGACCCAAGTACAAAGTGTGCAGAAATTTACAAACTGCGCTCGAACGAGAAAACCATGCACATTTTTCACAAACACATATCTTTTGAGATCAGTTGCATTGTCTTTGATTAACGCGGATCGTAAATAATAAATATATCTTGTAATTTGCGATATATCGAAATGAAATTGTCACTTAAATTCTTGTCTACAAAAATCATCAAAAAAGCATGACAGCGAATCCCAAATATATATAGGTTTAAAATTGCAATGATAAGGAAACGGGATAATCGGAGCGAGTTAATCAAAATTACGGTGCAATTGATCACATAGTTTCGTAGAGATTTAATTTTAGAACTCACGGAGACAAGAACGCACAGCACGTTCGCGTATTCGCCGATTAAACACACGAAGATTTTTTTTCTGTTATACCCTAAATGAATGACGATATTGTCTCGTAAATTTTTAAATTTAAATCGTAATTTTTAAATGTAGACAAAAAATTCGCTAACGGACCTATCTGCGGTTTGCGTGTTGTATCGAGAGCAGTTTCGAGAGAAATTGTAAATTTAGCCTCGCGCAATCGCCGTGTGTAATAGACATACGGTGATGTAAAATATCTATATACGTATTAACACTCTTTAGAAAGTTCGGTAGCGCACATTCCATATAAAAATATATATATAGTCGAAAAACTAGCGTGTTTTCGTTCGATTGTTATCCGTAACATAGGTCAGGGACTATCATATACATATATATGTATGTAAGTTTCGAGAATACTCGCAATCATAACGCAAATTACGGAGATCGGATTAGGAATTGTAATAAAACTAATGTTTCAAGGGAGATCGTCGTCTGGAACAAATCACATTCTTCTTATAAATGCTTCGAAATATTTTGAAAAAAAAAAAAAAAATCTGTGGTGCGGAACGAAAGAAAAAAGAACAGTCAATAAATATCGTTCTTAATCCTTTCTCAATTTCCCGTTATATCAGTCCATCGAGATACTTGTACAATGCCATATCGCAAGGTATTTATAATTATTATTATGTATTGTATCTCATTATTGTGTGCAAAAAGTGCGATTTGAGTTTTCTATTAAATACAGTTGAAACAAGATAATCGAAGATTCTCGATTAAGTAGAGTATCGCTTAAGTAGACTATAATAACCAATTTAAATGGGAACGACCGATTTATCACGAACAATTTAATTATTATCTGCAATAATGTGCGTCATACTGCCACATGCTAACATTTTCTGTAAGTATTGGCCGATACACCAATAAATGTAATTTCAAGTGTTCAATGTTATAATTCTGCTTAGAAATTCAATTCAGAAAAAAAAACACAAATCTTCAGCCATTCTCATAAATAACCATTTGTAATTCGTATATTTTTGTCAAAAGAACGGACAAATTTCCACAACACAAAATTATAACCAGTATTTTCACACAAATATTTAATATTCATACGCATTCATACATATTTAAGCGAATTATATGAATCGCGAGCATTTTAAATGCGAGAAAAGACATTAACCGCAAAAACATTATTAATCACAAATTAATTAGAAATTACAAAACTATAGCGAAAACTGGCGAAGCAAGTACACAACCGATATTTTGACCATAGGGTTGGGCAAAAGATATTATTAAAATACTTTTGAGAAAACAAATTTTTTTCAGTTTTTACTTGATAAATTTTTATAAATACACTTGTACTACGAGATATTAAGATCGCGAAGATTTTATTCGGAATACGAAATCCCTAAAAGAAATTAATATATATATATACACGCACACATGTATACTTTGCATTTTATTCAGAATTTTATTAATGTCAAGCATAACATTAAACAACATATATTTGAAATACTGTCCAGTCCTGAGCGTCCACGTTACTATGTTCGTTATTATTATTATTATTAATATTCTACTACCGTAGAAAGAGAGAGATAGCAAAGTTGTATAATTGTATGATACACCTTCGTTAAGATTGTTGCTAGCAAATGGATACGATTTGCATTCGTCGTTCACATTCATAGCGACGCAAGAAACTCCAGAGCCTAGAGTTTCGATATGTAATATTATAGTAAATCACTGACATTGTTATATATATACGCGCGATTTCTTCTCTATTTTATATTTACCTGAGAAAAAATTTTGTTACGGCACGTCGTTAGTGTCAAACAAACGAGAATTCTTTTCATTGTACTTACCATATTTTCTTTGCAGTCTGATATCAACCAGAAACCCTTATTTCATTCACGAGATGCGCCGAGATATTAATTTTAGATTTTTCAATTATTTTTAGGTGCCAACAATAAAATATACAAAATGTTCCAAAAAGGTTAAGCACTTATATAGCAGAATGCGACCTTCAGATAATCCTTCCGTTCTACGAATTTTTAAAATTGAAGAGTTCAATACAAAAAAATTAATGATGTAGTTTATTTTTTGTGGGAAGAGAATCGAGATCTTAGAATTATATAAAAGAATCATGTTGAATTATTTTCATATTTTTTTTTTAAAGCAAGTGTGCCACTGTTTGGAACTGAATATTTCACTTAATTCATTAAAAGCGAATATAATTAAATATAAAATAATTAAATATAAAAAAATCTCAAAGCACGTATTTTTAAGAAAAAATTCTTTTTTTCCGTTACTGGTGCACATCATTTTCGGAACAAACGGGTATATTTTTTTCTCGCCGATTCTTATCGTCGTTATACGTGTTTCCTTTCGTTCCACGAACAACGACATATCTGTGATGCATATTTATAACATATACGAAAAATATTAACAAAAAATGTGTACCTAACGTTGATATGTATAATATACATATACATATGTACATTCGATCTTATCTACTCTCTTGGTGAATCCATAACGCTTATTTTTCCTATTCACGATGTTACGACATTTATTCTATAAAATCTTCACTATTACTCCTCTCTCTCTCTCTCGCATATAACTATTATAATATTAATCTATAACCAAATGTCCCGTCGATATCAGCGGGATGTTATGTTATTCGTAAGTTCGTTAATACATATATACAGCTATCTAATTGTATTCTCTCACTGTATAAATTCGATTATTTATATATTAATCCCCACGAGACGTCTAATGTGTCCTTTTAAAAATTAATTACTGGTACATGGGTTGCAAGGGAAAAAAAAGAAAAAAAGAAAGAAAAAAAACACGTTGTTGATTGTACGTTATAAAAGGACAATAAAAAAAATTATGTACCTAATAGCATTGATTCTTATCCTCAATTTCATTCCAAGTTAAAAATGATAATCAGACGAGATTATTCACGCGATTCGAGCGAAAAACTGCTTATTATCTAGTTAAGAGTAAGAAAGGATACGTAACGCGGACCGAGGATGTATGGATGCATATTTATTTCGTAAAATAATGTACAAATACGTATGTGTGTCCGGGAATAAATATTATGCTTCGTGAATACTAGGATAACGAAGAGCGTATTCGCAAGGACTTTGCGAGGGAGAGAATTTTTTATTTTTGACAGTTTTTCTGCTGCTAGCCGATCGCTCGTCTCCGACGAACAGAGATGCTCGAATATAGATCGGCTTTCACTCTATGAATTTCAAACGATTAGTAAATCCGATTTGCACATCTTATCTCTCGTGGAAAGTGTGCATATAAAATGAAAAATAGACTGGCGTGCCATGACATATTCCGAGAAATTTCATTTCGATTCTAAGTATCGTCAACGCAGAACTTCGAGAACGATTTAAAGAGCAAGGATATTAGATATTAGGTTTTAAAATAATTCGTATTCTTTTATATTTTCTCTCGCAATAAGAGATCTCTTTTACTTTTTCTGATGTAATATAATCTCCTAAGAAAATTTAAGATTCTTTAAAATCTTCTTCTTTTTTATATAATATAAGAAATAACATATTTTACTTTTCTCTTCTATGATGGAATAATCAGGGATTAAAAAATTCAATCTATTAATAAAGTTCCGATACAATTAAAATTAAATTGAAATTGTATTAGCGATTGGAAAACGATATAATATCGAGCTTTTTTTATTTTTATTTGTAAAGAACGTTAAGCACATATTTCGTTATTCTCTTCGATTCGTTTTCAAACGGTAATCAGGAACGTGTGGTCGAGTAGAAGGACCTGGATATGAAGAGCGATTTTATTAGACTGGAACTTCAACTCCTTACACAGTGTGATCATTGTTAATATACAATTAGGTGTAGGTATCGATACAGAATATCGAGTATAGAGCGCAATTACCTCGTCATCGATCGGATGATGATGGGGTAATAGTAACGACGGATAGAGTGTGATGATAGTAATTGTATAGCGATAACGATGACATAAATGTTTAGCCGTAACGATCTCACTATGCTAATTGGATCTCGCTTAAAACGTTTTTTAAAATGCCTGCGGGGAGATTCACACATGCATCCTCTTTGTTCGCGTTCGTCTCGCGAGCGCGACGCCGTCGATTGTGTCACAATTTAATTTTCCCAGAGCACTTCCGTTTACGACAGAGAAAACGACGATTTGCGACGAAATAAATATTAATTATTGTACATACATCGAGAAGCGCGTTATGCGGCATCGAACCGGGAGCGATTAAAATTCGGTATCAAATAAATTTCTTATTTTTATAAAAGATGTCGCGGAGAGAAAAATGAGTTTCCTCGCTTGATAAAGGTTGACCTGATCCCGTGTCTCATAATACGCGCTGTAACGGGAGTTATGTGACGCAGTCGGAGTTTTATGTCTGGTATTTTCGTTCCTTATGTCTCTACACATACATAGGCCATAACTGCTTTCCTTTATTGCCGTCTCTCGCTACAAAACGCAAATAAAACCGCGCCGGCTGCGACCGGTCCCGATACAGTGGAATTCCGTTACAACAAATACCGCGAGACCGCGATCGATTTTGCGAAATCGAACTTTCCTTCACATCCAATACAAACTGCAGATGCAGGTTTATGTGCAGCATAGATTAAAGAGATTTCACCGCATTCTGTTACGGCGAAATTTCAAACCTCCTGGCCGCTGAATTATTCATTTTAAAAACGACATCAATCGACACACATTAAAAATTCCATTGTAAAATAAATATATTTAAATGCAACGCATGTTTTCTCTGTCCACAAACGAAAATTGATCCCCAACTATTACGATAATGAGGCTAAATTTAATCCTAGATAATTTTAAGTATCACAAAGAATATATATATGCTACTTCTCTTTTTAACTTCATCTGATATCATTATACGTGACCATTTTTCTTTCCTCGTTTTCCATTATCAAGATAAGCAGTGAGATATAAAGTTAATGTTCCTTTCCATTCTGTTAAATATAACGCCATTTATTGATCATGAGCGAGCGAATTAATATTCACATTAGTCGAATTTTATATAATCATAGTTGAGGAATAATTCAATTCTCTAAAAACATTCCGCTTATCCTCTATTCGTCGCGGCGTCAGAATCGCGTCGAACGCGCCTAAGAGAATGGACAAAATCGTCGGATATATTTATCTTAAAGTATAATAGTAATGAGATGATGATAATATGTAATAATAACGCGTGTCTACTATACGCGCGAGTACCTTTAAACCTACGTTATATCAAATGTATCGAGTACACTGGAACGATATCTAAACTTAATCAGCCTCTTTATAATCAACAGCTATATAAAACTCATCCTGATGTATAGTAAAGTTGCGTCTTAGCTATGTATACGTATATGTGTATGTCGTAAATGTATCGTGAACGCGAGTCCCGTCGAGAGAACTCGACACTTAACACGTCTACAAATCGCACACTTATATCTAATTCACGTGAAGCCTGTAGGCGGGCAGGTTGTGCAAATGTGGTTTATCTGTTTGTCAGCTTGTTATCACGGATACACAATTAGGCTAAGATACAATAGCAATCCTGTGACCTCTGTAAACGAAATCATTTATTTCCCGGGGATCACTGACAATAATCAGAACCAATTTCATCGACGTTGACTAATAAATAAATTGTAACTGTAATAAGGATTTTATTAATTTTATTTTCAACGAAACTCATCAGTTTCGCGTAATGTTAATCATCTCTTATAAAAGATCAATACTGCAAATTGCTTTGTGAAGCAGAATGCAGTATTCATCCGGTTTTGCGCTCATACCGAGCCTTGAAATTAAAACGAAGAACAAAAGGATGTCATCTTGATCTCGTCTTAAGTCACAGAGAAAAAGATCATGACGCGAAACTCTTATAAAATCGCAAGCTGCAAACTTACCCGCTCATCGGCTTCGTATAAATGAGAATTAAAATCGTAATTATAGTATAGTCATTTTTGAATCGATCTTATGGCTTATACGTGGCTACGCGTTCTATCACAATATTTGTCTAAAAAATAAAAAAAAAAGAAAATTATCATTAATTCTATGTAACCAAAGTCCTGCCATCATCGATTGCAGGCGCGAGAATGCATTCTTTGCCATTCGGGAAAGAATGCACCAACGAGGAGCGACGAGAGTCGCGTTAATTTTCGATTCTGCTGAAGCAATTCGTCTGAATCGCACATCGCTCAAATTATCCCCGTTCGCGAGAATAAAATAAGTCGACCGACTGGAGGAGAACAGAACGAGAACGGAATCAAGTATTAAAACTTGAGCATAGCGAACGATTCGGCCTAGCCTGTATCGCGAAAATAAATCAGACTCTAAATAAAACAATGATTAACCCACTTTTTTTTTTTAGAAAATTAATTTGCATTTAATTCTCTCGATTTTAATTTTAAGGAATTGAAATTAGGAAAAGATATTTTAAGATTACTTTCTTCAAGTTTTCAGGAAGTTAGTTTCCCCATTGCTGCATTAAAATCCTTTAATCGCGAAAATATCGCTCTCAACGACGTCGTAAGCTTGTCACATCACAAACTTCTCTCATAAGCACTCAATTTTAATCCATCTGATCCCACAATTCCATCTTGAAGATATTGAGTATCGCGGGGATTCTAAAATAAATATCGTAGCATCCCTCAAATTGCGATTTCATTGTTATATTACCAGATGTTATCTAATCTGCCAAAAATGGAGCAGTAGGACGAGATGGAGTATATCCTCCCCCAAAAAAGAAAAGAAACGAATTGTCTCGTTTTGCAAGAAAGATTTGTCCTACTTTTTGGCACACACTTCCCTTGTCTACCATAGACGTGGCTATGGACCGCTTATTATATAACAGTGGCATAAATCACGCTTTGGAAATTTTCGATGATGTAATGATTCATTGCAATCGAAATAACTTTGCATTTCCAATGTACGATCGTTCGCAATTTAAGAATTGAGAATTAAAAATGCGACAGCCCCGCGTTTAATGTCGAATGTGCCACGGAGGGAATACAAACCACAAAGTTTTTTTTTCTTTTTTCTTTTTTGAATAAAACGTGACTTACGCCATCCGCAAGATAAACAGCGAAATCATGGATTCTACTCGCAAGTCAGATGATTCGATGAATCGCCTGTGCACATTCGCACACATCCTCTTCTCCTCCGTCCAATCATTACCCTACGACAGCACGAACAAATGCTATTGAGTGAGCTACATACACGAGAGTATGCGTTACTAGACCGTTACAATTAATGTAAATATATTGTCGGATATATTATCGGATCCTCTCAGAAACCCAAGCATGCCCGAGTTCTCGGGGAAGATGCCCGCAACGGGTTTCGATCAACGGGAATCGCTCGAGATTCTCGATTAGATCCGCGGAATAATTAGCACGTCGTTAATACAAGAGCACGATTTAGACGGCTCTCCGCCGGATTATGCACCGTTTACTTTCCAAAGCCCCGCGTAAAATCGAAGCCATGACTGGCGAAAGTTCACAAGTTCATCCGCCGGCGTTCCGACATGATCGATATACGCTGCGGTTCTCGCCCATTAATTCTACCATATTAATCTTCGCCTCTATATACGTTTAAGGAACAAGGGCATTTATAATTCAGTCCTCTGGTGTTGGTCTAAGTATCACGCTTTCTCAGAGGAGCGATATATCGCTACACCGCTACACGCGGCTTCGCAATTCACGGCATTGATTCGTTTAAAGATGAACGGCGCATATATAAAAGGCGCATACATCCATTCTGTTAACTCTTTGAACCGGTCTTGCATTTATAAAAAAAGATGAATAATTAACATTACGTAGAATATGTCAAATAAGAGAAGGAAAAGAATAAATTCTTTAAATTTTTTTTTCGATTTTTCTTGACCCGATTTCTCCGATTTCATTTTCTTTATATGAAATAACGATTATGGTTACAGCAAATTCTTTCGAAGAAGGAATATATTTTTTTTTTTCGTAACGAAATATCTCTCTCGAAGAGTTAACAACGTTCTTTCAGTTCCCGATACAGCCATAAACTTTACAGAGAGCGCGTTCATCTGCGATCGTTAACGATACCCTTTCCTGTCCGATACAATCATAAACGTGACATACATTCCGTAAACTCATCACACGCTCCTCCATTCCGTCTGATACATCTTCGTCTCTATCTACGTATTTACAGGACTAGAGTCTTACTTAAAAATCTCGGTTACCTGTTCGAGAAGGATTTCAAATCCGGGATGACCGAGAATCGTCGAGCAAGCAAAAAATTATGAGCATAACGCGTGTGTTATCTTAAGGACTAGCCTTACCTTTAAATATACTACGCGATTAGTACCCACCGCTTCTCCTACGATAAGAGTTATTCATGAAGGAAAATTCTCTTGTTATTCCAGCTAGCACCATTCTCTGCGGAGTCTCATTGGAACACCCCTTAACACATATCGCTCGATATTGACATTTTATGTCTCTCTAAACTTAGCGTTCGTTAAGGTACATTTCTGCTATTCATTTTATCCTAATTCGATGTTTTTTTCTTTATTACACAAAGTGTGTTGAAACGTTTTTAAATTTATTTGCTGAAATAATAATTAAATCTCTCGGTTATATAATGGCGCGTTTATACATACATATATGTGTGTGTGTGTGTGTGTGTGTGTGTGTAAAATAATTATAAATGATTTTTTTGTATCTTTTCTTTTCTAAAAATTTAAATCACAATCTTTCAAAAACACAATCTTAAATTCACTTTCTTAGATTTACCAAGCTTAAAGCCAGATTGTTTTCTCCTGTATGGAGCTCGTGATTTTTTTCAGTTATCACGTCTGTTTCTAATTTCCGCAAATTTTCGGAGCGATATGTGTTAATTAGCGTTGCAAAGGTCCCGTATTCAATTTCTGTCAATTCCATCAAAAGCACTTAATCCGATTATCAGTGGACCAGTGTTGTATTAAGGATCGTGTTACTCGTTACAACATCAACCGCATAGAAAGAGTTTCATCTTATTTTCGAGACGATAGTCTCGATTTCTTCTTTGACATCGATGATCTCTTACGGAGCGTCACGCGTGTCTGTCATGTTCGATCCGATCGTGAGATAGCGAGTTTCGAAAAAAAGCAAACATTTGAGAATAATAGGATTGACCTATATAAAAAAAGTTCAAAATATTATCGACTTTAACGAGAGAGTTCGCGATTTTCGATTAAAATAGAAATATATATTTCAATGTAATAAAATGTTTCGAGATTCATTGATTTTGACATTTGAATTCACGATATGGAACAGCGAGCTCTGTACATATTGTCGGGAACGTTAATGAAAATGGAATTTAACAAGAGCTTGTTATATATAAAAACAGATCTCGTTATGCATACGTAATGGATTGTTCTCTTCTCGTCTAATTAGAATGTACGACCTTAATCTCTCAACTAAAGCGTTATCTAACAATCGGATTAAATTCAGATCTATTGTGCATATAGCTCATAACAAACTGAATATTTTTAAGATTATATACATATATGTATATTACTAAATTTCTAATTTTTAAACTATTTAATTATTAACTCTTAACTCCAGTATACTCATAATTTTGTATAAATGCTTGATTTCTGCGTGAGTTAGATATCTTGTATAAAAATAATAAAGCTTAACTATTTCATAAACTATTAAATTCTCATATCTATTATAAAATTATAACGTAGCAAAAAATATGTTGTATTATTATACTTAAAATTAACATAATCATTATAAATTTAAAAGTAGTTAAAAATTTGTACAAGAAAACCAATTATTTTCTAACGAAATTTACTTGAAAATTATCGTTTAACGTTCACTTCAATACGTGCAGAGATCGCTGCTTTGAAATGTTGGATATTTGAAATTTTCGCTTTCTTGCACTTCAACTTTATTATTCTCAGTTATTCGAAATACGATTTCTTATTAAACTCGTTTCAATCGAATTAAATTTCGATCCTGCCATTCGTTCCAGTTTCCCGTAATTTTTCTCTCGCTACTTCTCGCGTACTTCTTCGATTTGATTTAACGCAACACGTATTTTTATAATAGATAGATTGTCAAGAGTTACAGTTGTTTTGCCAGTCCTCGTTTCATCCTGACTCGACTAGATACTAGTCGATACTTTGAGTAATTTTTGAGACGTATATGTAAATTCGCGAGTGACACTTCAATCTGATAAATAATTCTGTACACCTGGAAATCCGTCAATAACATTCGACATGATAAATAATTAAATATACATGACTTTTTCCAAAAACAAATATTCAGCGATTCGTAAATAATGAAATAACTTATTTAACAACCGTGTGAATGTCTATGTTGTAAATTTTAAAGTTAAATAGATTTAAAAAAAGATTGATAAATGTTACAAGAAAAAGCTACGAATACCGAGAAAAAAGAATGAAGTATCGCGCTATACAAATTGCGGAGAATTCCTCTACTGTCGTATCGTAATCTGTCGTACTATCTTATTAGTACGAGCGTCGGTTAAGTGTCTTTCGTTGAATCAGCTGAACGGGCCAGAGATAATCCGTCCGGACTAAAAATAAGAGTGTCACCTCGATCCTGTGCAAATTGAGCCGAACATCGGTTTATAGACGTGTTTGAACTTTGAACGTCTGCCAACCAGGATTCGCATGGCTTGTCTATTTAGTTACCTACCTACCTGAATCAAAACAGAAATCTCCGCCGCTCTCGCGATATCGATTCATCCCGTGACCGACATCGGAGATTCGGGGCCGCAAGAGAGAAGACGGTTCGTCCTCCCAACTCCCCTTCCTCCCTTGAGCATCAAGGACCGTTCTTGGAACATCGAAGTCAGCGAAATGTTTAAGATGCCTCGAATACACAAAACGCCCATCCAGGGAAATACGATAAGAATAGTCAACCTAAATCGATTCTCCAGTCACTCTCGCTCGATATTCAGAGGCCTATTTTACGTCGCTAATAAAAAAAATTATGGTGAATCAAGTTTCTAGATTTCAAAATATAAAATAACAACAAAATGTAAATCTAATCTGTTCAGTGACTCTAGATTGTTATTACGACAAATCTAATAATCCATGAGACTTTCTTTCAGCGTTGGAGAATTAAAGAGGGTGAATTCGCAAGAGGGAGAAGATTCGCGGAGTGATCTCACCCTCTCTCGCTTCATTGGATCGTGTTTCCCACCTTAGAGGGACGTGCTAAAATCGCGCGCGAAGATATCTTAAGGACTACTTTTGGCCAGAAACGCGCGCCGTTGCGACGTATAGCTATTATCTCTGTGATCGCGAGAGCTTGCTGCTCTTCTTGGCGGTGTAGGTAGAAAGGGCGTGTCGTCCGGCGCGAGTCGAGAATAACTGAGACTTAATTCATGCACTTAATTAGTGCGAAACCGTGCTGGGTGTCTTTCTCTACCAGACGTTAACCCTTTCGATGCGCGGGAAAAGGATGCTATGAATTCTGATGTACCGCTGAGATTAATCCTTGATGCGCAGAAAGGTAAATTATGTTCGTGTACGGTATTAATTTGTAAATTGTAAAAAATTCCACACAATTAAACTCCTAGCGGAATAAGCTACAACACAATTAATAATCTATAATTATCTCGATACTTTTAATATACGTTGAATAATTTCTCTGATACATTTAATTTCAATTGCAAAAATTATCTAATATGCAAAGAAATAGCTCATGCGTAGATCATTTCTTTTTTTTTTTTTTACAAGGCATCGAAAGAACTAACAACATTTGAAAAATACGATCCGCGCAAACTTTCTTTTTATCGCGATCGCAAAAAAAAACAAAAGGAGAAAGAACACACATCGATAATAATCCCTAAAGATATTATCATAATTCTGTTTACGAATTGCGAAAGCATAATAGCCCAAGTCCAGTTTGCCAAGAATAATTATCTTCATTTGCAAAGTATATACAAATTTCATCATACGTATAAGATAAAAATCAATATGCTTAACTAAATAGCAAAATGACACAAACTTTAGTGATTTTCACTATTTTTTATACGTTCTCTTAACGTAAATTTATTTCTACTTACCAAGCAAAAGTGAAAATTCTCCTAAGCCTGTAGTCCTGCATGTTATTCTTTATCTACGAATCTGATAATTTTCTATATATATTACATTATATTCTGCAGTACATTTGTACTGCGATACACATTAATTTGTAATTTTTGATTGGTGTATAATTCCTAAAATTATCGACGTAAAATTACCAGCTCATATAAGGATCAACGTGTGCATGTTAAATAGCACCTTTTCATCAGTACTGCACGTTGAATAACTCTAGATCATCAATAATGCATAAGAACGCTCTAATAATACAGCGAGCGTAAATCGAAGCACGAACGGTTCATCATAATTCGGAAATGTAAAATTTTTCCAACATCATCGTTTCCCGTTTCTCTTGAATACTATGTACAATACAGAGAAAAATTTCCACCATGTACACATACCACCATACACACACACACACACACACACACACACACACACACACAATTTACGATCATAATATTCTCAAGTATTTTTAATGTGGCAAATTATCTTACGGTTTTAACGATAAGACTTGTCACCGAGCACTAAAATGCGGAGACACTAAGCACGGTTTCCAGTCGAGATCAATGTAGGGCAACATCTCCGCATAAGCAGCGATGTGGTTCGTAATAATCCGATTATATCGAATCGTCGTTATTCGAGCGATAAGAGGCAACCGGTCTCCTAATCGTCGGCCATAGTTCAACTCTCTCTCTCTCTCTCTCTCCAGATCTCGCATCTATTACAACGATCAGGCTAACATACATACGAGGAGAGTTGGTCAAACTATGCTTGATGTTATATGACATTAACCGGTCATCAATCACTCGTTCCCTAACGAGTCCATTCGAGCCTCACAGCTGATTGCTTTACTCATGCGCTCTATACGCGGAGATTATGCCCGAGATCAGAGGCGCGATGCGAACTCGCCACAGCACACTGATGCGCTACGAGATTAATTAATTCTCAGTTACCCGGACGATCGCGCGTTCGCCTGTCATCGTCGTCGTCTTAACCGGAAACGTCCTGTCGCGGACGAGCGACGGATCTTAGATCGAGAGCGGTGCCTCGTCGCAACGGTGTACGAAGCCGTGTTGCTGCTGCTGCAGCTGTTGCTGCCGCAGTTGCTGCTGCTGCTGCAGCAACTGGGGTCATCCGCTGGTTTGCTCGGGCAGCAGTATGCTGACGGATTTGCGGTTTGCCGTGGAGACGGCGTGGTGGTGGTGATGGTGGCCGCCGTTCGCCGCCGCCAGGACGGACGTCGGTGGTGGCCGATGGGATGGCGCGACCACGCGCACCTCCGGCCTGGGGGAGGCTTCCCTCAAAGGGCTATCGACGCCCACCAGCTCCTCGGGGTTCGCCGCCAGCGATGCCGACGTTCTGCAACGACGACCGCGAAAGGCCGTTCGCCTTTGTCAATATGCGCGTTTCGCCTCGGCGTTAAACCGTTAGTCCGTAAGACAAATTTGTATTCTTTATACATATGTTATCGATATCTGGAAGATCCTTATTTTTCATATTTATTTATTTTCTAGAATCTCTTAATTTATTATGAAAGATGTAATTATTAATTTGTTTTATACCCCGAATTATAAATGGAATTTTTTTTCCAAAAGTAAAGCGGTGCGCGCGGATTCTTTAAAGTGATCTTACGGACTGAAAGTTAAAGGACGAAAAAACGGCAGAAAATTCATGCATTTTTATATACGAGAATAAATGGAATTATTAAAACTCGTCGATTATCGATTAGATAAATTTTGAAATCATAATAAAAATTGACTTCATACATCAAGTATTTCAATTTACACTTGAACCGGAGACTACTTCTGTTTATTTCAAAGAGATATTTGGTTTAGTCTCGCAAAGTATCTCGATCGCTGTTGATGTTTTTTGACGCATCCGAGCCAAGTAAATAAACGGACTTCACTTACCTATGCTGCGGGGGCGGCGTGGGTGTTCGCGATAGAGGGAAACTGGCGACTTCCCTCGTCACCGAGAGCGACCGGATCGATCCGAATGTTTGGTCCGGCGATAAATTGGCTCCGACGCTTTGCACCATGCCGCTACTGAAACATGGACATCGGTTAATTGCCAATTAAGCTGCCCGCGATACATGCATACGGCGTTTCTTTTGTGTCAATTCTTAAGTTCTCTCCGAGCGTCTCTCTCTCTCTCTTTAAGTATGAGTCAACACGTCGGCTTTGTTCTTATTTCTTCAGTAGAAACGTAAATTAATCACTTGTCCGCAGTGTACAGACTGAGAGTGGACTAACAAGGGAAGTTCGACAAGCCGTAAACTCTAATAAACTTGAGACTTTACACAGACATAGATTTTATGGGGATAAAAGAACCCTTTGAACATAAACTAATTTCTTTAATATTCTCTATTGTTTTCGAAATCGTTAAAGTTATCGCACAAAAAAATTAAATAAGAATTACTTTTTACTTTTGTGAAATATAAAATAACGTAATAGCCTTTCCAAAAAAAAAACTCAATATTTAAGAATTTTAAAAGTCTTGAGAATACACTTGATTCATTCTTGCTGTGAATAAGGTTTTAAAAGAAAATTTCTATAACAAATAAATTTTGAAAAATTTTAGAATAAAAGAATAAACTTAAAACACTAAAACTGGTGCTCTGTCAAACGTTATAAATAAATAGAACAAGTAGAAACTCATGATAATAGCAGTACAGTATCTCCTGCAATTTGCTCTAGTGCGTTAGTCCTCAATTAAGTATGTTTAATGATCGCGAAGTGACGCAAAGAATTCGTTTTTTTTTTTTTTTTTTTTTTCTAACAGGTCTTAAGAACTTTGCACTTTGTCGTACGAGGCTCTACTGGATCGTTACGGAGAAGCAATTAATGCTACACGCAAGGCGTTAATCTCTCTCGCATTTACATCGAATAACACTCCGAATCGTGTTAACACTCCGAATCGTGTTATTAAATACAATTTTAATTGCGTTTTTAATATGATAGAAAGAGTCAAGTTATAAATATTTTGTGATTTATAAAAAGACTGTGATTTATAAAAAGACTATGATTCATTCTCTTTGATATTGATCTGTAATTTTTCTCGCTAATGTAGAAAAAATTACAGATTTTATCGATATGAAAGAATACGAATATGTGACGCTACTCTTCGAATAGATGAGAGATTCGAGAGAGTGCACAGAAAGATTTGCAGGCTGACATTTGAAAAGTTCCATATGTTACGGCTTATAACTGATATATGGCTTTTGCGCGAGTCATCTCGTCCTCTTTCTACCTCTTCCACTCCCGCCGTGCCGTTAACATTTGTCAAGAGACGAAAAGCCTTCTAGATTCGAGAGTAGAGCAAGAAGCTAATCGATAACTTCGATAGGTACGGGTTATAGACATGCCTACGCATTCAATTTGCCTCTACACGCGAGGCATCACGCGTGCCCTTCGGTGACAGAAGGAACGTCTCGTTCCTGTCCCACGCTCTACTAAAAGTCGCAACACTATTTTAAGGCTTAAAACGCGACCGCGAGCAAAAAGACGTAAGCAACGCGATTTCTTCACGGATTGTCCCTAAACGCGATTAAAACGCAAGATACGCGATACGTTAAAGATCTCGCGATTAAGCGAATAAATCATAATTGTCCCGTCTATTTGGGAAAAAATATGTACATTTCTGACTAAATTGAATCAATTAGATCAATATGTCCTTCTGTGCAAAGATATTCACCATTTTAATCGTTAACGCTAAATATTTCGCTAATTAAATGTGATTTTTAAAGTTCTACTAATTTAATTGAAACTAAATAAAGAATATGTGCGTGTGATATCTTAGTATTAATATATATTGTTAAGATTAATGTACAAAAGGATCGATTTTTTTGAATGTTACATGGATATTGTTTCGTTAAAATAAAATAAATGTTAAAAAGTGTAGATATTAAATTAAAAAATTTATATATATAAATTTATATATAAAGTTTATATGAAGTAAAAATTTAGATATACATATAAAGTAAAAATATTTATTTCAACGCCCCATATATTGAGTGCTCAATTGATGAGACCAGTCTGTTTATCTGACAATGAGATGGATTCCGGCGCGACTTGCTTTCGTGCCACGGGAATTCGCAAAACGATTATCGGATCGAAGTCGGCGGGACGGGAAATAGTTGGTCAAAGTGGATGATTATCGATATTGCAACGGCGGCCGGGTGCTTCGGGAAACGTCATGAATTATTCATTCAAACTCGATGGATGTCGAAGTTATATCCGACAAACTCGCTATTCCGCTCACGTGCGTGAAATTCGCGAACTTTTCGGAAAAAGCGATTCTCTCGGGAAGATGTCTGATAGATGAAGGTCTTGTCTTCTGGGAAAATTTCCGTCTCTCTCTCTCTCTCTCTGTCTCTCAAAAAAGCGAAAAAGCGAAAAAGAGATTTATAAATAAAAAAAGTAGACTTATAAATAAAAAAATGTAATTTTAAAAATCGGAGCAACCATTATTTTAGCGAAAATTAAGAGTAGTTTATCTCTATACATATATAGATAGACCAAAAATTTGCTTTGAGACTGAAACATACAAGATGTTCGGGGAAATTTACGAAAAAATACTCTAAAATAATAAAAATAAAAAATAAAAAAATAAAAAATAATCGAAATCTAAGATACGAGCATCTTGAATTAAGCTCTGAACAAAGCTAACTTTAAATCAAGCAAAACAACTTTATCTCTTAAACTATGCGAATAACATTTCATATACACGTATATGTATATCGTGTATATCACGTGTATATCGCAAAAAAAGAAACTTTCCCGATTCTTATTCCACTTATCTACGATAACATGTTTATTCCCCCCAATTTATGAGTCGACCCTACAACACATTGCATAAAAAATTACAGTGTATTTATCTCGCTGCCTTGTATTACTTTTATAGCGTTAGGCAGCATAAAATATTTTCTTGCGTACAAAAAATAACGAAGGGAACTGAGAAGGACTTCTCGTATACATCATCATAAAAAGTTCATATTTTCCAAAGTAAAGTAAGTGCAAAGCTCGAAAGTTATCGCTCTTTTCAAGACTTTAACTTTATGCATTTAAATCAAAATTTACAAATACAAAAAAAGTAATACTTCTTAAAAAGTTGTATAAAGTTTTTAAAAGATTTCATAAAGTTCCAACACGTGATGGCCCTGATTTATGTTTCGCAATTTAACAAGGATCATCATAGTTAGAAATAATTACAATCGTTGTAGCGAGCGCAGAGAATCACAATTAAAAGTTAACAGATCATTAATCTGTTCGATCGTCGAGGATCGAACGTAGCATTAAAGTTATCGATAACTTGAGGGAAAGAAAACTTTTAACGAATGAGATTGAATGATATCGATGAGTGTTAAAGTACAAAAAGAACTTTTAATGAAATGATAAGTATCTTTAATAATTTATCGCAAAAAATTGCATCGGTAGTCACTAGCTGGAATTATGTATACCAATGCAACGTTAAGCGCAACGTGAGATGCGCAAACGCATCTCAAGTTTTTTTTTTCATTTTTCATAACGTTAATTGTTATTACATTGTGACACGCGATAAAAAACGGTTGCATAAAAGAGCCTTAGTCATCATACCTTCATCGATCATCGTGCGACATTGCTTTCGCACCAAGCGCAACAATATATCTGTCATTATATCTCTGATCCCAAAGAAAATGCAGTAATAAAATAATT
The DNA here is from genome assembly GCA_949152495.1 of Lasius fuliginosus. NCBI lineage: Eukaryota > Metazoa > Arthropoda > Insecta > Hymenoptera > Formicidae > Lasius > Lasius fuliginosus. The sequence continues at coordinate 12,027,227 of OX424443.1, read as the reverse complement.
TGCACATATTTAAAAAAAGAAAAAAAAATTATTTTTTTACATACATATTTAACTGTTTAAAAACAGATATACAATTCAATATACATGTAAAAATTCTTTAAATGCGTGCTGCAACGTATAATTACGAACGTTTATCACGACAGAAATTGATTTTACTTAAGTTATTTTTTTTTCTAGGATCATATATATAATTATTATGGAAAAATCACCTGCCATATCGAACACATTTTTAGAGACAAAAATCAGGAGATCGATATGATGATCGACGCACACATGTGACAGTAAGAAATATATAATAATAAATCAATGACAAATATTAAAACACACACATTGACTGTCCACGACTATAAACTTTATGCTTACAGTACCGAGCTATCTATGTTTGTCCCATAGCTGGATATAGTGTTCGATAAAATATGTATAAAACCTATTTTTAGTAAACGCGGCCTTTACACGAACGACAGAGCTCGTGTCGTTTTTACGTTAAAAAAAAGGAGCTCTTTGTATTGTTCCGTGAAATTGCACAAGGGGCTTTTATAGTATTGCTAATTGGTTCTCTCTCAATATTTCTTTGACGCTCGATGATTGATCCGAGACAAGCTGCGCAAAATATCTAGTCTTGAATTCGACAAAAGAAAGAAAATAAATTTCAAATTGCATTAGAACAGAAAGTGCAAATCAAATATGACAGAATCAAGACAAATACACGCTGTTCTTAAAACGTGATGTCCTCAAACCTCAAAAAAAGCGTCTTCTACCTTCGCAATCAGTATAGTAACATTCAGAATAATTTATATTTTCCATTATAATACACAGTTGGGGAAGTTTATTTCCTTGATTACGTCTTAGCGTTTATAAATCGATTCTCGATATCAAGTATATAAAAGTAAATGTAACTGACAATGAGATATATTGAAGAACGAGCTGCATTAAACTTACCTGACAGAGCCCGAAGTCACCAAGAAGGGCATGGGGGTCGGGCACGGACTCAAAGGCGAGCTGCTCACGGAGCTGCGAGTGCTGCTCAAAACAGAGTGTGGACACTGAGGTGGACCCACATGTGGCCCTGCCGCGCCGTTTCCGCCTTTGCTAGACGCACGACCCTTCAGACACGGGATCTTCGGCCATCCACTTACGTCCTTGCCAGATACCCCTGAAACAATACACGTCTCATCGATTATTTTAGGAGTAAGCGCCAAAAGATCTGATAAACCAAAATACACACATACAGTGAGTTGTTCAATCACCCAGTGTGACACATATATAAGAGATAGAAGTCTTTAAATCATTTAAAATAAATTTTTCATTTATAATAATGTGACGAAGTGTCGAGAGTTTTCAAATCTCTTCAATGATTTAAAGTTAAGAATTTTTAATGAACCAAGTTTCACAAAGATAAAATTATATAAAACATCTAATTTTTCATTCAGTTTGAAGCAAAGAGAATACTTTTATAAAATATTTTAATATATTTGAGATTTATCTAAAAAAATTATTTAAACTCCTTTTAGAATGTTATACAGTTACAAAAAATATAATATGTAGCTAATTGAACTCTCAATTATAAAAATACCTATAAAGCTGGTCCATCCCTAAAATCCCTAAAGTCATTCGGTGACTTAAGAGAGAGGAAGAGAGAGCACACTATATAAATATAAAATAAATAATTCTAATAATAGATATCTCACAATGAAATATATTCCAAATCTAAAAGAGTCTCGTGATAAAAAAGTTATTGGGTATTTTTAACTATCTCTGCTTTCAAAGTGGCTGCAAAGAAAAACTTTAATTTTTCTCCTAATAGCTTCTTTTGACAATTTCGATATTAGAAATTTTACATTCAATTTCAACTACAAGTAAGTACTGCGATGTTTCAAAAGTAAAGAACATTTCAAGCACATGGACATTTATTAAATAATGATTTTGTTTTAAAATATTCATTAAAAATTTTCCGACATTAATGAAATTCCTGTTGCTACGAAAAAACAGTTTTAAGGAAGAAAAATATAAGAGATTTTAATTTTTTTTTTTCGATATACATCAAGACTTATGAGCTAATTATGCTACCATGGGAACAATGCGTGCTGCACGCTCGTACTATATCGAAGTAATTGCGCTCCATCCCGGCGACATTATTGCAGTGCGAAGATAATGCGACGTTTAGTATGCAAAGGGAGAACTTTTCCGACCTCTTTCAAATCCACTGCGATTTGAATATACATAGCGCTGTTTGTGATTTGACGAGGCGATACGCGCGTCTCTCGGTCGTTTAGATTTCCGTCAAGAGATAAGAACCGAACGCACATTAGCAAACAGAACGATCGCGTATAAATACAAGATAACTAGATCAATTCTCTCTTGACATTCGCACCGGCCGAAGTTGTTATAACGGATTCTAAACAACGCATTTGTCTTCATTAGATGGCGTAAAGAAATAAAAATTGCAAGCGTACCACATATTGTTGGACGTATTTAAAATTACATCCGCTTTTCTTTTTCCTGTATAACTTTTAGACATAACTAAAAACACGAAAATAAAATTATCACAAACAATTCTGAATGGAAATATATCAGCAATTTTTTTTTATCTTAAAATCCGATGACAATCATTTTTTCAAAATGCTATATTTTTATATGGCTTTGACCACGAACGAAATTATTGTTCCTACAAACCATTACGAATACACAATATAATTTTTTAAATATTTAATTTATTCGAAGTAAAAGGTTTGCCGAGTTCACATAAGTATTTAAAATAGATTCAATTCAGGCGTTAATATTGTTAACATCGACTCAATATTGATAAAAAAAGAGTTCTTAAAATTTTAAATCCCCTCTTCTAACGCTGTGTAATTTTATCAGATTTATTATTCAAATGCAGATGAACGGTCGTTGAGCGCGCATTCTTGGGATTACGGTCACTTGCCAATTAAATTCCACCTGCCTTCCAACGTCGATGTTGGATAATTCAGACAGGAAGGAAGCTGCTGCCCGCTGCAATGCGGTGGACAAGCATGAATTTGTAACACGGTCGGACTCTCTCGACGAGAGGATCTGCATAACGCAAAGCAAGTATACCCGGTTCTGCAATTCGGTCCTCCAACAATGGGAGATCAGCGCCGCGTCGACAAAGCCCCCCTAAGCCTCCGTGTTTTGGTTCCCAGCTATGTATTACGAGTACGAAAGCGAAAGAATGATGGCTACTATCAAATGCATGACTGTACACCATCGCGATGTCGTAACATCCTCACGAGGCGAGAAAAGGCAAGATAAATAGATGTGCGGACGCACAATACGCACAACGAGCGGTTGGCATTTCTCGTCAATAACATTAAGCGCAAAATCACTTTAATGCGAGCAAAATACCTTATCATGTCTTATAAATACTTATGTGATAAATATTTATATAACAAATTTATAATTTGTGTAAAAAAAATGATTTATTATAATTCGTTTCCCATTAAATTTTTTAAGATATTTGACGAGAAATCTGTTTTCTTCTTGCAAATATATTTTTATATCAGAAAAATTGCAAAAGACACACGAGCAATGCATTATGTATAGAAGTTTATTCGTCTCTCGTAATGACTTAAATTAATTTAACGTCAAAACTTAATATAAATTATCGTAAAATAAACAATATAAATTCTAGAAATTCTAGAAATTCTTTCAAGAAAAGACTACTTATAAACTTCAATGCAATACAATTCCATATTTAATTTTGTAAAATAAAAGGTTACGGAGATTAGAGTCGGATTAATAATTACTGAAAATATATAAAGTTCAAACTTCTTGAAATAACGAAGATTATACTGACGTAGGATTAAGAAGGTTTAACGTGAACTTTAGATACATGAAACAGTATTATATAACAGTATCACAATTTTATAATGAATGTAACTGGGAGCCATCCTAAGCCGCAAGGCATGGATTAATAAATAAATAAATAAATACATACATACATACATACAGTATCACAATTTTAATGATAAAATTGGAAATCAGTTTCTAATAATTTCATGATAATTAAAAAAACATCCAACATTATTTTTTAACAATTCAATAACAACTATTAACTTTATCATTGCAAAATTATCACGGCTCTATTTGACTAACAATTTCAATTATCTTCTCTCGACCTCTCGTCATTTCTTGTTTAAGATATCCGGACAAAAGCTCCGAGCTAAATTCAATTTAGCGACAGGTATGGGAGTGTGAGTTCAAATATACGAATGTTTATGTCATCTGGCTGTCACATAGTAATTGCGCAAGGGTTGCTTAATCTCAAAGTCAATATAAGCCGTACTCTATTCCAGTTAGAATCTCCTGGGCTTCGCAAAGCCGGACAATGGCAGAGAAGAATGACGTAGCGGCATAGTGAATAATAATGCCGCTGGTACAAATCGCGCGAACAATAAGAAGACGTCTCAATCCGAAAGTATTGGAAAACCGTTCGTCTCGAGCTGAAGCTCTTTTAAGGGATATTTTCACCACAGAAGAGGAAGAGAAAGAACGAGAGAGGTGAAGCAACGCGGTTCTGGAAGCGACAATCTGTCGGGATTTGTTCCTGACCAACGTCTTGGACTTCAATAAACTCACGACGAACCGCCAATCGATTACTCACATTCATGTATCTGTAAACATGTCCCAGATTCTCTCCTTTTAATCGCGAAATTACCGGAGCGAGAGAAAAGACAGCGGTTTCAATCTCGCAACGTTATTAGTTAGAAGTGATTAAAAAAATTAAACAAGATTTTAGTGAATTCTTATCTATTATAAAGTCTATCTAATTACCCAACTATTCCTTTACATGCTTAATATTTTTCATACACATATATGTAAACAACTACAAATAATGAAATAACACCATTTTAATTAAACCTCTGCTTAATCGACCAACAAAATTGACTGAAATAGGCCGAAAGAAGCCGAAGGATATATTTCCACAACTCGGCCATTGACGATCAGAGTTTAATTGGCCGACAAGGCATCACCGAAAACGGTGTAACCCACTTTTGGCAAAGGCCAAGATTAAATGATTTGTTTGCCCGGCTAACACACATCACTATGCGATATTAATCACTCCGTTTATCTGATTGCGCTAGTATGCCTTTGCAGTGCACGATAAACCTGACCTTTCAAAGAAATAAAATATACCATCAGATTCCGAGGATCGCAAACGCATCCTCGCGGGAGATCAATTGGCGTTTAAACAACGATCGGTATCTGATAAATTGCGAAACCGTTCGCGGAATATGCTCAATCCTCGGTGGAGATATGTTATTAATGCAACCCCTCGGGATCTAAATACTGCTAAGACCGCCAAGTCTAGTCCTTGTGTGGAATAACTACGCTAGCCATTCATGGAAAATGCTATCGAAAGTTGAGGATATTGATGGGATAATATTAAGAATTCTCAAAAATCTTACTTATACGAAAATAATTACGAAATGTAAAACAAAATGTCAACAATATTTTTCCGCATCTTTTGCATAATATAAATACGAGGAATATTAATTTAATAAATTTACTTTTTAAATGTTACAATTTATTGCAAATGACTTTTTTGGTATTATCGTATTAAATTAAAAGATGTGAATTCTTTTAAGCTTCCTCATACGCAGATTATCCGCTTTATATCAACGGATAAAATTTGCTGGTGCATTATGTCTTATCATGTAGCCACACAATAGCCTTATCACGTAGGCAACATCACATAATCTCGCACAGGTATTATCCTCTCTGCTAAAATAATGTAATAACGTAGAATCCGCATATATTGTACGCGGCAATTTAATTACATCGCTACAATTAATATTTTAATTAACACAATGTCAGAACGGCTTTGTTTAATTAATAAAATGTCATTATTGTAGAAAAGACATTTAAAACGTGAAATTAAATTGCGATGAATTATAAATGTAAAGTTTCATGATAAAGCGTGTATCTATAATATTAGTTTTTATTTAAAATTCAATGAGAAATTTTATTATCAAATTTCTTCAAATTTTTAAATTTAGTTTTACCGAATGGATTCATTATTCATATTTAATCTTCAAATTAAATTTCTCTTAAGTCTTAAGTAAAGGCCTACTAAATCCTGAGGAATAAGCTTTTTTATCTCCTCTAATTTTTAAAGCTTAACTCTTCCGAAGAGAAAGAGGTCTTAAATTCTTTATAATTCCGAAATAATCAAATCAAATGTTTCGGAAGGAATATCTTCGCTGAAAAAAAGATCGGTTTCCGTATTGTTCGCAAATGAAAAGGCGTTCAATGCAAATTATTTAACAGACCAGAGAATCTACGTCGATAAAATGTCTGACCGCGCTACGGTCGTTCGAGACAATCAAACCTCGAGCACTTTGTCGTCATATCACTATTCTCTTTCTCGCGTCGCCTACTTACTCTCGCCTACGGAAAACGTTTCAATACTTGAAGAACCGGAGAAAGTCAGACAGATGGTAAGTCGCGTAGGTGTGCGTTACGGCACAGGTAGATATAAAGAAAAAACATATATCGACGCACATTTATATGTATATGTGTGTATCTGTGTGTGCATGCGCGGCCCTGAAAACGCGACGGCAACATCTGGCATGTAATTGTAAGCTGTAAGACACTGTCGTCGTCCCACCTGCGTTATACATATTTTGAATATTCAAACAACCAAGTGACATTTTCAAGTGCCCGTTTCATGCAGGCGGTAACGAAACAATTCTCGTCGGATGGATCAGCTTGAGAACAGACAATTCTCTTATATCTGTTAATGTTATATATTAATGGTACGTTTAGCATCTGTACATATTTCTCTCAAGTTTTTTTTTTCTACCAAAAATTACAGAATTTTATACGCGTGACATTTAATAAATTTATTAAATTCGTGGTTGGTTCGCGTGAATTCGTTACATGAATAAGTAATCCAAACTATAACTTTTCACTAATTAATATTGAATAAAGTAAATTAAGGAAGTTAGCTAATCACAATATGAATAGAAAGGTCAATTATATACGGTTTAAGAGAGTTCAGTCAGAGTCTAAAAGCTTTCGGACTCTAATTAGTCCTTCTATTTCTACTCAAATTAATATTGGCCGGCCATTTGTCCATGGCTTCCTAATATTATTTACCTAATATACAATAAGTTTTGTTAAAATTCTGCTAAAACAAATCTGTTATAATTTTGTTTCCGTTCTCCATTGATACAAGATATTTAAGCATCTCTATCTTTGACCGAGATAACAGAAAATTCGGATTAGTTTTCACGAAATAAATCTTTAGATTTATATTGTTTTCCAGATATAATCGATCCGTATATACATACTAAACTAGATAGAATATGAGTCACTCAAGACTTAATGGAATCACAACTTCAACGTTTATGAGCAGAGTGCTCTCGCGAGGGTCTAAGTAAACGATAGCCGTGCTTCCCATCGGGCCTTCTTCGACGGTCGCGTGATAATAATAACCGTCGCGTTCATCTTCAGTACAGCGACGTTCACGGACGCACGTAAAATACGAAATGCGATTAAGCGAAGCGCGGTAACAATATTATCCGGCGACGGCGTTGCCATGGCGTGTTCGTTAAAATAGACTGGCGGAAAAGGGGTTAAAACACAGAGAAGACCCACATTCGCGGACGAAGAGGGAGACGGGGCGCGGATGCTACAAGGAGAGAAAGAGAAATAGGATTGAGGGCAACAGATGTCATGGACCCTGGGAGCTCCGCGCGACCCAGTTTACCGTGTCCTGTACGTGTAACCAGCTCCGCTAATGCCGTTGCCGAACTACCATCGGCGACGTCCATCGGCGCTGATTCTGGTCGAGACAGCCAGCAACCCGGCTGCCTTAACGTGCAGCATCAGATCCCATCTAGATGCAACGGTCGTTGGCTTCTTTCATCGGTGACTAGTCACTTTCGCTCGAATGGTCGTTTGCATCTCGCGAGATACGTAAATGTGTACAGTGTAGTATGAAGTTTAGAATGCCTTTGCCTCGACTACGATAAAATAGTTAAGATTTTCATATTAAAGAGAAAAAAAGTCTGCATTTTTCCTAGAAATGATGGCATCATTTATAAAAAAATATTATTGAAATTAAATTATTTTCGCGGAATTCTATGTATACATAAATGTTAAGTTTAGCTTTAAAGTTTCTGAATGAATCTCAACAATCTTAAAGAAACATTCTCGAAATTAGATTTAAAGATAAACGAGAAAGAAAGAAAGACGCGGAGAGAGAAAGTACAGAGTACATTGCATTTTATGTGGAACCAATCAGACGCTTCGACACTTCGCAGCAGGTGCATCCCGCGAGATTAAATCCGCCGTACAATCCTGAAAAATGCACTCGATTGCATCACGAAGACGATCCGACGAGATATCGATTGTATTTCGCTTTGCGGTTACTTCGTCTTCCCGCATCGCACGCATATCCGTATGTGATATGCGTTTTCGCGCCGTGTGCATCATCAAGGTTGCACTTGTCGCAGATGTTGGGGTAAATTTACATTTAGATCGACGCACAATCAGTCGTTATATAGATATACGTCGTTCGACGGCGACGAACGAGCTTTTTCGCTTCGTCTCCGACGACGACGAGAAGAGATCGCCGTAGGCGCGCGACACGCAGACTATTCCTCTCGAGGCAAAGCTTTCACGTATCGTCGAGAATGTTCTCGCAGGAAAATTGCGTATAAATTTATCGCTGAATCATGCTTCGCTTGTGCTCCGCGAAGATGGAACTTGCGGCGAGTTTCCGACAACAACGAGATGAATTTATCGAAGCGTGAAGATATCCGTGTTAGCACAGGAGATAGCAAACTTGCGAACAGTCTGTTGCAGGGAATATCCAAAATATCCTGGAATATCAGATCGTAATTTCACTGACAAGTCTTTCGATCGATTTGGAATCAACTCTTTCTTAACCGTCGGGGCAAAATATATCAGCAAACTCGTTATAAAAAAAGTCAGTAAAATATTGTTTCTCCCTGCTCGTTTCTAAGTGCCATTTCTGTTAATATTTATTAATATAAATATTAGTTAATATGATTTCAAGTTTCTAAAATCGAAATTCGCACGATATTCCTAGTATTCACAACATTGTCTTTCCTAAAATTTACTCCTTGCAGCTAAAATCCATGCGTGATTGTCAAGAATATTCGCACACTTCGCTTTTGTTCTTTCGTTTTCTTCACAATTTCTCATAGTTGCGTTCGGTTATTATTCGCGGCGAGATTTTTAAAAGCGCACCACCGGTCACGCTTTCCATGCCACCGCCCTAATTGTCTACATCCAGGTAAGACATCCTTGCTCATGTTTTTGTGCGGCTCCTTCCGCGAGTTCATGAGACAAGCTGTATTTATCCACGCTTCGCGAAGCCAGACATAATTTCATCGTTTTGTCGTAAAGCGGAAACTTCGGTGCGGTCGTCTTTTCAAAGAGAGAGAGATTGTATTTCTGACGAGCAATCGTCTTTGGAATGCTTGAGATTGGCTTTAAAAGTAATATCTAGTGTTACTCTTCAAACAAAGCAAACATAAGTGCTTGTTTGAAAAAAAGCGCAATTGTGGAAAAATTCGGCCGTAGAGTGAATCATTATCTTCTATTTTTTGTATAATGTATATATTACATAAATCGGCTAGTTTTTCTTTCTCTCTCAAAAATTTTGCAGAAAATATAGAAAAAATATTCCACGAAAAAAAAAGTCATAACAATTACCATCTTTTGATGCAAATTTTAATTTTTAAGCAAGAACATTTTAATATTTAAAATCATATTAATCTTCAATAAAAATATTATTATTTTATTCCTTGGCTAAACACGTCGTGTTACATTCAGAAATCATTAAGTAGTGTAAAATATTATAAATCATAAAATACCACAAAACGAGTTTTGTCAATAGTTTTTTTCTAATTGATTTCTCTTTCTCTCTTTCCGTACATAGCAATCTGAAAAGTATGCGTATTCCTTTCTCTCGAAACTAGATATCATGAAAGACTTTCATCTTCTTAAAACGACTTGCTTACTATGTATTTGCCTCGAGTACTTGAGCGAGAACATTGCGGCCATCGTCGGTATGAGATTTCTGGAAAATGATCAGTCTCGCGGAGACCGCACAAAGGATGTATCTTACTACAGGGAAAGAGGGAGAGACGAGAATCCGTCTTTGATAGAATAGACTAAAGATACCCTTTCGGCGCATATACGCGATGAGATATTTATGAACGATGCTCCGGATGCGCCGGAGTTGCATGAAGAGGAACGCGTTCGGCAAATATACAAGGAGAGAAAGAGAGAGAGAAAAAAAAAAGGATAGTAACGATTCACTCGGGCTGAAATTTAATGGATGGAACTGAAATGATGCACGCGCTGTGTATGCTCCGACCCCGGATTTTTTTGTCTCTGGATTTTGCGCAACGAGAAACGGTCGAGACGACCCTCACAGCGTGAAATCAATCCTTCTCAAAACGTCCTTTTATAAACGCGACGTTGTTAACGCCAGAACATCTCTAGATGCATCTTTATCCGCTCGCTGTCGGCGTGATCGACAGAGTAGATTATGTCTTCGTCATCACTGAGCGATAAAATCCAGATTAAAGGAGAAAAAAAATATTGAAAAGGAGATTCGAAAAGTTCTTCGCACAAAATCGAAATTGTGTTAAGCAGTGTGGTGATAAATAATAATAATTTTAAAAGTGTTACAAAACCGCAATTTTAAAGTTAAATAAACGTTATCTAGGAAAAAAATAATAAAATTTCGTAATAAAAAGTGTCGACATTGAAGAAGTTATACGAAAAGAATTACGATGCGTAAAACGCGCAAAGGATGTTTCAATCATTAATAGCAATTTTATTTTTGTTTAACGTTATTATTTTCATAACCACGTAAACACTGACGCATTTATCGCGAAATGCGGAAGTCATTAGCGAACTGTGCGTCTTCAGTTGTGTTCGAATGTTTGTATTCAATTAGCAGAATTCTAACGCAAGCTCTCGGTGGTCTATCGTTGATATACATATGATATTTCGTTTTTACTTAGCAAGCTCTGTTTACGACGCAAAAAGAACGATCGAATCTGAGAGAATGGTCACGTTTGCCCTGCCCTATCCATTTTCCGTCGTAAACATTTCATATTTTATCGCGATAAGCAACACGTCATGAAATGAGAAATCCTCGCAAAACGAACTACATACGAATTATCCTATTGTTGTCGCGTTACTGGAATGATACCTTATACGTTTCGCGCATCGATGAAGCTTAAAAACTGCAGTTGAGCTGCGTTGAGTCACGAGTGAGAAATGTTTCGCGAGAGTATGCAAAAGCGACCTTCGACTCTAATAAGATCTTATTGAGTGCTACGCCGCGAAAGAAATTGCGACTGGGCAATCAGTCAAGTTCAGAGCTTTGTGACTGGAATAAATCATCGAGTGAAAACGAGTGGAAAAACGTGTATCACCGTAAAATCCAAGTAAGAACGCACGTGTGTACGTGAGAAGATTTATGAAAGTAAGAGCTATGAACTAATCAAACTTCGAATAATTTCTTTTTAAATTATTCATGAAGTTGATATGTATATTTATGTGTATATTTATTACCGAAATATTTTTTTTAATATAAATTTCTAGCATTTATATATTTTTCAAATAAAATATTATATTTAATACTTATATATTTATATATATTTTACTTGGAAAGAATATAGATACTGCAGCCACCTCAATAAACATATTACTTTTTAATGATAAAATAAAATTTTATGTTCAATAAAAAAATATGTTAAAATTCTATTTCACTTTACTAGTTTATATGAAGAACGTTAGGTTGCTTCGTGTTTAGCGAGGGATATTCGTACGTGAACAGACTACTTGCAACTTTTACTACCGTTGCACCGTGGAGTTCCTATCCGTAGCAACAACTGTCAACATGCGATCGTTGCAGCAACAATTCTCTCAGGAATTCGTGTCTCCCATCAAAATGTAGCCAGCGCAAGCTCTAAATCTCGCAGAGCATTCTGAATTTTTTATACCGCGCTGCTTTTCCGAGGCTTGAAAAATTTCAGCTTTACCCGCAATGCCCATCCTATCGGAAAATAACTGACTCCGTGCGCGTTCAATATTTAACCATCGAAAATTGTTCGTTTTTCCGCCAGACCGATAATCTAACATCCTGATATTTAGTACTATATTTTACTCTACGCGGAGCCGGTAATTCTCGATAACTTTCGAAATCCCTATCGCCCTTCTCGCAATTCCTCGATGCCGAAAGTCGGAAAGTAAGACTTTTTGATCCTTTCTTAAAGATTTACTATCACGCGATTCGAAGCGATCTCGCGATCTCGCGATCTCTCGAACACGAAAACTTGTGGGATTCGCAACGCGCACAACCGACCTACGCAATAATCTGATAGAGTCGTATTAGCTTGAATTCCGACAATCCAGTTAGCTACTCTACTCCTCGCCTGATCCAGCCTCGTCCTGAATTCAAAGCAATTGACACGACCTGACACGCTCGCGATAATAAGGCAACACGAATTCATAGGTTTTCTAATTGTAAGACGGTACCGAAGACGCGGCGTCGAAGTCATAAAACGCCGGGATATCTCATAAACTCATTCTATAACAATCTGTCAAATTAATTATCGCCGATAGTAAATATACAGTCGGTATAATTGATATGTCACACTTGCTTCCCGAAAGATTTACAGAGATTCAAGTAATCTGAATGATATCGTTAACAAAATTAGGACAAATAATCGTCAAGAACGGTGATTTAAACAAGACGGACAGCAAGTCGGCCAATTGCCAACTATTGCGATTGTAATTTGGCCTGATAACGCACGATCTTTGCACGAAGTAGATCATACCACTTAACTATAATTTTAAAAGAATATCTGTAAAAAGTGTAATAGCATCGCGTGACATGACGATAATGACAGGCGAAGCTGGCTGGAAAGCAACATCGAGATCTTTTCTCGAGAAGCATTTTAGTGGCTATTCCGTTCTTTGAAAGGGTATCATCGAAATTGCAGGCTCGTTTATATGTGGATACGAAGGGTTAATTGCACGCATCAAATGATCGTGAGTTCTGAAAAAACGCGAAACAAGTTTCGATTCTCACGCGATAGCGAGAATCGTACTTGTGTATTTTGCTTTCAGAAGCGTGTCGATATACATATTTGCGGCAAAAGCAAACAACGGAAGAATTTTTGATAGAATGTGTAATCTCGTTAAGCAGATATTAAAATAAAGATCCTTATTTAGAAGAATATTTAACAATGGGCAATTAATAGATTAAAAATGAATTTATAGATACAATTGTTTAAAAATAATAATACGCGAGAGACACGAGATTATATATTAAGCAAAATTAAAAACAACGAATTTTGACTAATCTGGGATCGCGATTTTTCTTCAAATTGCGACATAATCTCACATAAATTCAGATTAATCGACTAAATAATCGATAATTTTTTCTCAAATTCTTTCTTCCTTCTAGGATTTGAGAAACGCTGAAAGATCTACGCAGAAAGCTTTAAAGATCGAGTGATATAATTGAGATCGACTCACCGAGCATCTTGATACCCTGAACTGGACTAAGAGGATAAAAGTCCCCGTGAAGCGGGCAATGGAAGCCAACCCTGCGCTCCCTTCGCCTGGCGCGTCTTGTGAGCATGCAGAGCAGCACGCCGAGGGCAAGCATAAGGGCGCCCACAACTATGCAAATCGGCCCCAAGATACGGGAATTGCCAGTAAAGGCGATTCGCGCGGCGTACGAATTCTTGTCCTCGTCCTCGCCAGGGCCGCGATAAGACGCAGCTGCAACAAACAAACAAACAAACAAGCGATGTAAAATTAATTAACCGCAAAAATTGATTTAATAATTAATTATGTATGCAAATGAGTAAATAATTGATTAAATAATTAATTATGAACAAAAAATTAAATAGTTGATTAAATAATTAATTATATACAAATAATTAAATAATTGATTAAATAATTAATTGTAGGTATTACAATTATAACATACAAAACTACTCTTTTATTTTTTAATATTTTCAAATATTTTTTGAGCAGTTATTTTTCACATTTTCGACTAGACGAGATTTTTCGACTAGACATATTTTTAGCAGAACGAGATAAATTCTCGCATAAAAGTACATGAATTCTGCCAACAATTTATGAAAAAAAAAATCACAAATAATCTGCTTTTGTTCCTCTACTATTAAATGTGCTCTCAAGAGATGATAGTCCTTAACAACGAGAGTGATTAAACGATCTAGGTTATTCAAATACAATCTCGGCCGCATTGTGCTCGACTTTCGCGGAAGTAAAGCTCAGAGCTTGGCGGATAAGAGTTTATGTTCTCTTTGCGTGTTTCACGTACAATGTCGCGAAATCGTTTCGTACTCCGTAAAGCTCGGTGGTAATCACGTTGGTCCGACGCCGTTCGAATAGAGATGCGCATCGACTATGCAAATGCGTACTTTTCTAGCAAAAAGTTTTATGTGTCTAAAGGGAAATTCTTTGAGAATGTAATGACACTTGTCTTATCTGCGCCGATCGTGAAGTGTGAATGTCGCGGCATATTTAAAGAGAAAATGTTCGTCTGTATAAACGAGCAGCGGAAATTATGAACATAAATATGTTGGCATGAAGGGTTCGCCTTCGAGGCGATATTTCAATCGATAACGCCAGCGAAACGCTTCATAAACGATCGGCAGATTCAATAGATTTCTCTTCGTCTTTTTTTTTTTTTTTTTTAGGAAAAAATAAGCAAATTACTACAATACAATAATGTGAATAAAATAAACAGAATGATGAATAAAATGATACAAATACACATTTATCTAGAATTTCCCGTATATGAATATTATAAATCTTTCGTTTTCTTTGTATCTTTTCTTTTACTATATTATCGTTAGAATGACAAGGGATTTATTGAGAAAGAGAATCGTTGTTTTCAAAATTGCATATTTTGAAAGCATAGTGTAAATAATATATGAAATAATGTAAAAAGCGATTTATAAAAAGTTATGTATTTCAAAAGAAAACGCGGACGTGAATAAATATGTATTACATCCGCAAGATTCTCAACAGTGTCTTACGATCTATTCAATCCATAAGATCGATTAATCCCGTAATCAAAAATAAAATCCCCCGCTCCACTTGACTCTATCAAAGGAGGCTCGACTCGGGCACACGATAAACGTAACAAAGACATTAACGCAGCATGAGTAAGCGATGAAGATAGAGGGATATCTAGAGGAAGAGGAAGAGAGAGAGACGCTTAGAGAAACAACGAAAGGGAAATGGGCTACAGGACCGGTCTTGACACGGTGATGGCAGAAAAAAAGGAGGACAAGAAGGGAGGACAGACCGGTTTTGATAAATCGGTTGGTAACTCGGCTTCTCCCGTATATGTGAAGAAGCGTGGCCGAGAAGTGCGCGCGATGTGAGAAGCCAGCTGTTGCTTGGCGAACAGTTCGAGCCTTCTTGCTCTTTTTCTTCCGTTTCTTTTTTTTTCCGTGATACGAAAGCTATATCTATGGTGCTATTCCCGGGGTCAGCGTCCCGACGCACAAGGACTGTAGCGCCTCACAAATTAATTCAACGAGAAAGAACAGCAAGCGGTCTTTCGCCTTCGAAGAAAAAACTTGAAAGTCTTCCGCGTATTAATACATTAATGTTAATTAATATTGAATTAATTTTGAAATTCACTTTTGAAATTTCACGAGGCTTAGAATCAATCGACTGACTCACGCATCTTCGAATGTTATTCTTGGATATTAATAAGATAAATAAGATATATAAAAAATAATATAATACTCGTATATAAAAAAATTAATATAAATTTATGTTAATATATATCTTTATTTATACGAAAGAGATTTTCGAGATTCTTTTCTCTCTTGGTTTTGGTTTTCTTCATGAAAATTATTAATATTTTCGAAAGCATAACAGAAGCACAGCAAACTCTATGTAGCTGCGACGTAATTTATTAAAAATTACAATCAAGTAATTTGCGATTTAAATGTGTTACACGATATTCGCGGAATTCTTAAGTATTTTCGCACAGCTCTACTATTGCTTCAGCTTGTTGAATGGCTTCCTTTTCTATTAATCCGCTTATAGTATGTAAGCAAAGGCTTCAATCATTAGTATGTAACAACGAATATTGGCTTGAAAGAATTATCTCTCTTCGTTACGCCTATGCTATTAACATCATGCGTTGATAATCACGAAAGCTATCGCCTCAAATATCGATTGTTTTTCATTCGTATAATAATATATAGATATTATTAATTTTACTCTGACAAATATAATTTCTATATTATTATTATTATTATATATAATATTAAAAAATAAAAAATCAATAGCTCTCTAATAATGTTCAAATAGTATTCACAAAAAATCTCGATATCAAGTCTGTCCGCGTATGTTTCATTAACAAGAAAAACAATAATAGCATTCCATGTATATGTAGCGGATATTGCTAAATTAGATAATAACAAGTCTAGAGTGTATCGCGAAACGAAATAGGACGCGCGAGACGCACTTTCTCGTTAATCATCGTGATATCTCGTTCCGAAATAAATACCGATTCTCCTTCTTAAACGCGACCCACATACGATTATTGTAGCCTATGCTTTCTCTGAAATGGAAAGCTTGAGATTATGTTCACAACTAATCACGCCAGCATAACGCATTTCTATATTAGATGCAAACAGTCGGAGAAGTATCGAGATAAAAAGGAGATAAGTAGAAGTTCAAAAATGATACACACACACACACACACACACACACACACACACTCGTGCAACCGATATTGTGAAAAGTTACATATTTTTAGAATCGCAAATAATATAATAATTCAAAATGAGAGATATTTCAGAATGTTTTTTGTCAATATGATGTTCATTCGAAAAAATCAAAGCTAGTGATTCTCATTGTTGGTCGAATTGGAATTACGCTTCCGCGAATTTTGCGAATCGTTCGCGAAATGCAAATGCGGATGCAAATAATGCATTATGAGATAATGATGAAAAAGAAGAAAAAAACAAACATGAGAAACTGATGAATATTCACGAGACTCGTTTGTCCGATGTCACTGTGTATTTTTGCAAAATCACAATTTACGCGAGCACATTTGTAATGGTAAAAATGGAATTATGCAGTACGATTAAAAACCGCGCACGGGGCTTTGCAAAAGCTTGCAAAAAAATTCGCCAGAAGATGCAAGTATGTTTGTCGTTTATTTGACATGTGTAACATTCTCTGATGAATTAATATTTTCGCCGGACTTTTATAATTTCTGTTTAATGTTATATTATTTTCTCAGCACCATTTTCACGTCGGATGTACGCCTAGATTGAGGATCTGCGATTTTAGAGGAAACACAGGATCTATACAGAGACATGCAACGTGTTTTGTAAAGAAGTATAACGATATCAGGAGGAAAACGTTATCTGGTTGACGCAAAATGCACTTTTAAAAATACAAGATTCGTAATGACTTTAAAGCTACCTTCTTTTTACACTGCGCATAGTATCGCGATAAATTTATCCTTTTCATCCGCGCTTTCTACGCTTATAAATTTGCACGAAACATATATTTATGTAACTGAAATATACTTATGTAAAAAAAACAATTAATTTTAAATGATAAAAACCGGAAATACGAACCAGTGAGTACGGCGCCGACGAGCATGAAGAGGGTACCGAACGCCGGAAGTGCGATCTGGCAGTTCGCCGCTATTACCACGCCGGCGACCATTAGACCGCCCTCGATCTTTTCCACCCTCAACCGCGATATGGGAGTCGGGCATTTCAATTTTGCGCCCAGACTACCGCCCAGCATCCCCTCTTCGGCCGCCATGCTGCCAGTCCTGCAACAATAAGCGTGACTAATTACAGTAGCTGTAATAAAGGCTTCCCGGCGAAAACTGCGCGGATGAGTGATCACCCATTGAATAAGGGGCCCACTCTCTTTATGTATAAAATTTTAAGTAAAAAATATATATAAAAGATTTAAAAAAAATAAAAGAAAGTTTGGGGCTCAGCCGGGATTTGAACCCGGGACCTCTCGCACCCAAAGCGAGAATCATACCCCTAGACCACTGAGCCACTTGCTAATCTTTCACCAATATGCTCTTAAGCATAAACTGCAATTATTAATTTCAATTAATAATGACATAACTAAATATACATACAATTGAAAAAATGCCTAAAGATATTTAAAAAAAATAAAATAAAAAATGTGTTTATAATTTTAGTTATTAAGAATTGGAAAAACGTGAATGAGATATCTATAAAGACTATGTATTCATTTAAATTAATAATTTTATAGTTCTTTATTATAGCTTTTTGTAATGTGAGAAAATATCACGTAAAATTCATGAGAATTATATGAAACATTCAGAGTACATTAAGTCCATAAATTTCGCTTTAAATATGACTTTATATTAACAATAGATTTCACAAATAAAACTTGCATCAAACTTCTCGTTATTCTCTTTCCGACGATCAAGCTTACAATTAGACACCTTATTCACGCTTCGACAAACTCTACAAAGAGAAAGATAGCTTCCTCATAAACACGTTCGACCTTTCCAACTATGATGAACGATCAGAGCGTAAAATCGCATGAAGGTTCATTCTCAGTAAATTGTAGCGATAGAATAATTGAATCAATCAGCTGCACATCGTGTACAGCTACTAATTTGACGTGGAAGCTGAGACTCGAGACGTACCGAGAGTACAGAATAATTAAGGCGAATACTCTATGCGACTCATCGAGCTGACAAATATTGCAGGTGCATCCGAGTACTCAGGTGAATATTATGCCAGAATTCTCACAGAATTAATAATTCCGTTTTTTTCTACATACCATATATCGTCGAATAATAACAAATTTGCAAAACGATAGTAGTAGCAACACTCATTGTCAGTAGCGACGCAAAAGACAATTTTTTTTCTCATTTAAAATTTTACTTTTCATTTAAGTCCAATATAATAGAGAAAAAGCATAGACAAAATCATGTAACCGACGGGTCTGCGAAAGATTATTCAAAGCCATGAGACGAAATACGAGAAATTAATTTTTTAGAGTATCGTAACCGCGCGAGAGCGTGATATTTATGTAATTAAATACAACACAAGATTATTTTTATTACGGAACGGCGATGTACACACATGAACATCTATCTGCATTGTCAATGTATAATTATCAACGATAATACGGAATATTCTCTGCCGATAGCTCGTCATTCTCTTACCAAGCAATAATAAATGCTTAATCACATACTACTTGCAAGTATAGATAACATGAAACTTTGACATCTGCGATAAAACAAATAAAAGCGATATAATGATGCAATGCGTTTAAAACATAATTTCCCATTAATATATTTTTCGCGTGTATATTTTATATTTAGGTGCTTTTATGTATTCTTTTAAAACTTAAATTTTATTATCGAGCGTTTTTTTCCGAAGGAACCCAATTTATTTGCTTCCGTATTATACTTTCAATTAATATTTTCATTCTTCTAATTGTAAGTAAAGTCTTCAATACCACTTCTCAAAATACTTTTATTCTTATTTTTGCGACCCTTCGGTACAGAAGCACAGTGGAATTAAGTCCAATAATTATAATTCAAGTCGTTTCTCTTTCGAGATATATATATACAAAGGAGATTATCTGTTCTGTTGAAAGTACTGAATTGCCTACCTTACAATAAATTCAATCACTCGCGATTAGATTTTCCTTAAAAGACAGCTATGCTTGTTACGCAAAACTGTTTTGACAATCTCTGTGTATTAATGCCAACTCTGCGATAAATCGAGAAATGTCGAACGAATCGTATCAATTTTCGTGCGAATATTCGCTTCAAGCGCACGCTTCAACCGCCAGAAAATCACTGGTCTCTTCGGCGATTTTGACGGAATTTTATTCTTTTAACCCCAATGCGATAACAAGAAGCTGGCGAGGCGGCAAACTTATCATTTTTATTTTTGGTACACGCGAGAATATGCAAACCACGTCGTCGATCGTAAATCAGGCGTCAAGAGTAAATTGCCTGTAGTACGTTACGTTCCTAAATTTACATTGTAACTAGACGCGCGACAACAGTGATTGCTGTAAAAACATAGTAAAAATTATTTATTTATACAGCTTTGTTTTGCGCCATTATTTATCACGGTAACAAAAACTCGAACGAGTCGAATTGTATAATATATAACGTCCGGGACAGAACCAAGCAAAAAACGTTAATTTAGAAAATTATTTACATATTATTTTAATGACATGTGTATTACGAAATAAATAAACGAGTACTCTCGAGATCAAAAATTTTCGTCGAAATTTTTACTAACAGCTATAGAGAGCGAAACAATTTCTCTGAAAAAACGATAGCGTCTATCATATATCTCGTTCGGTGCATCCACTTTGCGAGCGATCGAGTAACATCGCAACTTCTGCTGATAACATTCGTACTTCGGTCGATCAAAGTTTGCGAGAATTACGCGAGAAATACGCACTCGCTACACTCTATCATGTAAAATTCAAGTTTCATCTCTTCCGGCAGAAAATACTGTTGCGCAGATTTCTGCGTCTTTCGATCACAAATTTCAATATTAATAATATACATTGTATTGATATATGCATTTTGTCGCGTCAAAGGAAAAAAATAATATTGTAAATACTTTTTTAGATTCTAAACAATACATTAAAATTTTTTCCGCTATTATGATAATATTAAGATAATTTTTATATAAAGTTTTTATCTTATCACTTTTTATAAATTTTTACATAAATATTCCGTAAAATATTATTTCAAGAAGAAATTGATTGAGCTTTAAATTAATATATAATTTATCTCTCCACACAATTATTAGGCACTCGTAACTTCTATATTTTATTAAAGCTAAGAAAATGTGAATTTGACATGTGCGCGATCGGACGTCGTTTAAACAGAAATGACTCACCTATTTTTTTATAGAAGCTCGTGTACGCGCAATGCACGTACGCAATCATCACAAGGGTTTATCGAACGACACAGAAGATATGTAGCGATCAACGTGACCTTATTCCAAAGATGTCGACGAGATAACCCGTGTAACCGGGCGATTCTTGACTCGCCTTGCCCTCTGCCCCATTTACCCGGATGTTTCAGGTCATAGGGGTCGGAGGGGAAAAGTAACGGGGGAAGGGATAACAATTGAAGCAACAAGAACGAGTGCCACTTACTCTCGCTCCACTGGCTATAAATAGGCATTCACCATGTTGGCTTCGTGCCTCGAAAGGGACAAAATTGAAAAATCGGCGCTTTAAGAGTTATAAATTAGGCCTATTTATAATAAATTGCTATATAGTAATTCATATTATATTAACAGTTCTGAAAGTAATAATATTGAAACAATTACTGATATCTAATTTTTTACCGATCGATGAATGTTTGCGAAAACAGCTTTAATTTGTAAAAAAAATCGATTCTGCAAAAATAATTTCACAGAATGTATATCCTGAAAAAAAAATTTTATAACGTGTTATTTAAGTTTAAAAAAAAAGGAAATTTATATTTCGTCAATTAGTTGTCTAAAATGTACGAGACACTCTTCTCTTTTATTTCTTCTAATTTATAATAATTCTCGTATAATAAACACTGATGTGATCTCAGATATAAATCACGACAAGATGATCATATTATAATTTATTAAGAATACACAACAGTGTAATCAGTACTTATGCGTCAGACACGGAAGATAAAGCATAATATCAGTATTATAGTCCTTACGTAAAATATATGCCACATACATATATACAAAGATATACATGTTAAAAATGACAAATTGCAGAAACATTTACAAGTTTTCGCATAAGTAAAACTCGTTTTTCCTTAAGGAAGACGACATACATAGACATTCACACACAGTTGTTATAATTTATATCTACGAATATCTTTTGCGCAAATGCCACAAGTTTTATTCGTACTTATGTTACGGCAGAGTTATCATTTCGCGAGTTTGTCATGCGAAACTCGAAAACAAAAATGAATATTTATTTCCACTAAATTATTTCTGGATTTATTTTGCACAATATCGGGAGATTTTTTACGTAACGATAAATACAACAATATTACATCACAGTCAATCAACATGACCTAATATGCAAAAATAAATTATTGCGTTATCATTCTAAAAGTTACAAATTCATATATCTAGTTCAAAATGCCAATACTAAACTTTCTTCATATTATATAAATTATTCCAATATTGATAGAATTTTGTTTGTTAATATCAACAGATCTTTTGATAAATTTAAAGCAAAATTTTTCTTACTAAAAATACGATAAGTACTTTTTATAAATATCACATCTTTTGATATATAAAATTAATTACTTAATGTGATATTTATAAATAAACTTTATACTGAAAAGATATAGAATTTAATGATAAGATAAAAGTAAATCGTACTATTGAAAATTTATAAAAAAATCTTGTCTATACCTATTATGTGTGTATGTGTGTCAAAAAGAGACGTCTAATCAAAATTTCGCGCAAGTGAAATCGACAGGAGATTAATTAAGACATAGACGAAAAGAAGCACAGTGTAGTTTGAGTATTTGTCGCGAGATATCTAAACTTTTCTCCTGCGGAGAGAAACGATACAAATCAAGAAATCAGAGATAGTGGTCGCTCCCGCGAATCACGCTGCGTGTCAAGTTCGAGGCCGCGATTGATCTCTCCACGAGCGGCGAGTTAATCGAGTCTATGCCAGTCGAGAGTCTGGTTCACGCCGGTCGACCCGCATCACTAAACGGCATAAACGAAGTCTCCTCCACCTGACGTGACTACGTAATGAGCGGCGTTTGATAGATAAAATGATGACGGGCACAGAGAGAGAGGCCGCGAAACGCGACGGAATAATTTACCGCTAGGACAAAATATGCCCGAGCGCGCTTGGCTGAGAGAGATCGTGGCCAGGAAGTCCGTTCATCTTCCGCGCATCAACCATATGATCCTATCACGATGGAAGATATATTAGACACGCCAAGTTCATTATTCCACTAGGGAGAGATGAGCGGACTGATAAATGAAGAGGCAAGTGGACGATGAGGGAGTTACGTTCGTACACTCTTTTACGAAAGCTTTTGCGAGAGCTCTCCTATTTAATAAATTTGTTCTATCGCATATCGCAAATATTGTCAATTTAGCAGCGTAATCATATCTAATTGATACACGAATGTACAGTTGACGTGCAACAATAGAATCCATTATTACGACAGAGTCAATAGTGAGACAGCGTAACGGAACAGCGAGTGTAATGGAATTAGTGTATATGCATGTATTATTCACAATTATGTTCTATTGTAATACGACAGAATACACATTATTTGACCACAGCAGTTGCGCGAATACACATTACGTAATGGATTGAAACGAATAAAAATGCGGCTAAATTCGGCTAAACAATAACTATAGGAGATGATATAAACCGATATTTTCCGCATGTAGGAAACACACACACATAAAATTTACATAAAGATAAACTTGGCAACACGCAAAATTATGCGTTTGCGGCAACTTTACGACGCCGCCGTTGAATCGATCGAGATGAAACAGCGGAAGTATGGAGAAATCGAGGCGTTAACGAAAGGAAAATCAACGCGCGAAATTATTCTCATGGTCTGTCCGATCTCGTTAACATACACTTCTCGTACTGTTTGCACTATTATTTGCAAAGATAGGAGTAACGAGATATACACGAAATATCGGAAAGAAATCCACAATAGTCACTTGAATTTCTCAGCGAGAAAGATGCCGGCGATGATAAAATGCGACAAAGAATCACACATTGTGGGTTGGAAACACCGATATAACGACTTCGCGAAAGGAAACTTCTTCCGCCGCGACGGTCGCGCGAAATTGTGCTTTCCCGTGTAAATTGACAGAAAACTAATTAAACGGAGTGCAATTTCCTGGCAAGAACCACATAAGAATCACACAGTCAACCGATGAAAGATATCTAAGATTTATCTATGGCTTTTTATTTCATCATTATTCTCTCGGCATTAAAATCGCGAATAAATATTATTCTTCCGGAATTTATTCTTCCGGAATAAAAAATGTCACAGTGATTACAATCACATATATTTATTTAATTATACGTTGTGTTGTGTAAAATATAACGTTGTACGGTACACACGTCTTTTTTTTACCTTTTTTCATATCTCCGATACAATTCTTCCTTATTACGCTTTTCTATATAATTCTAATATTCTAAATTAAGACAATTACAACAATTCTATTGTTCCTTTTATTTCTTCATCTCACTTATTTTCATCAATCTTCTTAATTGAACACGTCTTACTATGTTCTATATTCTATAATCATCTTGACTATCACCATAAGCTATAATCAAAACTTGAAAGTCGTTCTTTTGTAGTCAGTTTTTTTGCTAAAGGTAACATTTTAATTAAAGAGTTTCTACCAGGCGCGAGAGAACCGCGAGTTGAAGAAAGAGTTCAATCAGAGAGAGAACGGGACTCTTACCAAGCGCGCGGCTGGGAAAATCGAATGTGGAGCGAGAAAGAATAATTAATGATAGCTCACATTGATCAAGTAACGCGTTAAAAGCCTTCGAAAATCCTCTGTTATGGCGAGCAAATTAGTCGCTAATTTCGCGCCGCGCTTGCGGGAATATTTTCCCGCATCGACCGATTTTCTCTCATCTCTCGTCTTCCAGCAAAACAATTCATTAGGTAACTTCATTAACTGCATTAACAACACGTTAAACGCAATAATGAGCAATTCCTCGCACGTTTGCGAAGTTCACAGTAACGCTTACACGGATATTTCTCTCTACCTAATGTTGTAATTTCCTCTGCACGTCCTATTAATTATAAAATTAATTAAGGTTAGCGTTAATTCACGTTCATGCAGCTGGCCCTCTTTGGGGTCGATGGCTTTATTTCGTCTTCTTTTATATAGCACTTGTAAAGGGTATCCCGCAGCAACACGGCGTAATGTCACACTCTTTAACCAATTTAAAGACCATTTTTCTTCAAGGAAAATGCCGAGGAAGAACATCAATTATCACCCAGACTCAATATTATACTATACATCTTTATAATAAAGTCTCAAATTAATATCCTGTTTCTCATAAATTATTTTATTTTTTTATTACCTTGTAGCTTAATTTTCAAAACGTATTGCGTTCGATAAGAATTGTACTTTATTAGTATTTCATCTTCGAGCTTCAAATCCTAATCATTCGAGCGATTAATAATTCTAATTATCCAGTTTCAAACTAATCAAAGAGTTCATAAAAAAAAAAATTTCTACACGATAGTAGCCAAGCATTTCTAAACATGATTTACATCGCAACACACCTCCAGTCAACGTACTCCGATGCATCACTATTACCGTAAGCGCGTTTAGTCGCGGGGCGTCGCATCAACTTAGGTCGTCGATCAAGACGAACCTAAGTAAAACGACCTTGCACAAACAGCGACGAACGCGCTCGACGGGGTCGACGACCGCTCGGTATAGCTCGCAAGATGCACAATCGGCAGCGCCTTTCTACAGCCTTGACTGCAACCTCGAGCACTCCTCGCCGTCAGCCTCGTCACGTGCATCCTGTGATGTGTCACTGTCCCTCTCCGCCGCGACGATCTCGAATGCGTGTACGCGAGTTGGACAACTAAGGTAAATTAGCTGATTTTTCGTGAAATATACATGCACATGTATCTATTGTACGTCCGCTTGCTAATTATCGCTTTCCTGAGCGCGCTGCGCCGGTAGCTTGACTCTTCAACTCTGCGTGCGAGAGCGATATACAACACGTTCCGCTCTACAATGGGAAACTTAGCGCAGTAACGCAATAATAGTAACAATACACCGGCTATTTATGATTCATGGCATACTGATCCTTTGTTATTTCGATCTTTCTCTATACACGCATTTTCTATCTCTCTTGTGTATCTCTCTATTCATTAAGTTCATAATATTCATTAAATAAATATTTATGAAATTAAATTACTGTAACTGATCGTGCTTTATAATATACATTTTGTTACCATAATAATGTTGAATAATGTAATTTACAATTATGATTCAATCATTAGGAAAAGATTTAATATTTACGTATTGCATCAATTCAATTTGCGTTTAATTAGCAGAGAAATAATTAGATGTAATTAAATACACAGCACGCGAAAGAGATATGTATATATGTATTGTAACTCAATGCGAATGTAATCGGAAATTCCGATACTGCATCAATCAAATCTCGTCGACTTTTTAATTTATGAAAATACAAACTTTCGCGAATTAAATAGTATATTATTGTTTAATGAAAGGTTTATCGCTCAAAATGATGCAACCATCCTGGCATTTTCCCAGAAAAAAATTTACAATTTTACTTTTGTCTCTGTAACATGAATATAATTGTATAACTTTACAACACACGCATGCACATACATATGTATGTATATAAATTATTTCCATTAATCTTCATTAATCAAACGTCGCAGAAATGTTTGTAATAATCACCACGACAATTGTCATGTTCGATATAATATCGACATTTTCAATATTAATAAAAATATCGGATATAATATAGCTTCTTCGTACTTCGATTGCAAATAAAAATATTAATATCCTGTTCAAATTCAAGCATTCCGTCTGTAAATTTTGCGTTCACAGACAAGGTTCAAAAGTCGTTGTACAGCACCTTCCGCAAAACCCTCAATTCATGAGTGATGTGACTGACTCCTTTATCTCCGTGAAGCGGTGTGAAAACATGGTCCTAACGGGAGTATTTAACCGCGAAGCAAAGTGCCTGTCCACATGCAAGCGTATGACGTGGACGGATGTCAGACTGAATTGGCGCAATGACCATAACCGGGGTCCAACGCGTAACGAATATGCGACCCTCTTTTTTCGCCCATGCTAAAACAACGAATTCGCGAAGTTTAAAAATCAGGCTTTTCTTGCCGTACGTTCCGCTAACTCACAATCGGTAACTAAGAAAAAACCTTATTTCAGCGGTATATCGAGGTATATTCGAATAAGTGAAAAAGATTTCTATAATTAAATATGTCACACACAAAGGCTTCAATACAAAATTATAAAAGTATTGTTAATTATGTTTTGTGCTTACACACACATCAATTAAAATAATTATTTGATATTCTTTCGTATAAACACAGACCTTTGTTAACTGTTTTCTGGATTACTCATGTTAAAAATTATTAATACAAATTAGTACAACTTTGAAATATTTCAAAGCATTCAAACATATATTTATAAAAGCTTTCTAGCAATTCTAGCAATTCTAGCAAATTCTAGCAATCCTGTTTAAAATTGTATGCTGATGACGAACCACTCTGCATATGAGATGTACTTAAACTGTACATCTCTGCATTTATGATTCAAACGCATTTTCGTATATTTTTCTGTGACAAAAAATATTGGAATCTGCATACTTTAATGTCGTGCTTTTACGATTTATGATATCTCAAAACGGTTTATAACATGTCGCGTTTTTGAATCGCGTTGCACGCCGTGGATAATAAGATTATAGTAATCCATCTGTGCGCGATCTTACCTCCTCGTTTCTATCACCGCGATATCGCCGGATTTTTCTAATTCATCGATCAGCTTTAATTCGATAATGTTTATACAGATTTATCGGCGAAGGAGGATGGTCTAATTTCACGAATCTTCAAGTGAAGACATTGCAGAAAAATTCGAGAGCGCTTACAATAATAGTTCAACTGAAGAATGTTTGCAAATTATTTATTCTACAGCGGTTGTATTGATGTGATTGACTATCTCTGGTTAACTTGAGATTTAAGATCTGTGTCATTTTTTTAGTATTTAACTTATTCAAATATAATTTAAACTTTCGCTATAAACGCGTATTAAACACGACAAAAATATATTCCAATATCTGTGAAAATATTTGTTTCACTTACGGTAGAAAGGCGACAGAATCAGATATTTCCCTAACGAAATGCAGTTTTCGCGCGAGTAATAAATCGCTTAAGCGTTAACGGAAAAATATGTGCGGCGAGGAGAAACCGGGAAATTTATAATTCCCGTCCGACTGATCCTTTCTTTATGAATAAACTTATCATTCCCTCGGAGATCGTGTTAAGAGTTTCACGTAACCGCGAATAAGTCACGGCTGCGCTATACATATATCGAGGCGCGCCAACAAAGAGCGTTAATAATGTCGCACGGGAATTGCGCGCGTTTCTCATTCGCATTCCTCCTCGTGCGTTCGCTTCTTTTCTTACTCACCGCTCGCAACACATACATATGTACGTGCTTGGCAAAGCTGATCTTTTTCTTCTCGCGTGGATTCGCACGTGGCTACATCGTATCGTTCTTACATCGAGATGCTAGTCATGCTTATGCGCGCGAAGGACAAAATAAAGCGTGCTTTTATGATCACTTTTCTCCTGCAAGATCCTTCGAAAAAAAATAATGGCCAATGATTGTGACAATAAAAATTTTATTTAATAAGAAATTTTATATAATAATAAAAGAGAAGTAATAAATTCTCAAATGATAAAAAGAGCATTTGGAAGACGTAATGGAGAGATGATTACGTAAATTATTTACGTGGGTTATTTATATTGTATAAATAAGATTAAATAATTATCCAAATTATCCAAATTAAGTCTGATATCTCTACGAAAGTTCTGTATATCGATTATCCTAAAATAAATGTTTAAGGAAACTCAGAAGACGAATGACAGCTTAGCACGTATTTCTTTCAATCAGTGAATAATGCTGACTACAAGCAAATGTAATGTTTTTTTTTCGCAATATATGCGCGAGAGACTTTAAAATGTTATGTCAAAAATTATCCGGATCGCGCATTTGTAAAAAGTTGCTTGTTGCAGCAACATTGCATACACGTGTAACCGTACAACTTACATTCTCAATTAAAATTATCCATAATTAAACATAAACTAAATAACATTAACTCCCTGCTATATCACTCTTACAAATCTTACAAATTGCGTCAAATCAAATTATATTTTCTAATCATATTTGCGTTTAACATATATAATGCATAAAAATTACAACTCGAAAAAAAGACCAATGCCACAGTAAAAAAAAAAAAAAATAATAAGATACAATATTAAAGAATAAAATGGAATCAAGAATGTGAATTGACGTTCGATGTAATTAATCGGGAGAATAGATTTGATATTTGCTTCAAAGCCGAATCGAGGTCTTGCTTCAGAAATCAGATCGAACGGCACGGATACACATGATCGTGAATGCGAGCATATACAAATACATACCGAGCGGAACTCTCGCTGGCTAACTGCGACTTCTCGGTGTGGAACGGCGTGCCAAATGTCATGACAGAGCAAGCGGGCGGCGGGCGTCGCTGGGAATGCTTATCCCGAATAGTGTCCTTGTCAGCGGTACGGCCGCCGAATAGCTCGACTAGTCAGCTGATCGCGCGATGCTTCATCGCTTCGGTCAGAGCGCGCATAACAGCGGCTGGAATTTTCTCGCGTATCGCCCGACTGCTCTCCTCCCACGCGACGATCGACACTTTTTCCACTCCGCTTGGAATCTATCTGGGTATTTTTCGAGAATAATCGAAATCACACACGCTTCTTCCTATCCACTCGGCTTATCGCCGACTAGATACTGGACCAATTGTAATCTGTATACGCGCGACCTCGAACAATTTAACGCCGCTTCGTTTTGAACACTCGTAGCTAGGACAAAAATATCCGAACACGTCCTCTTAGTTTCTTACGATTCTTACCAAAAAGTAAACACTCGAAGCGTCCTCGTTTAGATCGAAAAGCAGAACGGAGATGGTCTGCTCGCAACTGATGTGGGGCAGTTGTGCGAGAAGATACGAGAGACGGAGGCCACCTCCGATCGTGGTAATAACGGTATATTGCGAGGAGGCGTTCCCCGGAGGAGATTTACCAAAGTGAGCAGGCGAAGTGCAACGACCGGCTTCTTGATCGCGCTCGCCGCTGTTGTGAGACTCGTCTCGTCTTGCGCTGGATACGCAGGCTCTGCACGCAGCGGATGTGCGTTTTGTCTCGTGCCGGATATCAAATTTACAAATATTCGTCTAAGTTCGCGTGCCGAACGTGGAGTATTTAATTCCGACGCTTGTTCCGTTATCGCGTCAGTTATTCTGCTTCGACTTGTGTTTATTTTTTGTCTCGTGTCGAATACGCGTTGCTACTCGAGAGCATGCTGTCTCGATCCGCTCCTAAAATAAACTATTTAATCTCGCTCTCTTATTCTGCTGACGATCGTAACTTGGATCTGCTATCTGCACAATTAATCCGCGCCACTAATTTATCCTGTTGAATATCGAAGATTGACCGGTCTCTTGATCAGTTTCGAAGCTTAAATGTCTTGCTGCTAATCTCGATAAACGCTTCATTCAAGTTATCCTGCTTTAGATTGTAATTATAATTTTTTATCTCCGTTGTTGTATCTCAAACTGGATTACGTCACTATTAAGATAAAATGTTGTGTACCCTTTAATCAACTCCTTAATTTCTACGCGAAATCCTGCTTAAAATTGTATAACCGCTATTCGAGAAACTTCCTGTTCGCAAAATCGCGCAAAATCGCGCTGACTTATCTCAGTCTAGATTTCGTTTACGGGGAGCACAATAGTTACGCTTCCTTAATTAATTTCAGAGCTCTTCAATCTCTCTCTCTCTCTCTCTCGATGCGATACGATACGATGTTTTTCAAACTATTATACAAGTGTCGTTCAAATCTCTCACGGAATACTCTCTCAATGTCTCACGGGATATCTGTCTATCCCTATTGAGAGGGCACTGCAGCACACAGTTTTTCTACCCACGCCGCTCAAACGTCAACGCGTATTCCGTTTCGGGTCGTTATTCGGGAGATCGCGTCGTCGCAATAAACATCCGCGCGCTGACATCCGCCGATGACAGGCGTCGAACGTCGAACGTGCTATCCCGTGTTGCGTCGTCTCCGGAAACTCTACGAACTCTCTCGTCGGCTTTTCACCTGCCGCGCGCTCGCGGGTCCACGGCGCTCGCGGACGTTCTCTCGGAGTAACGATCGCGCGCACACACACGACGGGAGAGGAGGCAAAGGGAGAGAAGAGGAGCCCGAGAGAGCGGGATCGACCGACCGCGGCCGAAGTGCAGCGAAGAAGACTAGCGGGCAGAGGCTTTTACACACCGGTACCGACTGACTCGCGTCGCGCCTGGCAGCCGACTGGCTCCGACGAGAGGATGCGATGCCGGGCGACGTGGCTCTGACGCCGCCGCCGCCGTCGCTTCCTCGCCGCATCACCGCCGCCACCAGCGTCGTCGTCGTCGTCATCGCCACTCGCCACCCCCGCGGCGCAACAACGCTGTGTCGCAGTGCCGCGTACCGTGTCGGTTGATACCTTCAACCCCTCGTCGCTTCGACCTCCGAGGAACACGTGTCGGCTAGATAAAGCGGCGAGTGGACGGACGGGCGAGTGAACCACAAACGGGGTACGTCATGTACCTACGTCCCGGTCAGGTATATTTCGGAACGTGTCGATTTTAGCCCTGCATGTCCTAAAATAACTTTCGGATATGACTGGTATATATCGCGCGGTATATCTCACCTTGCGATATAATTTTAATGATTTATTATTTGCTTTATGTATGAGCTAAATCTATATTTAAGAGAGAGAGAGAGAGAGAGAGAGAGAGAGAGAGAGAGAGAGAGAGAGAGAGAGAGAGAGAGAGAGAGAGAGAGAGAGAGATACGGAATATATAAAATAATTTTTCGGCTCTATCATTTATTAATGATTTTGCGTGAGAAAACGTTTATGTTATCGGAAGGTATACGGACGTGTATACTATACTCGTAAAACGGTTTACGAGCGCGGACATTAGTACGTGATCAAACCCCTCTCCTTGTACATCCCGGACATAATGATGCGAGCATACTGAGTTTACGGATGCGACAACGACGTCACCGGAATAACTGAACACCTGTTTGCTGTATAATAGCAACACTGTCGGTCGCAAGCTTTCATACATGCATGGAAAGGCTGATATATCGTGTCCACGGCGTTTGAATGAAAATAAGTTAGGCCCGTGGGATGAAAATATAAAACGCGTCCCCGCGGTAACTTTGTCAATGCTAACGCTATTTCTCGATACTTATTATTTCATCTGTGCCGGACATAGCTTACTTTATGTCCGAGCTCATTGATTAACAAGAAGTGAGCATTGCTCTGCAATGCACAAAGAATTGACGTTCTAGTGACGTCATCATTTCGACGTCAGTGATATAGTTCATTATTTGAAATCTGTTTGTAAATTAAACAAAGAGATATTACAGAAAGGGGTTAGATTGACATACAAATTATCAAATTTCCTGCATATTTTCAATTATAAAACAATGCAATAAAAGAAACAGAGATATAATTATATAACATTGAGAGAGATATAATTACATCACACAAGCTTTTTATTTAGGTTTTGCGCGGTTGGTATATTTTGTAATTTATTTTGTTATTATTTCGCGAGAAAATAAAAATGTCATTAAAAGAATTTCAAGCTAATATTTCGTAACCTTTGTTGACCTTTTAATTTTTCTCTCTCTTTTATCTCTCGAATATTTCTCAAATCCTTAAGAGGGTTGAATATGGCTGTCGTATATATATTACGGTAAACTCGAAATGTCTTTATAAAAGCTTTTAAAAGTATTGCGAAGATCCGGTTAATATTTCAAAAATGTAACTTTTTGCAGAGAGAGAGAGAGAGAGAGAGAGAGGCGCTGTACTTTTTAAGTCGATTATTTTAACTAGGTTATCGATCGAAATATATTGCTACTTCCGTTATCTCTAATGGATTATCTTATCGAAAATTTTTCGCCGCAGAAAACGTGATTGCACAAGATCGCACGAGCCGAGCTAAATCGGAGACGCGAATCTATGACGCAACGATGTAGAATCCGTCAGATATCCGACGTCACGCTATTATTTTCAATCTCTCGACATACTATCTGCCGAAGCGTTTGACCTATCCTCCAAGATATTTCCAAATGGATGGATTGCGGATCGATAAGAGGCTCCAGAGGATTGGAAAAAGGCTCTGAGACAATATAGGGGCTAAAAAAAGGAGAGGCGGAAAAATCACGGGTAAATTGAGATGAAGGGTAATCGACTGCTTTGCCTGCCTCATAACACGCAGGTACATGAACTGTTATGTATACCAGGCTGCTCGATATCGTATATATAATTAAAGCAATTATTTCGATCAATTAAATTATTAATAGATTAATTAAGGTGGCCTATTAATTCATTTACGGCGACTCATTAAACCCGGCGTAGTAGAACTCGAAATACCGATGTGCAAAGGAATCGCTTAACGCTTTAAACATACTTGGATAGTAAACGGAGCGTGAACACGAGATTGTGCGTTGCACGGCGGAACTATCTCCAAGATCCTCTCAAAGACCCGGAATTCACTGAAATCCTGTTACTCCTCTTTTCAATTTTCTTCTCACTGCAGTTGAATGTTGAATGCGTATATTCGACATATTAAATCATATTTTATCTCGAATACTCTAATTTTTTTTTTACACTAAATCTCATTTCTCTCGCGCATATGTTTCCTTCAAGATCTGCTGTGCTTCGCTTGTCACGCTCTTTATAAAAATATAAGATTATCTCCTCGTATCAGTAACACACAAAATTAAGTAGTGATAATGACTGGTAATTAACAATTTATCGGATATACATATATACATTTCTCTACGTTCGAAGTCTCGTGGTAGATTTGCGATAACAAGTACAGAGCTTCACATATCTAGCGCTACTATTTCTTGCTTTAATGTGCGTTCGCCAACTTGCACGGCAGGATGAAGCTATTAATTATGCCACAACAAGCCTGAGGTTTATGATACGAGTAAACCGCTCCCAAGGGACGATATTACAGCGCAATATACTTATGTTATCCGTGTAGCAAATGTGGATCATTATACATAGCGTATCTAAACAACTTGAATTTAAAAATTGTAAACAGCGCATCGTGATAAATTTTGATTCGATTCGATAAATAAGAGCTCGATATTAAAAGTGTTTGAAAAGGCTATAACGCGTGCTATCATTAGTGAATATTTTTTTTAATAATGACGAAACTGCGTAGAAACTTCTGAGTCAAATTATTATAGATCGAGATTGCGGTGAGTTTTCTTATAGGAGACACACGAAAGGGAAGAAAACACGAACGGGAGGCACGACAGAGTTACAGAGAACTCTCCGAGTGTAGGTCAACTCAAAATAAATTCAACACTCATCGTTTTAGCCACATCTATTCGAGACACGTAAATCTCTCATCGTTAGTCGTAACAAAAGCACGGTATCATAAGCCGAGCGCAAGAGCTGCTTTACCTAAGCTAGCAACTAAAGATACCGTGAATCTTTAAAATAGAGAAATCATAGATTAAATAAATTAAAGAGCCGTTCTATATAATGTTCTTTCGTATAATAAACAATTTCCATCATTTAGAGAATTAGAAAAATGTTTAATCGTTTATAATATAAAAATGATTAGCACTTCGATACACACATTTATATTATGGAAAAATCTACTGCAAATTGTTCATATCTGATGAACGAAAACTTTTCTCGCTCGAACGTGGGTGTTCGGATGTTCGATCGGGCTTTGTGCGCTACGTCATGACCGAGATGCACAAGGACGAGACTGCAGTTGCAGGCTGCGCGATCGTGCATCGCCGAACGAGCAGCGGCAGGAAGTAGTGCGAGCGCATTATGATAATTATCATCCGCTCGCTGGAGCAGAAGCGTGAGGCATCCGATGTCCTACTTGCGCACGATTAAAAAGCATCTTTATTTTGTTCTTACGTTTTGTTATTACGTTCTCTCGAACGAGTACAACATTTAATCCGTAAATATTTAAAAAAAAATGTAAATTAATAATCTTCCTGAGGAAAATAAACTCGAATCTTTTTTTCCACAAATTCAAGACAAGACAGACAATTTGTTTCCTATGATTTTTGTTAAAGATTTAAAATGTCCAAGAATAAAAATATGTAAGAGACTACGAATCGAGGAGGCCGGAATTTAATATGAAAATGAGTTTATATTACGAGTAATGTTTTTAACAATCGAGCAATCATATTCCAAAATTAATACAATGATTGGGATTAAACAATATATAATTGCGAATCATTAAACAATAGAATTTAAATAAAACATTTTTAGATTGCATCGCGTTTCAACACTGAATTCCCAGACAATACTCGAAAGACTGCTTTTCCGCGTATGTTAAAACGAACCAATTAATGCCAGCAGAAGTGGATCTACGAGCTTAATCTCATCTACCGAAATCTGCCTCATAGCCGAAGCTTGGAGCCACGAAACGATATGAAGCGTGACCGCGAGTGACTTTCGAGAGCTGCGAAGTGCATCGATGCAGCATGTGCCGTTCATAAAGCACAGCTGATGGAGATACCGCGAGTTTAACGTGGACCACCACATCCCCGAGATAGTTGAATTTAACGGTAGAGATACCAGCGGTTCTAACTAGTGAAAATTCCATTATATTGCAATCTTAGAACGTTTAACTTAATACACGCGAATGCTAAAAAATAAATTTATTTATTATACTTGTATTTTATTTAAAATATCGAATATATAGAGATGCAATAAGATTAAAAGTATTATATATATATATATAATATATATATATAATATATATTTATATATATATATATATATATATATATATATATAAAAACTGCGTAATGTATACTTGCTTCAATAGTTGGAAGTGCACGATATCGATCATCTTACTTTACAAAGACCGCGATAAATATTAATGATAGTTAAATGACTATTGTGAGAATCTTTCGCGGTTCCTTCATCTCGCAGTTCAACTAACAAAAGGCTTTAACCCTTTCATATGGGTGTGTCTATATAAAATAAATTTTCAACTTTAAGAGTAGAGCCAATGTTGTTCAACTTCTCTCGAAAATAATAGCCATCGTATTCCATTAATGCGAAAAATGTGTACCAAGCTCAGAATAGGCGCACGTTCTATCTTGACGGACGCTTGATTGATACAGTTCATTAATACGGATCCATATCGACACCGTTTTATCAAAATTAGAAGTGCTTTGTTACCTTTTTATATCTTCGTGACGTGAACTAAATCAATCTTACTTCGAGAAAGATGCTTCGAGTATAAAAAAAACACATGTCATAAAAGAATGAATGTGAAGTGTTTGTAGAAGGCGTCCCGGAAAATATGCGAGAATAAATAGTAGCGAGTATAATGTGTACGCCATTTTCAGTTTCTCACGCGATCGCTCTTATGATGAAAATGGAAATGAAAATGGAATGTATAACTCATGGAAAACTCTGATCCCGAGCACTGTCGACGTAAACAAAAGTTCGTTTCTTAATGCACGTTAAAAATACACGCTGCTAAAATAAGCGTTAAAGAGCCATCTATCAAAATATTAGGATAGCAAAGTAAGAAACTTCAAGAGAAAAGGAAGGGCGGATTAAGGAGGAAAGTCGCGAATAAAGTGGAAGGCAAAATTGGACGAGTGTGTCATTAAAACGAGATCACGATCCGAGGATTAAAATACTATTCCACGGTACTGATAATTCGTTTTCGCGTCGTTTTTCTCGTTTTATTATAATTTCATTTCCATAAAAATTTCCAAAATCGATGTTTCGGAGTTCACGAGAAGGAAACGGAACCAAAATCGGAACAAGCCGGTGTCTTCGCGATCCGCCACTTATCTCGATACTGCGCGCCACCGAAGTGAAAATTACGTCAGTGTCGCCCCGATAATTCTCAGCCTTTTTTCACGACGTACGATCTAACGTTACGAGATTTTTTACGGTGCGCCAACACACGACGCTTCCCCGCAGTATCCTTGAACCTTCGACTCGGAACACTCACGCGGCAGCTGTAAATTTTCTAAAAGTCGGAGGAGATATCTGGTCACGCGAGGTACGGCATGTCACCGACACGATTCTTCCTGTAATGTCGCCGATATCGATGCAGTCTTATACCCGATTAAATTTATATCGAGTTCACTATATCACTATTAATTTTAATTTATAAATAAAAGAGTAATCGGATAAATTGTTTCCATAATCAGATTAGCATTTCATTGTTAAGATGCGAAAAACTCCTAATTTATGATATTTAATTACAAGTATATTGTACAAGCATATAAACCAACCTATGTGTGAACTTATCTTATTTTTAATAAAAATAAGTTTTATAAATACAGAAAATGATAGTTGATTTGAAAATGTTGATTTGAATGAGAAAATGATAAAAATATCATTTATTACAAACAAAAGTTTGTAATAACAACAATTTCGTTTGTATTCAAAGTCATCAAAAAATATGGCATTAAAGAAAACGACTGTCACTCGACTTTAAAATACAAATAAAATACTATCATTTTCTGTATTGAAAACTTAGTTTATTGAAAGTAAAATATTAAGTTCATATCGATATACCACACAACTAAATATTATCTAATTATCAGATTATTATCAAATATTATTAAATATAAATTAGGAATATATAACGTTATTTCCGAGATATACGATGTCGGAAAGTCGGTTTCGCATTTGATGAACTCTAGGAATAAGACACTTACTGTCACAGTAATACAATAAATAAATGACACATCAAGGATGAGTTGAAAATTAAATCGCGTAAGTTCCAAGACTCGCGACGTGACAGATTCTAGAATTAGGCCATCTCCCAGGAAGACACTCCGGGATGCTGTTAAACTGTGGAATTAGACTTCGTACAAATTATTTTCACATAAAGTAATGACAGTGACATACGTCATTTACGAAACAATTCGTGAGGCAAATAAAGAACGAAAGGTCTGATATAAAAGAAATACGAAGAATTTAAAGTATCTACAGTTCAGCTAGACAAAAAGAGAGTTTCGAAAATTAATGCAACGGACAATGAAATTTTTTGCCGACTTTGGAATTAAATAAAGAGAAGTAAAGCGCATAACCGACATTTCAGTGGAAAAACGGACGGAGATAATTTCGCGATACAAGACGCGAGAGTATTGCAGTTTAAATAAACTCGACTAGGATATCGCGCTGCATCTTTCAAACGAGCGTAGGGGAGGAATTATTCGCTCTAATGAGGCGCCATCGGTGAGTTAAATCGGCTATAACACGCGTCACACATCGTCGGTTTAAAGCGAGGCAAAACGCACGACAGAAGCATCGCACGCGTTTTCCCACCGTGCGGGACAAAGCTTTGCATGTAGCCCCTTCGCATTCTGGGCGCTGAGTCATCCCGTAGATCTCACACGACGATCCCACACGAGGATCTGAAGCGTAAGTCATCGTCATCGTAGTCGACTTGGACGCAAAACGCGTTCGGTCTGTGAACTTTGCGCGCGACGACAATACAATGGAGGGTAAACGACACGCATTAATTCCGCGAAACTCAACCTGCGCAAACGATAACGAATGCCGGCTTATGATTTCGACATATAATTTCGAATGGATATATCACGACATTGTAATTGAACCGTGTAATGTAATATGGAAATGACGTTCGGTTTTAGTTATCGGGTACGACAATATCGTATTTCACATTATATAAATTTACACTTCTCAGTACTATAAATTCGCGTAGTTATACGTACTGCGTCATCGTGGAATCATTATTTCGCTTGAACTTGTAGATATAGTCTATGAACATTGTGTGATATCAAATGTATCTTGTATGGAATTATGAAAAGATAAGGTTGTCTCTGATCTAATAAATAAAACTATTCATACAGCCTACATGAAATATATTCGGCTCTCTTGCATAAAAATTTGCTAAAAATTTGTAATTTACAAAAGAGAAAAAATTAATTTTAATACAATTGTATTATTATATTCTCGCAGCATTTTGAAGATATTAAAATATCATGTTATAGGTGATATTACATCCGACATTGTTCGTATTTCCTGTTGTTATACCTATGAATAGGAGCTCCATTATATTACACAACGGTGCGCAAATGGTCGATCAATATTTCCGGAACAAGTTTTCCTAAAACAGTATCAGGTATTGTTCTCAAACTATAGATGTTTATCTAGTAGACAAATTTGTTTGCGAACAACAAATGCCAAAGGTGAATTCGCGATCTTTACTTTTTTCGAATAAATCACGCCGCGATAGAAGTGCTCAAAAATTCTTTTCAAACAGGAGGCTCTCTTGCACAAATCTAACAATTCTACATTAGAGAAATCTTGTTATTTATAAATCTATCAGATTTTTGCGTCATAGTTAAAAATATCTGTAAATTGCTAGAAAGTATCTGTCTTTTTCGTAAGTCTCACGCGGACGGGACTCGATCTGAAAATGTACGTTTCGTGGTAACGCGAAAATTTGTCAAAAAACGTCCCTGGAAAATTGTCAGCCGTACGAAAATATAAGACCGCGTCATTAATCCGAGAATCGCATGCTTTTTTTCGCGCAAACTTAAAGTGACTTTAATGGTTCCGCCAAAACAGATAAAAATATATTTAAGTGCCGAAGAAATTCATATGCACGTGTATACATTCGACGTAAAGCATGTCGCAACAAATTATTTATAGTGTTATTCTTACATAATACATACGCCAGATTGTGTGATCGTAATGCAATTATTAACGTAGCTTCATTCTTAAAAATAATAAGTCTGTTGGAAATATCCTACATACATATACACATACACACTTTCTGTTATAATTTTTCTAATGTTAATAGATAATGCTGTTAATGCTTTGTATATTTTTCCGGTTTCTATCAACTACATATAAAGTTTTTACAAGTTTTCTTCTTAAATTCAGAAAGTTTCTTCTTTGTTATAATATTGCATTCTTTTACTCTCTTGATATTAATTTTATTAAATTTTTAATCGTTTTATTCAGATAACTTTTTGCTACCGTAGTTACTCTATTTATAATTTGTAAAAACAGATGCATAATTTAATGCGTTTTGCATGTAAATAACGAGATAAATCTTTCATTTAAAAACATTTTAATATCTTGCAAAAATATTTTTCTAAAAAAACGAGTGTCACGTAAAATCTAGAAAGCGTTCTATATATAGCAAAACATAAAGGAGAAAAGGATTACATTAAAATCTCCAGATAAATATTTACATATTTATTTCCCGATAACAATAATCCATGTGATTCAGAGTTACTTTCAATTATGGAAAAAACACTGATAAATAGAATAGCAAGATGAAAAAAACTCGTGATATATCGTAATAGCAAAACTGATTTTCGAGATAACAGCACAGTCCTTCTAAATGAATGCGTTCATAAATTTAATTTATGTGACCCGATTAAAACACACTCGCAATTAAGCTGGCTCACAATTATTAAATAATTTATCCAAGTCAACTATTCAAGGCACGGAGGTTTTAATTTTTTTCCACGGATTCTCTTATTTATTTGAAGCTATTCCAAAACATCTCTCTAACGACCCAACCGCGAACAACGCTCTGCATTTTTCCAAACTCCTTTGCGCGATTTCACGAATTTGTTATGTGGCATAGGAGCTGCCGCCCATGAGAATCCACAGCTCGAGATTGATCCATCTTACGATGATGTAGAAGAAGACCAGCCGATTGATCGTGCACGCGACCTCAAAGAGATCGTGCTCGGTGGATATGCCGCGCAGAAGATCGCGAAGGACCGGCTCGTCGGCGAGGAAGCTCTCGCAGGATCGATCGACAGGTTTGATTTCGCGATCGACGGTTTCGCTTCTCGAACAATTCCGCCGGACAGTCTTCGGATCCACGTCATTCTGGCTCCATCTCTCAATCACGCGCAAGAAGGAGCACACCTCGCCCATGATTTAGAGAGAAAACGATCGTCGTGTAGACGGGACCGATTAACGACTAATCACCACTCGTTCGCGAGGCCTCCCGATGACATTCTGGCAAGCCAGAATGACTTTTCGCGCTATGCAACTTCGGTTATCTAACTTGGCGTCGTCATCGGTTAAAAATTGCGCCGTTTCGAAATCTGTGACACGTGCTCATAGGCGGCCGATCCATAGATGTATTATACAGAATGCCGTCAAACATCATTGGATATCATAAAATCATTCGAATTTTAGAATTCTAAAGAACTGTGAGGCTTTTTGTACGCGAATATGATAAAGGAGAATAAATCTGAAGGAATAAAATTTTGTCTTCTATTATTTTTATCATAGAACGCGTGTGATTTTTAAATTATTTTTAAAAAACTGTCATGTATTTTAACGAAGTAGAAACTGCAATTTAACCTGAAATTGTAATATAAATTTTCGCGATTTGTGCTCAAATGAAAATCGGTGGAGATCCGATATCTCTCGATAAAATTCTTGTCGAGTAAGACTGAAAGTTTCGCGCTAAAAAAGACTTGTTTCCTTACTTCTACGAATAATCGTGGATCTCTTTTGAGACGAACTTAGAGGCGAGCTCGGCAAGCAAATTGTCTGGGCCGTTGACACCGTCGGTTCCTATAAATAAAAGGGCAACCTACTGCATTCTAGGATCTGGAGGCTACGAAAATATCGAGAATGTCAGCCCAAGCGTAATTGCGTCTGAGTTGTTTAAAAGGGCTAAAGATAAATCACGTAAAACCGATCTAAAAGATTATTGAAATCTTATTAAATGTCAAAATAT
This sequence comes from Lasius fuliginosus, assembly GCA_949152495.1. Taxonomy (NCBI): domain Eukaryota; kingdom Metazoa; phylum Arthropoda; class Insecta; order Hymenoptera; family Formicidae; genus Lasius; species Lasius fuliginosus. Next base: position 11,985,520 of record OX424443.1, on the reverse strand, counting down.
GCTTATATTTCTAAAATTATTAGATATAAGTATAATAAAGAACCTCACAAAAATTCTTGTAAGAAACGTTTTTTTATATTTTATGTTTTAGATTTTGTAACTATTTTTTTATCGACGGGAGGGAAAAAGAAGAGGGAAGAAAAAAGCCGCATAATATTCTACATGGAATGCTAAGTATAAAAAGAAGAAAAGAGCCACATAGAGAAATTCTTTCAAATGGAATGTTAGACAATTAACATATTTAAAAGAGCCCCGTAGATAAAGTGCTCTTATATTTTCAATTAACCGAAGAATCTGCGAACTTTAGAAGTTCATTTTTGGGAAAAATTAGTAACGCAATTTCGAGACAAAGGCGAATGCAGAAAGTCATTTAAAGAGAGTCTCTCTTCGAATAATAACGATCAAATTGGTTAACTTTAATTTAAAAAAATATATGATATCAATGTGATAATAATTATATTATTAATATGTATTGATATAGTATATTAATACATATGTGCAAATGCATTGATATAGAATATTAATATAATATAAATATTATTTTATATCACTATAAATTAATCTCGCTAAATGGAAGGTAAATACAAATATTTTCTGTTGATATCTCAGCGCGCGTTTCTATTACAAACAGAACGATCTTTTATGCTAATAAGTGAAATCACGAATAAAAACAAGTTTTCCTCCGTCGACAAAAATTGCATTAAGAATGCGACAAATGGCACTTTATTTCCTACAGAATTCCTCTCGTGTTGCTCTTTGCAGTCTCGCAAGAGAGATCGGAATAAGAGTCGGGAAAATTCGCAAGCTGCCGCGCGACGGAATTCCTCGATAGTCGCGAATTATATTACGAGCGCAATGCAATTGCGACGTTTCCGAGAAATTTATCGAGGAGAAGCGCAGCAGCAGCGAGTGGAGAAAGGATGCAGCTGCGACGAGTTAATGTACTTTCCGTTCATTTCTCGTTGCAACGAACAATAAGAAGCGCGAATCGGATCTTTGTCGCTCCAGCTGTTTCTACCGCGAGCTTTACGCGAGACGTATCGGGGAAAACTTGTAAAGGTAATTCCGAATTTTAACCAATCATGTTCAGTAATAAAATTCAAAATGTAAAAAGGATAGATGTAATTCGCCCAATTTTTTAATTTTTAACCAAGTCTATATTTTTCCATTATTGTATTAGCCTGCTATCTTTACGGTTGTCCGAAGTATCCCGCACGGAAATACATCTCGCGTATTTATCCTAGCATAAGATATAATTTCGCATTCAACATATGGGAATTAGCGATAGAATTCAATCTTGATCGACTTGTATGTCACGAACAATATCGAAATGTCTATCGCGACCGAGCAGACGGCGAACGCTATAACGGGATATATCTCATTGCTGCTCGCGCTTTTCGATAGACGATGGAAAACGGAGGTTGAGAAACTTTCCTCCTCGTTCGTCGTCCGCGAAAACTACGGAGGATGAGGATGGATTGGAGGAAAAGAGAAGCGTGGGTGTAACGCGAATGTAGAAGTGGAGAGATGAACGAGGGGATGAAGAGCGCGAGAGAAAGATATATGTATGTATGTGTATGTGTCGGGAGGAGGGAGAGATGCAGGATGCCCGGCTGCTGCGGATCGATAGAACGGAGCTGCGTGATAGTCGGCTTTCTACACGGACATAGATGCCGGGAATCGCTGTGAATGAGACAGACGGTCTGCCCGACGACGAAGATAGTCGGAGGAAATTGCGAGTATGCAAGTTATCCGCGATTCGACTTCCATCGCGTCAGCCAATCCCTTGCCGAATCTGCAGTGCTATTATTACGAACACTATTCGATGAGAATAACACACGTGTTAAGGTGGCGGATGAATAAGATTGCATTATCAAAAATTATATTAATCACAAGCGAGTTTAGCGCGTCTATTTACTTTATTCACGTTCAACTTGTAATAAGCTTTAGAACTTTATTTTTAGATAGTAATTTCGTGACGGATCGCGGATTGTATAATTATCTAAAGTTAAATGAAAGTTCGACAGTCAAGACTTAAGTTTCTATTAAGGCTTAAAACTTCGTTTTAACAGGATATTTGAGAATATTAATTTAGAATATTAATTAAGACTTATAAAAATATTAAGAATTGAAAATAAAATATTTCCGAATAAATAACAATCATTATTTTCAATAAAAAAACTTTTAACTCTCTATAATGATTCAATAATATGCAATTAAAATATTAACCGATGAAAAATTGTATATATAGAGATTTACGTTTTCAAAATACAAATAATATGTGTAAAATGCAATATATAGACGCACGATTTTCGTCTTGAAACTCCATTAACCCTCAGCAAGAATGATACTTTAATTAGAAATACATCGGATAGAGCTTTACATACGGAAAATCGATAAACCGGGAATCGTGAATGGCATATGCAGATTTCGCAATGACTGCAGCTGAAGGAAATTGCACGTATATACGCGCATTTTCGATAAATGACATATCTGGAGCGGACTAATCCAAACAGCATTCGCTAAATGAAATACCCAGCCACGGTTATAATTTTCTTCTTGAATAGCTAATTATTAATTCTCGGAAATATACAGACCTTCTTTCATCAACAGAGTCTTTAAACAATTTGGAGTAGATTTCTTTTATCAGGCTTTAATTTATAATATGCTTCAAATTAAAATCCTATCGAAGTAAAATTCTCTTGAAACTGAATCGGAATCAAAATTTGTAATATTACTTGTTTTGTTATTTTGATAGCAATCGAGTACAAATTACAATAATATAACTTTAGGTTACAAATTTTATTGATATTCGAAGAGAGAAAAAGTATGCGACTGTACAGTGATCGGAAATGTTTTAGTCAGCTAAAATATAGTTATTGATTTTTCTACTGCAGATGTAAAATTTTTACTCGGATTTACATGAAGCACTTAAATGCTTTACATAGATATTCAGCCCGAAAAGCTTTATTTGAATCCGAAAATTATAGAATATTCCAATCTCATTTCTTTTAAAACAAGCAACATCAAAGCTCATAAATTTAATAAAAAATAAGCAATTCCAGAAGCGCAATTAATATTGATTAAATTATAGTATATATGTGTGTGTGTGTTCCTGAATATAAAATTATTTCTAGTATTCTCAGTATTCAAACCCGCGAGTCTAAAGTCCATATTATATCCCGGTTACGTTTGATCGCCTCAAACTGTTATGACAGTTCGTTGCGAATCGCGGATTTTTCCGTTTCACGAGAGAGTGCATATACGATTTATTAAACTGCCGGAAGATGCGAGCATCTCCCGCCAAATGCAGCAACGTGCAATTTCACATGTGGAACATCGCGCTATTTGTGAATCCGCGACCAAGACTGAAATATGCTCGCAGTGAAAACATCGCATGTCGAACGCCTCAAGGTATTTATATTTTGCGTTAAATACGCACATTTAGTTGTTTTGTGGAACACGAGAAGAAAACCGATATTGTAAAATCAATACGACATTTTCACTAAAATCGAGAAGAAATTTATCACTTGATGGAAGTAGAATTTTTTAGGCGATCTGCGATATATACGAACTAATTAACGTTAATAATTTGTAAAAAAAATAATTCTGTGTAACAGAAACTAAAAGTCATATGAAAAAATTTTTGTAATGAGAAATAATTTCTATACTGTAATATATATACGTAGAGCAAATAATTTTTAAGTATATAATACAAGAAAATTTCTATTGTAACACAGATTTTTATAAAACAATTTATGCTTTTTAAAATAAAAACTATTTATGAAAATACTAAGAAATTATGCATATTTTACATTCTTTTTGCATATTATCTTATATGTTTCAAACTGTGAATTTTATTTCAAAAATAAAATAAATCATCCATTTATATTGTAAATCATCCATCATTTTAAACCTTCGTAAACTTTACCTGAAAAAGTGAGTTTTTATTCTTCTTTTTTTTCATTCTTCTACTATCAAATACAGAAATATTTTATCTCTCTCGCAATCGCGCAATTTATACTAGTCGAATAGAAGAACTGATAACTTTTCTATTAATTGTTAAACTGTCACGATCCATCGAGAGATGAAATATATAATTCACTATTGTTAGCCGACCGATTCTTTATATGCAATTTGAATAACGAACGTGAAATTCGATAGAATTCAAAGAGAAACTCCCTTGCAATTTGGAGAGTGAACCAGGCACGAAACAAATTGGCTCAATTGCACACACGAGAAATCATATAGTATCCACCGAATAATCTACATGCTTTGTTGACTCTTTGTTGAATTTGATTTTCTCTCAAACTAAAAATTTGTTAGTCCAAAATACTGGGATATTAATAGTAATTCCAGCAGTACACAATAATATACCGTAAAATTATTCTAATAATGTTCTTCTCGCAATAATAATAAATTTTCTCGCATTTAATAATTAAATAATTAATGAATAAAAAATGAATAAAATATTAACAATGGTATGTAAATTATCGAAAATTTACCCCTCAATATTTTTAATGAAACCATTTAAACCGTTATTTAGTTTTTCATTTTTCCATATTAAACATCTTTAGCACACACAAAAAAATAGGTCTCAATTAAAATTTATTGAAATAAAATTGGCAGTAATAAATCTAAAAACAGAGTTTTATTTTTCATTAACATCTTTTAAAAACATAATTCGCGAAAATCTTTTTATCTCCAATGTGAAACATCTTTATCAGGAAAAAATCTCGACAAATTGTTCAGAGAAATCATCCCGCGCTTCGGTTACATCCGTGACATCCGTGTCAAAAGAAAAATAGATTCCGCGAATGGAATAATCAATGACGTCATATGTACGATCAGAGTTCAACGGTCACTGACCTTTGTCGTCGCGCCGGTCACCTGACGGCATATAGACACTCATTGCCTGCGTAACAAAATTCTAAACGCACAAAGCTCTCATTCGCGAATCGTTGAACCTGCACGGCAGTGCCTTCATAATACACGCGTGACGCTGCGAATAATATTGCGCAGAATCGATGCGTCTGCCTCGAATAGATGTTGCACTCGATAATTTACGCGTGTTTATCCTTTGTACTGGAACGTACATATATAAAATGCGCGAGATCGCAGCATTATTTTTTAATAGTAAACAGCGTTTGAAAGATAAGCATGTAATTAATTTTCTGGTAAAAAAAAAATTAATAAGAGTTTTCGGCCAACGCGAGATAATTAAAATTAGAGATAAAAGATTGTGGTAAATCTGTATTAATAACTTATAGATAGATAAACAAGAAAAACTAAGGAAATTGTGCAAGAGATTTGTAAGTTTTTATAAGCTGAAAAAGGTACTATATCACGTTAAATAATATTATCGAAATATTGTAAGTAACTTAATCAACGGCTTATCCCCCCGAATTTTACCGAATCTTTTTTTTAATTGCAATAGTGTTTTCGATTCGTATCGTCCGAAATAGTTATGAGTATAATAAAAGTGAATTTTTATTAACATAAAAAATATTTTTTACACTTCTAATTTTATGTTTCCAGTCAAATTTTACTTCTAGAATTCCGAATCGAGAGACAGCCTTGATTTTCGTTTGAAATATATCGAATAGTCTCATGAAGCTTGGCCTCCGCGCTCGGATGGACTCGTGCGGATCGAAAACGCTACGAAAGATACGTCTTATCCTTTCCCGTTAAGGAAACACGGTCACGCGGGAATCCTTGACCTTCTCAATGACGTTTTGTTAACCGAGATTTTGCGTCGAGATCGTCAAAAGGCACGCAAACAGTATCGATCGCTCTTCATCTGTACATGCAAGGCGAAAACGCCGCGCGTACATCAACCGTGTTGCATCATGTGTGCAAGGGAGATTGATTTTCTTATTACTATTTAATCCCCTCCTCGTTTGCCAAATGTCGTCCTTCGAAATTCCTATCCTTCCCGCATCTTTGAAAAATTATAAATTCCTCCAATGTATACATGTATCGAAAGAAAGCAATAAAATCTATCATATAGTGATATATATATGTATGAAGTATAATTAAATTTATTACGCATTTATATATATAATCTCTCGTGATATTAAGAAAAGAGACAAGGCGAGAAATAGCTTTTATGCCCCGATCCTTCAGAATTTCTTTAGAATTCCTACATGTTATGTATATTTGTCAAAAATAAATCTATGAAGAAATAATATATATTCAACAAACATATTTTGAATATGTTGAAAATCGAGAAGGGGGGGGGGGAGGAACGGAGGAGGAATCGTATGCGCGAGTGGCGCGCGCCGGCGCGACTTTGATTCCTCGCGTGCTACTTTTATGAAAATATATACACGGAAATGCGAAAAACAATATACACACACGATAGCTCGATATGAACGACATATTTGAGTCGCGAAATGCAGGACGCGAAATGTTTTCGATAACTCGTCGAGACAAAATTAACACTGTGCGTGTCAATTCACGCTTGTCGTATGTCATGAAGTTCGTTATTATTAATAGCGTATCGAAATTGGCGTACGAAAATGGAATCGTTGCGAGACGCTACTTCCGCATCTATTAATTTAGCGTCGGTATCGAAAAGAATATCGCGTATTAAACGATATCGCCAAAAGAACAACGCTTGACACAGATTCGAGCGCAAAAGGACACGAAGAAACAACAAACTGTTTTGGACTCGGCACTTACTTACTTGGCAGGAGCGTGTCCTCCTAGCTGGCAGGACGACGCGGAGTCATCGCTGTCGACGTTGTCGACGTTCGCCTCGTCCGTAGGAGGATGCGTCGCGGCATGGCTCCCATCGCGGCCGGTCCTCTCCGGGTTCGCGACGAGGCTGTACATAGGACGAATAGATTACACTCTCACAGGGACGCGACCCGCCGTCCTTGGCCGAAGGTCGACATCGCTGCTGACGCGCGCGAGGACGACGCGACGCGATCGACACTTTCGCACGTTTTCGCGATTCGCGCCGCGCGAACAACACCGCGAACGACGACACGGAAACGCTCGTTGTTACCCCCGCGGAACAGGTTCGCCGTGCTTTTGTCCGCATCGAGTTCCGACACAACACGCGCGCACACACACACTCAGCGCCATCCGACCGACAACTGATGTGCGTAGCGAGTCGCGCTAAATGGCGGATTTCGCGACGCTGCCGCCATCTAGCGGTGAACGCGGTAACTGCGTGGCCGACGCTCAGCAGATACAATCATCTGATGAATGAAAAATGAATGAGATTGACTGAGAATGAATGAATGAGAATGAAAAAACGAATGAGCGAAAATAAAGTCGTGATAAAGAAATTAAACGTTAAAATTAATCTAAAGTGATTATATCTTAAGAAAAATACAAAATTATAGCTTTCATCGAGAAAATTTCATGCAGCGAGATGCATGTATATAAAGTGACAGTTTAAATTCTTGATTTTACATGAAGATTTTTTCATTAGCTGCAAATTGAATTTCTCTTAAAACATTAAGACATCATTATTAATTATTTAATATTGCATACATCATACTATACATATTGCATCAAATAAAAAAAACAAACTTTTTGTTTTAAGAAATCCACACAAATTAACTCGACAATTTGTCATTAAAATAAAACTGAAATTTTATGACCTCTGCTCGTATAAAATGACGCTGCAAAACTTCTAAATCTTTATTCGTTTCATTTGTAGAGTTCTCTGTTGCTAAAGAAAATAATCGCTGTTCTAGTTGGAATTGCGCCAGTAAACTGTTTTTTAAATTAATCTGCCGCTGACCTTGACTTTCGTACAATAGCACCGACAGGTAGAACGAATAAAAAATGACGCATACATCTGTTTCCGATGGCAGTGCTTAAAACCGATGATAATAATACAATTAACAGCACGCATGCAGCTGTACTTATTCAATAAAACAAGTAGCTCAATCTTCAAAATAATGTTTACACTTTAAAAGCCAAAATGTTACATTATCGTTCAGACGATATTAATAAGTCAATAATCGAGTTTCTATGCAAAAATAGATCATTCGTAATTAAATGTAAAAGATATTAATGTAAAAATTACATTACCAATTCTCAGATATTTTAGCTTCCTTTATATAAAAATTACTTATTATTTTATTCATTTCACAATAAAGGTGATATAATATGTAATATAAAAACACAAAATCAACAATTAAAAATACAAGTTATTCCATATAAATCAATATATGTATATTGCATGTCTATATAACTCTTCTATACATATATAATATTATTATTATTCTCTTGGTCACGCTATTTTGATTTGCAAAAATGTTTCCTACATATATCTACCTATTAGAAAGCTTCATCAAATATCACACGCTTAAACGCAGAAATAAATGTGTGTATATGCGTATGTGTATATATAACACCGCAAATACATACCGCTCTTAGTCACGTTAAAATATATATAAATAAGTATGAATTGCATCATCTTAACGATTAAGCTCCGTTTTTTGCAGATAGTGCCGCCGCGTTTCATGACAATTAAATTAATTCGTGATTATTATTGCGCACGTAGAATATCGACACACGTGACACGTGTAGTAAAAGCAGGCACTATTAGAAACAGGCAGAGGTTTGTCGAGGTAGACATTTACGTTACATTTGTTTTGTATATTGATCGCGATAATGGCAACACAACGAAGTGAATTAGTGATATTGTTCGCCTCTATAAATACAGGGTGTATCATATAAATGGCCCACTATTTCAGGAGCGTATTCTACACGTCGAAATGAGCAAACAAATTCATAACATCATAAACATATGTGCAAAAACGCGTCGTTTTCACGTTAGTCATGTTTGGATTGAAATTTAAGATAATTACAAAGCGTATTATTTTATTTCCAATAATACAAAACAATAGAAAATAATTATCATATTTCAAAATAATTCTCAAACAAAATGGGCAAATCGTTTTCCAAAATTGTAAGCAACATCTGTCAAACGTCCTGGCAGGACGAAGGGGCCAATTAGAAAATCATTTATAGCGGCCCACATTTATGATAACACCTGTATACATGTACATATATAAACAAATAATATCACTTATATATATATATACATATAAGTTATTATATATATTTATATATATAAAAGCTTTTTACTCTTCCACTCTTAGATAATTATTGAATGTGGAAAAGTAATCACTTTTTTTTAAATTATTATAATTCTTTTTTCAACATAAAAAAGAATAATTTTACACTAATAAGAATAACATTTTATATATATACATATATGTAATTTCTACTTTGAAAATATTTAAGTACGCCTTTATTTAAATGCTCATTTCTTTTTGTACTGTAATAATTACTACGAGAGGCATTCCTTTTATTACTGATGATTTTTCACAAAATATAAATATTTTTTTACAAATATTAATTAAATTTAGTATTAATTTAATAAAACTGTATCCTCTCTGTATATTGATAAATTAAATCGTGAATAAAATTATAGATTATCAATACAATAATAGCAATATATACGCTTAAAGAACTCCACTTGTCCTTTTAAGCCCAACCGTATGTATCAAGACATTTTTTAATTATTATATGTAGAATATATTTTAGTGTTAAATATTATTGTGTTTAGTATATAGAATATTTTACAAAATTATTTGAAGAGGTTTACGTTTTATAAATATTCTGCTACGTACACCGATATAAGTTCTCATAAAGCAATTCAACAGTCTTAGTAAGGCACTTTTTAAGGCACTCGATATAGTTGTTACTTTTCCTTCTTCGGCTCGATTTTCTTGCCCTCTTTCTCACTTTTCTCTTCGCTTTTCTCCTTATTAGTATCCTTTTTAAAGTTTTCTTCCTCCTCCTCCTCCTCCTCCTCTTCATCTAAAAGCTTGGAGTCTAGTTCATGCTTCTTCAGTTCCTCCTCCAGCAAAGCATCCCAATCGGACATATCTTTGCCTTCACGAACTCTTTCCAGCTCTCGCTTGAGCATGTCCAGACATTCCCGTCGTTCTTTCCATTTTTCCGACATCTCGAGACTTTTCTTCTCGTCATCAATCTGGTCCAACATTTCCGTTTTTTCCTTCTCTTCGCATTCTAGCACATACTTTTCATAACTGTCCACCTGAAAGAACGTGCCATTAATTTAAAATAATCAATAAATCTTTGGTGAAATTTTTTTTAAAAGCTTCTTAAATTAACTGGATCTTTTTCAAATACAACACAGAAGAACAGATAAGATCGGATAAACTTTAAATAATTTCTGAGTATGCATCGACTGAGAGAAACAAAAATAATTAAAATCGGATTAATAAATATTCAAGTTTACCTTATCTTGCAACATTCTTTGAACGTCATTTTGCCTTTTTAAATGTTTCGGCAGCCAAAAGCAGGCCTGAATAAGGCGCAGGAATATCCAGACCGCTCCGGCAAGCGCCAAATAAGAGCAAGCGGTAAACACCATGTTCGTCATGTCTACGGTTACTTGTTGGTGCTTCATAATGATAATTTATTCGATTCAAATATGTCTGTAATAAATATAGTAACAAGTAGAAATAATCAAATAGGAAAATAATTTAAGCGATGTAAATTTATTTTTATTTAAAAAATGCTTTGAAATAATATGTGACTAACAATCTGGATCATAAAAGATGAGATAAATGATTTCATGTAACGAAGCGAATGCTTCGATAGTGCTTATGCTATTATTTATCAGAGTTAAATTAAAGATATTAGATCGTTTGTCTTTCTCTAACATAAGTAACAAGTAAAAGCAATGTACCATTCATATGAAATTTGAAAAATACTTTTATATTCCATACTTTTATTTTATCATATGCTAAAATAAATATAATATTTATTTTGTCATCATGTTTTTGTATTTTCTATTGAGAATACTTGTTTGATTTTTGCTCGTCTTTGTCACGACTCGTTAATTCATTTAAATACCTTACCAAACGCATCATTAATTCACCGATCAAGTAACGCGTGTAATTTTTTTTTTTTCTCATGCTTATCGTTCATTCTAGCATTGCATAAGTATATCATTCACGAGACAGTGCACTACGTTGCAGTTCGACTCGGAGACGATTACACGTGGTGATAAGTGACCTACTACGGATCTTGTCGTGCGCTTTAAACACCAAGAAGGGTTGAAACGCGCATCCCTCGCGGTGAAATACTCGACGTATCTGGGTTGATTTGCTTCGATAGCGTCGGGAAATAATTCCGCGACGGAAACGAAGTATTTTCACCTAGGTGACGATAAAATGTGATAACGTTTCGTGAACAGTGCGCAGATATGTTGCGACATCCATTTATCAGTGCCTTCGCCGCGAACGACTGATGTATCGATTATGTTCGTTCAGTGGAACAGAAAATGCGAATATAATATGCACTGTGAAGAAACTTGAAATTTCGTGAACTTTTATTGTACATAACATTAAATGCCGAAAGAGAAGCACGAAGAGATAAACTTGCGTGTCGTTGTTAGATTTCTTGCCGAAAGTTTGTGTCTGTACGATTTACGTGGTTTCGATTGCATGAATTATATGTGTAATCACATCAATATATTTTATTATTATTTTAGTTGATTTTACTTTACTCACCATAACGATAATGAATTCGATGTTTAATAATTACGGACGAATGTGTTTCGGACACGTGGTATAGTCGGAAAATATATGCACATAAAAAGAAGAAAACTTATTAAGAAATTCAAAACGCAGAGTGATGTGAGAGAGTGCTTGGAATGTAAAATTTTACCGTTATTGAAATAGTTACAGAGATAGAATAAATTTTTTATGTGAAAGATCTTTTTATTTAGTAATAGCGCTTTAAATAGTATCCGATAAAATAATGTAGATCACACACAAGCACACTTTTCACAAATTTATAAAACCATAAAAAAATGTATGCAAAAACATTAACGTAGCAGATTAATACAGCAATGACTTTTCGTTTAACTACAAAGTATATATAATATAAATTATCATTAATATAGATTTTAAAATAAAATATAAGAAAACAATTTATCGATAAAAGTTACTGGTATTGTACAATTTTTCAGGCTCAACAAACGTAATGTTATATATAAATTCTTTCATCGCAGTTGTTAGTTTTACATTCGTCGTCGTACATATTTAATAATTATACTTAATAATTATAGAATTAGATCTTCAAATACGGAAGCACATTTAATTAAACATTTCTATTATTTTATTCACTTACCCTTTGCCTTACTCGGAGGGTGCTGACGAGAACATAGCCGTGTAAGAACGTGTTCTACCTAAGAGATGCGAACTACTGAATGTATCACGTCCGGAAGTAGTTGCAACTACTATATGTCCGACTGACAGGTGGAACGCTACTCCACTACTGACCCCCTATGGAAATAATCGATATATGGATGTAGCCACGTATGATTGAGCTGACACCATACAAATATTTCAGTAGATGTACACACGACATTTCGAGCGTTGGTGCGCATATTCGGTGAAGACAAATCCCGCCTGTTATTTGTCTAACGAACAAAAATTAAATAAATTTCCAAGAATACGTTATATAATAATATGAAAATAATCTCTTAATTTTCTTCTATCGACAGTCTCTTTGTTATAGATTGTATATAATTCGCATCAAACGTTACGCGATGTTTTTATTTAGATTCGAAGCTGGAAATTGAATTGTACTGCTTTCTAGCACGTAATCGATTAATATCGGAAAGGACTCGAGGGGAATGACGGATGTTCGCAATAAACGACGTTCTAAAATATTCAAGCTACGTCGTAATGACGTCTATCGTGCGCAGCGATGAGTAGATCGGGTCAGGTGCCTCCATCTTACGATATGGCCCGAAGACAAGCAAAAGTGTGTGTCAAGAATACATAATTTTTTATTCTTTTACAATTAACTCAATAATAAAACGTTCCACGTCCTAACTAAGGCTAAAATATTCTACACGCGGACACTCGCTCCATGATTCGTTATGTTGACGATATTTCATTACATGTACCCAGATAGCCAAGTCTGTTGAGAACAGATCTTGCCTGACAAATTTTATTGTCAGTAAAAAGACTACAAATTTAGTATAGGAACTGTTATTGGCGATTAAAATGACGGATTGGTGGCAAAGAGCAGAATCTACAACTTCTAAATAAAATTTAAATAGAATAGTAAAGTACGATGTCAAGTTATATTAGCAGATTCTGCTCGGTTTTTACCGTCAATCTGCTGTCAGCAGATGTTTCTATGAGTAGGCTCTGCCTTAGGCAGATCACAAGCCTAATGTGGACATAACTGATCTAAATTTGCTAGCAATTTTGAATAAATCTGTTGTCAATTTGCTAACATATCGCGCGCATTTTGTTTACTGGGTACATATCGATTTCTTGTATACCGTTCAATTGCTGAAAATCTAACGTAATATGTTTGGCGAACAATTTTATCTCCTACGAAATTATACACGCTCACGCATCTAAAGCGCCTGATGCGGCACGTACACAGGAAGAAGAAGGTCTGGAATGTGCGATACATCACAGCACAGTCGTTAGAGAAGATGAAGGGAGGAAAGGGGGAACAATGTTGGGAAGAACGAGGCCCATTTTGTCATCGTACTCCTCGCTGCTGCTTCGCTTAGGATTCCAAACAGAGACATTTTGATGTACACTTCCGGTGCGGGAAGACAAAGTACGCTGGCTTATGTCGTTGACCTCACGTAAAACAGGAGATAAGGAGTGGCGGAATTTCGCGGATTGGGCGCGAGTTTGTCCTCGAGTTCTCGCAGCGGAATCACGTGCACCACCTCGTCATCACACTCCAGCCAGGGACTGATGACTTGCTTGTTGCGCCTGATGCCGCAGCAATCCATGCTACGACACCCGATTTTATTCACCAGTTGTTCCTTGTTCTCGCTCGCGCTGGGTTTGCTCCTGAAGTATTTCAATATGCCCGATGCTTTATCAGAGGAAGAGGAGGACGACGACGACGACGAATTCGCATTCGTAAGGCTGCCCTGGCCCGAATTCTGCCGCTTGTTATCACGATCGCAGTGGAAGTACTCCGTGTACGCGGACTCATCCGGCAGACGTGCGTAAGCGACGTAATGGCCGGCGGTCATCGTCGCACCCTGGTGCATTATGACCGAGTATAATTTGTACACATGCCGCGTTTCTGTTCCACTACCAGCTGTTGTCCCGCGGGTCTGATCGCCGCTGCACTCCTCGCAAAAGCATTGCAAGGTAAGCGGCGTTGGCATGTGATTATTGATCTTCTCCATTGAACTGCACACATATATTTGATTATAATCGCAATGCGGGATATCGAAAAAAATTTGTCAACATAATATAAATGTAGAGAGTCCCAAAAATATAATTAGATCTTTAAAGAATAAGTTAACGTTTCTCTGGACTATTTCAATATTTATAACAATTTTTATAATTACATTTTAAAATTGTTATAATTTTTATAATTACATTCAAATGAATTTCAAGAATATACAAACAATTAATTCCCGTATTTTTCAATAAAGTTTTAACTATATAATTTCACGATATTAATTACATAATTTCTGTTGCTTCTAATCTTAATAATTCTAATCAAAAAATCGCACTAAACTTACCCAGCGGCGGTGGAAAATCTCTTCAACTGCAAGATAAGAAGTCTCGGCAACGAAGGAAAACACACAGCTCTGCGAGCCTCATTATATCGTAGGCAACGTGCGCACCAATATTTCTCCGTACCCCAAAGTAGTTCGCTAGTTACTACGGCACGTTTGTACACTTCGCTACTATCTACCGATCGACCATCGTCGTCTGCAAAGAAGAATATAAAAGTGTCTCTTTATCGCATGTTTTTATAAACTGATCTCAAAATTAATCGCGATTAAATACACACCTTGCTCGTTCGAACGATCGATGTCGATGGGTACGCATATGTCGCAGAACGTTTCCTTGCGTTCTGTCACGTGTTCGCACTCGAGACACGTTGTGCGCAATAGACTGACCCCCTCGAAGTCCTCCGAGATAAAGCACTTTTTGCTCTCTGGCTTGCGCATCCCTATCTCGCCGTTACTCTCGGCGAATTCCGCGTGACCATTCTCATACGGTCTCGCGGATGTCGTGATACCGTTTGCGTTTGGCTGCACGAGACATATTGAGCTTCCCTTACTTGGAAACTTCTTCTTTTTTCTTTTACGCATACTCCTCTTCCCGGAACTGCTACTCTCCGATTTCACATCCTTCGTCGAGTGATCTGCAGTGAAGTCGAGAAAGCCGCCGTTGCTCTGACCAAATTGACTTTCTCTGTGTCTGACCAACAGTTGGAAAGTCTCTCTGATGTTATCAAGTAAGCAGACCAAAAGTTCGTGAGCATCCTGTTGTTGATTTCCTTCGAATATCGGATTTACCTCTCTATGAAAATCGATGAAACGATATGAATATAGAACAAATTATTTTTACAATAACAAACTGTATACCTAAGAGCTTGTAAAAAGGCATCCGGTTGGTATGGTTCAGTATTCTCTTTTGCCTCCGACGCTCGCAATGCCATGAAGAGTTCGTGCAATTTTTCAGTGGCTATTTGAATATGTGGTTTATTGGCTTCCACTGCTGGCCCGGCCAATGCCAATAAATCTTTACTGCTCGAGCTACGACTACTGCTCGATGTTAACGATACACCAGTTCTACCTAATGAAGAGGATTTGGCCTGTAAAGAAAAATATTAACGGCTTGAGAGTACATATTTTTGCATCCGTACTGATATCCAGCAATTCGAAAATACAACAAAAATAATAAAACAATTACAAAATTAAAATTGTGTCATATGCAAATATCATTTAACAACAAAATCTACGAGACGACGAGCCAACAAAAAGAACAGCTAAGTTTAACACAATTCACAGCACAGAATAAATGTTTTGCAATTGAGTGACATTTTGCTCATGGGAACTATAATTATCATTATCATATTATAATTATTTTGATGTATTAGTATTATAGTATTAAAAAATATTTCTTTTATTGAGTGTCGCATATATGAATATGAGTGCTGCGAATAATCATAATTCATCCATGTAACCCCAGCAATATTTTATATAAAATATATATATATAAAACCCTTTCTTTACATGCAATATCTATTTGTCTAGTACTTACTTTTGTTTGAAGTTGCTTATCATTTAGATTGGACAAATCAGTGGCTAAATGATGTAAATTGTGCAAGAAGGAAGGCGCAAATCGTAAAGTATATAATACACTATTGAGGAAGCAGGTATTTCCTAGATTACACAAGGTGGCTATCCTAAATCCTTCTGTACTACCACCGGACATATCGTAACTTCCATCCTGGTGATTGCTCAGCTGATTTCGGTAGCCATTCAACATTTTGCTTGTACCTTTGCAGACAGAATCACATTGCATAATTAAGACATGTCGCTGCTTCATTCGAATTATATATCCATCTATTGATTAACTCTATTGTCAATGCGATATGTAATAAAGTGTTATTAAGAAGAAAACACACGTACTGAGTGAATAGTCTGATGTATCCGGAAGGCCCCCTCTTGTAGATGTATGAGGGGGCTGCGAGACGACGACGGCGACGGGAATCGTACGCCTGCGACCCGACAAGGACAGACAGACCTTCTTTCTGGGAGGAACCGAGCGTTTATCTTCCTCTGTTTCTAATATTGTCATCTTCTGTTAACCTGAAATTGTCACGAGATTGTCATTAAATTGTATGATACAACAGTGCATTGACAGACGGAGTGCGCGGGAGAGACATATTGTCATCTATTTGCGCGGCATTTTCCTTCGTCGAATTCGCATATTCGCGTTCGTCGAGAACCCTTATTAAAGTACATTTTTTTCGCGTGCGTCGATTCTCCCCGCAAGATTCGTTCCAAATTGAACTGTGTCGCGGAATAACACGCTGAATGCTGCATACATTTACTCACGTATGATCGAGTTGGGAAGTCATGGAACGAATGCGAGCTCCTTTATTATAACGTTATAAAATCGGAAGTCCGTTCCTTGACGTTAAAAAGCCACAAAAGAGCTCGCTCGACTCCTTGCAAACTACATTTCTATCAGCTTTCCGTTTGACGGATCACTTCTTGGTGAACTTATGCCGCTTGCTCCACTTGCTCCGCTTGCTCGCGGACTTACTCCGATTTACGATTTACGCGACACAGTTTAGGGTCGAGAGCTGTCAGGGAAACTCATCATCTCATGCCTATCAGCGCCCCTAGTGGACACAAAAACAATCATTTAAAACCCTATCGAAATTCTCTATCCTCTAGCCAAACTCGTGCAAATCGCCCTAAGGACGTCAAATCTAAATAACTAGACATCAAAAACTAGACATACCATTGACTTAAGAGCATATAGATGCAGCATTCGGCTGCCGATATGAGCAAGGAGAATCTTAATTTTTGAAATTTCGTAAATAAATAATAAATAAATAATAATAATAACAATAATAAGTATATATAATTATAATAATAAATTTCAACGGTGCGTGCAAAGATGGTAGGAACAACGAGGGCGCATGCGCTGGAAAAATTCTAGGTTCTGGAGACTCTCGGTCCCCGGAGTCAATTCGGCATCGGGAAAAAATTCATAGTTCCCGTTCTCGCTGCCAGTGCACACTTCCGGCACGATACGCCGAATCGGTACGTCCATCTAAGTCTCAACGACGCCTCCCGTATGTTGCTGGTTCCTCCTGCGTGCTGCATTTGCTGACACAGTGCCGCTACGATCACTACACAACAGAAGTAAGATTAAATTCGCGCACATACGAATATACATACGACGCTGCGAACTGTTTTTATAATTGATATCACGACCGTGGAATCTGCGTTCTCGGAGTGTTTGCTCGCGCGTGAGGCGTCCCACCCTCGCGAACCCTCGTTTACCTGCGTTCGTGTTTCGTCGGCTTCCCGCGCGACAAGAAGCACAGCCCGCTGCCGGCCGCGTCGAGAGTGCCAGAGAGTGCTGCGTCCTCGTGTGCTGCAAAACGCGAGAGCGTCGTTCGAGTCAGGTAAAGGCACATCGCTAATATATTGCCATTGTAATCGTCCATCGTCTACTCGCACGTCTATCGCTCCTGTCCCCCTCGAAGAAGCGAGATCCGCTCGCGCGTTTTTCTTGCTCTCTCGTGGCGCTCCGTGGCCGCCCCGTCGAGAGGAACACTGGAGCGTTCGGAGAGCACGTTGTCGAATGTCCGTGGCTCCGAGACCCGGACGAGAACGTCCGCCGCCACGCGCGAGGAGAGAATCGCTCCCGGGGTGTCGTCGGGATGCGATCCCGGGTTTCGGACTCGTCCGATTTTCTCGTTCGCGTTGGCGTGTCGCGGCTCATTGGGAGAAACATCGCCATGCTTGCGCGAGCGACCGGGCGCGACCGCGCGCACTCTCGCATCCGTGAGATGGAAGCGAGAGCGACGCGATCTCGTTCGTGCGCTCTGCCTCTCGACGGTGCGCTTTTTCCAGGTTTTTTTTTCCTTTTTCTCTCGTTTCGTCTCGTCTCGTCTCGTGTCGCGGATGCGAGCACCGCGTGAATTTTCCAGAGATAAATTCTTCGAGGGGGAGAGAACGGAGAAAGAGAGAGAGACACGTGCTACGCGGAATACATGTATGTACAATACATACGTTGATTCAGCGTGGTCGGAAGATTAGGTAGAGGGAGAGAGATACAGAAACAGAGAGAGCTCTCTCGTGGGTGGGGGGAGAGGAGAGGAGAGAAGAGAAGAGAGATGGCATGCGAAAATTTTGCCATGCGCTACGCGCGTCAGTCCCTTTGTGTTTGCCGCATGCCATATCGCTCCGATTATTTGCGCACTATATATGTTGATAAAACGGATTTTGGATAAGGCTCGCTTGCGCGCGCGACGATTTAGATAGCCCCTGAGGATATCCGTACAGATATTATACTCGAAAGAACCACGTGTATCTCTCAAATTTCAAGATATCGGATTATAATTATATTCAGAGATATTATAATTTGCTCAGCTTTATATTGTAATTTGTATTGTATAATTGATAATAAAATAAATATAATTTTTAATATGTATTAATAAATGTCATGAATTTTATCTTGTTAGAATATTATATTGTTATATAAAAAATCTCTCTGTGCGCTATATTAAAATATATAAATTCTATCAATATGTCCTGCTCATAATTCTAATAATTTTAAAAATTCTTGATATTATATCATGATATTCTAATAAATATGTTTTCTTTTGTTTCAGATATCTGCCTTAATAATTTTAAGATTTTACAACTTTTAAACATTTAATTTGCTGTTTCCAGCAAAATATCACTTTAAAAGTTAGAAAGTAAGAAAATGGTCATGGAGGCATCTCCTTCTCCACAGAGTGTAGGTCGTGAGTTTGTTCGACAATATTATACTTTGCTGAATCAAGCTCCTGCGCATCTTCATAGGTATGAATTATCTATAATTCTTTTTTCAGACTTATCTGTGTGTGTGTGTCATAGATTTCTTATCACAATTAGAGCAACATAAAAGTTTGAATTTTATTCAGGCCTAATTTTTTTAATTTAATGGATATTTTAAATGTGTAACTACAATTTTTATGAATTTTATAAATTAGGTTCTACAATCAGCATTCTTCCTTTGTCCATGGAGGATTGGATTCCAATCGAGAGTGTATCCCGGCGATTGGTCAAAAACAGATACACCAGAAAATTCAACAACTGAACTTTCGTGATTGTCACGCCAAAATAAGTCAAGTTGATTCTCAGCTTACTCTCGAAAATGGAGTTGTTGTTCAGGTAAACTATGTCAATTTTATATAAATTAGATTAGGTAAAAAGAATTACACAGTTGTATTTTATTTCTCTTATTAAAAGAAATAAATACAATGTTTAAATATGTACATACAATGTATTGAATTTGCAAACATTTATTAGTCAACTCTAACATTAGAGTTTCATTACCACTCTGCTTTATGTAAATGATAATTGTATTTGCTTCAATTTATTTAAAATAACATTCTTGTGGGATAAAATGTTTAATTTTTACTATTTGCCATTTCAAGAATATCTTACTGTTGATTATTACTATATATTTATTTCATTATGTAGGTGTCTGGAGAATTGTCCAACGCCGGGCAACCAATGCGTCGGTTCACGCAAACCTTCGTGTTGGCGGTACAAGCACCTAAAACCTACTATGTGCACAACGATATCTTCCGCTACCAAGACTTGATATTCCCTGAGGAGGATGAGGCTGACGTGAGCGGAGGGGACGGCGGTGAGAGCAGCGAGAGAGAGGTTGAGGAAATCGGTCGATCCGAACCTGAGGAAGATGAACACCAGAGTCAGGCGCAACAGTTGACAGCTCCTACTCAAGCGGCCGAGCAGCAAGCTCAACCGCCTCTTATTCCGGCACAGCAACCTCCGCTTCAACAACAGCCGATGTATTACGCTGCACCACCACAGCCACATGTTAGTATATAAAACATTATTATATTGATATGTTATTGTACAAAAGCTAAAAACTGTTTAAGAATGCAGTAAACATTCTATACAATGCACAACAGTTATTGAGGAAAAGAAGGAAGGGCAAAAACGAAATCTAGAAATTATACATTGTTGAAGAAGATAAATATATAGTTTAAATATAAATTGAATTTGCACATTGCCCAATTTCTACAGTTTACCATAGATTATAACATAGTTCTATTTGCAAACATCTATTGGTCAGGTTCATCCGGTAATGCAGCAAGTTCTGAATGGAACGGTGCACGAAGAGGTGATCAATCAGCAGCCGCCACAGCAGCAACAACAACCGCCGCCGCCACCTCCGGCCCAGCAGCATCCATACATAACTGAACCAACCGCGCAGTCTCAGTTTGTGCAGGAGTCAGAGTTGAGCAACGGCGAGCAACAGCAGCAGCAGCAACAACAACAAGTTGAAAGTGAACCACAGACTCAGACGGAGGAAAGGAATGACCAACCTGAAGCAGAAGCATTTACTACGTCCGCGCAGGAGGCCGAGCCCGAGCATCAGGTTTCGAATACTACTGTCAACAATAGTGGACCCAAGACCTATGCTAACTTAGTAAAGTCTTTCCCAAGTACCACCAATGCTACTAGCCCTCAAGCTCCTAAACTGTCCATGTCTCCGGTAAGTGTCATCTCAATGTGGCATCACGATTTCTGAAGAATACGATGAATAATAAATCTTTCTTTGTAGCCACCTATGACGAATTTACGCTTGGATGACAGATCGCCATTGCATCCTGCAAACAACATACCGACTTCTATGTCTGTTTCCAACAACGTATCCGCGGTTCAACAACAGGCGCATCGAGTGGGCGGAAATCAACCGCCGCCACAGCAACAACATCCCCAGCAGCAACGCGGTCTGAGAGGAGGACTAGTACAAAGAGGTAAAAAAATGCAATAAATATGAAAAATGAAATCAATTTTGACAACTTAAAAAATGATTCATAAAGAATGTAAATCTTGTTTCAATAATGTGTAAATAGGACTTCATAGATATACACATACATATATATACTTGATTATTTTTATATTAATTACTTAATTTCCATCTTTTTTTCTTGGGAGATATTTTTGTTTTATATTGTTGCGTATGATAATATCTTTTAGATGGAGAACGTCGTGGCACAAGACCAGGACAATACAGTGACGCTCATCAACTTTTCCTGGGTAACTTACCACACAACGCTTCCGAGAATGATTTGCGTCAAGTATTCGAGCGTTATGGTAGAGTTGCTGAATTGCGCGTGCACAGTAAATCAAACGACAGATGCAAAGGCCCTCAAGGCGGAAACAACACTGCGCGAGTGCCTAATTATGGATTTATCACGTTCGAAGATCAACAAGTTGTGACAAAGGTGTTGAACTCTCTGGTACGTTCGTCTCTTAGATAGATATCGACGACGCCTTAAGCAAGCGTTTAATGAAAATGGAATTTTTTGCTCTCATGCGATTGTTTTAGCCTATTTATTATCCCGATGAGAGTGGACAAAAGTTGAATGTGGAGGAAAAGAAAGTGAGGCCTAGAATGATGGACGGCAGTGGCGGAAGATTGAACTCCGGCGATGGCGGTATGCGTTCCATGGGCGGCCAACAGCAGCAACAACAACAACAGCAACGTGGACCAGGTAATCTCTAGATTAATTTTCCAATTTATTGAGATTAGTAGAACTTTCAACTTACTAATCCGTTATTAATTTAATATCAGGCGGACCTGGAGGCGTAATGAGAGGCGGACAACACGGCGCGCGGGGTGGTCGTGGAGGATTTTCACGAGGCGGCGATGGCAGTAGGGGCGGTGGCATGAGACAACCAGGCAATCCAAGCAATCCCGGGTACCAGAACCGTCGCTAATACCGGCCACAGTACGCAACAGTCGCAACAACCTCCTATAATTTCCTCTCTATTGAGTAAAAGTCACACCAGTACCATCATGCATATGCCATCTTCATTTCGAGAAATGAAATCCAAGACTATTTCGTATGCCGCACGACCTTATCACCGGCGCCACTCTCATACGCTTAAATGTCGCTTGCAACAATGTTCGACAAGCAACAACAACAGCCGATACTAGATGACGTAGCTCAAAAAAGGAGTCGTACGAAACACGATCTCGAACATCAGAAGACACGACTTCGTCGAAATCTCGTACGAGGATTACGTTTTTCTCGCGCGAGACCTCGAGCTCAGTGGTATGTGTTGTAAGTTTGAAAGAGCCAATGATCATCGGTTCGAGTTCGTCCTTCGTACATCGACAATCGGGCAATCCCGCAGGACTTTACAACGCCAAGCATACAAACGGAGCGCAAACGTGAAGCCGTGCGACAAGTCCAAAGGAAGCTTAACGGAAAACGTTGTCGGAGTGTCGGGAAATTTAAATGAACAAGGAAGAGGCGACGGGACGTGATCTGAAATCGGAAAAATGTGTCGGAACTCTCTTTTTGTGAGGTTTTAGAATATTGCGTGGCATTTGTCATTTCGCGCGTTTCCTTCTATTCATCGAATTGCAAGACGAGATGACAGCGGAGCAAAGTTCATTGTACGCACCATGTAACTACGGGGCAATCAAATGAGATTGCATCGAAAAAAATGGCAACGGAGTGTCGCTGTGGCGTAGTCTTGTACGCTTTCGAGTCGACTCGACAACCGTCGACGAAACCGTCCCGTTGCCGCAGGCAAAGAATCTGTATAGATAACATGGAACGAATTCCGTTGTAACGACTACACAAAATCCTAAAGTTGTATCCTGGTTGCACGCGGCAAAAAAAAAAGGAAAAAGAAAAGCTTAATTTCTTTTTTCCTACACGTTTTTTTTTCTATTCTTGTTACCGATCGACCGGTATCGATCGTAAAGAGGACGATACTTCTAGACTGCAGCAGCTGGTCTCGCCGTTTTTCCGCAACTCTGGCCTCGTCTTGTTGCAGTCCAGAACTTTTTATTCGAGCCTACCTTTTTTCTGATCTCTCCTTCCCTCCCTCTCTTCTTTTCCCAATTTTCTTCTAAGAAAATTTCTAACCATTATTTCTCCCAAATCTTTTTACGCTACGCCTCTTTTATAGAATCTTTCTATTCTAGCATCTACCTCCCTTTCCTTCACATATACTTATTATTATTATTACTTTTGTTTAGGTAAAATTAATAAGAATCGCGCACGCGCATGATCTGACGTTGTATCGCTAAATTTTCGGTTGCGAGGTAGAGTTTCGGCCAGGATCAAGTTTTCTAGCAATCGCAGAATTCGCGATGCGCCGAACATTAAACGGGAAGAACTGCAACCAGCAAAAAATATATACTCGACACAGCAAAGAAAAACTACATATAGTTTTTACAGTAGCTTTTTCTTTTCTCAGCCATTTATTAAAATCCTTCGCAAATTTGTCATCGATAACAATTAGAATATATCATATTCCGAGAAAGATGGTTGTGTATTCATTTAATTGAATTATAGGACTTTTACTTAATAACATCGCGATTTCGATAAGAGCACTTCTGTGTGTCCTGTAAATTTTAAAAGAAAACTACACAGAATGTCTGTCGATTTTATGCAATATCTATATGTAAAGTGAGGAATACTGTGGACAAAAATTCTTATAGATTCAATATATAAAGTCGCCAGACATTATTATGCTGCTCTTGTCATAAAAGTCGCGATTGTTATTATGCAAAAATTCCATGATTTAATTAGACGAATGCATACACAATTGTACGAGCAGCATCTTTCTCGGAATACATGTTCTAATTGCTCTTTAGATAATATAATATATTCATATTTCTCAACGCAATACATTCATATGCACTAAATTATTTAGAATATAGCAAAATGAGAATTCTAGTCAGCAACAGTTTATAAGTAGTGTGCGAAAAGAATTCTGTGATTATTAGTGACTGGGCAATGCGTCTATTCTGGCCATCCCAGCCTCATCTCACTACTTCTATGAAACTATCGTGTAATTTTCAGTGTCAAAAAATATCGAGAAATCGGAGTCGTGAGAAAACCGAGGTGATATGGCGATACGACAACAATGTATATGTAAAAGATCGACGCGTCGGAAGACGAGGAATAGAGCAGCGTTGCAATCAATAACTAAATTTATGATGTCGACAAAAAGCATGTCGCGAGAGAAAGAGGGAGAAAGCGAGAATTTATGTGTGCGTGTGTGTGTGGTGTGTATGTGGAGAGAAAGAAAGTTTGTCAGCTTGCATTTCGTCGATTATCGTGGAGATTTTTAACGTTGATCATGCACGAACGCGATTCCACAACCGCAGTAGTTTGTAATCGAAAATTAAAAGAAAATGCGTTGCGATACCTCTGCGTGTCTGGGAAATGATGACCGCGACTCCTCGACGCGCCCGCCCGGGACCCCATCCTAAGTTGTTTAACGTTACATTTTTTTAAACATGCAACCTCTCTAGTAAATAATATTCATCATGTAGTATTACGCGCGATATTGATGTCTCGTTTTAACAGAGCCCGGGACGGGGACGACGATGACGATGACGCGACCACTCGAATCTAGACACGGATAAAGAGATTGGTTTCGCGTGACTGCGCTTCTGCGGTTTGTTATTTACGATAATTAGCGAAAACAAAAAAAAAAGAAAAATTGCCAAACATCTTTCCCTCGGATATGCGTCCTCGTTGCATATGTAACGCGTTTCAATTTTAAACCTATATCTATATTACGTTATAGATATTAAACGCTACGTAGAAAACATAATGAAGATTCGATCCATCAAATCCTTTCTAAGTTTAGTATACGCGGAAACGTATTTCCGGATTTTTGTCGATAGTTATTACATAATTGGCACTTTAGTATTGTTATAAAGAAAAAAAGAAAAATTTATCATTAAATCTGAAACAAAAATATACAGGATGTGAAGCACTTTATCACTTCTCTCTTCCTTGCGGCAGAAAATAAAATATATTGCGTGTGTTTTATGTAATTCTGAAAGAGGATCTCGAAATGCATAGGAATAGGTTTTTTTTCGTATCGCTTTCATTTTCGAGGATATGGTAAACGTTTATCATATGTGATTAGCGATTTATAATATCTACATAGAATTCTTACGAGAATTAAGATATAGCACATAACACACAAAATATTAATTTAAATAATACATCTTTCACATATTGTGTGTTTGTGCATCAATCATAAATTAGTTTTCAAATTAGCTTTTAAATGTCATAAAAATGTGGAATTAATTAAAATATTAAGAACCATCCTTTCGAGATCATCCTATTCCGTAGTTTTCGAAAATAAAATAAGATATTTATAATATTTACACATGACATCTTCGTAAGACCATATAAAACACGTACTAAATGGAACACGTTACCGCGTTGTTACCTCGCTATAAACTCGTTTAATATTTTGACTGAAGTTAACACCCGTAATTCCTTGGAAATCTTGGACATTCGCGGGTATAGTTAAGAATCTTACTTTTCTCTAATTTATATTATGAGCGATAGATACAAATGCAAATTAGAATGGAAAGTAAAATGATATATACATATGCTTCCTGTGCCAATTCCCAAGGAAATACAATTAACATCAAAACAGTGTTAAAAGAATAAGCACGAAACTGGCGTGTTGATATTAAATGCGGAACGTACTTGGTTAATGCAAAATTTTTGCAAAAGTAAATTACAATTTATTCAACAAATATATTCGTTGATTTAAACAAGATCCACGTATAATACTACAGTGGTAAAATATTTTCCCTTTATTGTATGCGAGAGATGATATACGTGTATATGATGATATACGTACCGGTATACGTGTCACTAGAAGGAGAGAGTTCAAATAATAAAACGCCAGTTGCTCTTTAACTTTGTATACATATGTAGAGCATATTTAAAGGGATATTTGTATGAATAAGAAAAAATCGTCTCTAATTCTATATTCACTTGTACATTAAACGTCACGGGAAATAGACGAATATCTCCATGAGCATTTTTATTCCAACTTAAGAGGCCGGTTTATATATATCTAGTACTTCAGTCAGTGCAATTGCGCAATTAACGTATTAAAAGAAGAAAGATATGAGGGAGAGAGAGAGAAAAATATTTTACGCTGGACGATATAATATAGTAGTTATTTAATATTTGCAATCGCAGATTATATGACTTCCGAAATTTTCGCCTGCCACTTACTATAAAATGTTCTACACGTTCAATCTCACACCGTTTGACTCCATATTACATCCTTGTCCATGTGCATATCCGTGTGTTCAAGTACAACGTGTTCAAAGCCGTAGTTCACGCGAGATCATCGCTTTACATACTTGAAAGAGAGCTCTGCAAATTTTTAGTGTGAATGTTTTCGTTTTTAAGTAACTATATTATATAATATTAATAATAAAGATATATATATATATATATATATATATATATATATATATATATATATATTAATGAAAACGAAGGAAAGAATATGCAGAAAAAATATACAAATAATTATAATAATGTAATAATAATAATTAGAAGACGGCGGTTAATAAGTTATGAATTTTTGTAGCATACATTTTTATTTTGGTCTGCCAGGCCAGTTTGTGTGTACCAACCAATTGAAAACAATTACAACGTTACTGCGATAAAGAGGAAAAAAAAAAGATAATGTTAAAAAGGGGGAAAAAAATGAAAAAAGAAACATCAGATGTATTGTAACTTTTTGCATTTAGTATAATACATATACCTACCTTACTACAACCCTTATTATAGCATCTCTTTATTTATCGCAACATACCTTTGATTTTGGTACGAACTTTATTAGTTGGCTTCGCACGTTTCCGTTTTGCCGAAATTGCTAAGCATATTACGGAATCGTCATTTGATTGTGATCGTGAGTAAAATGTACAATAAGGATAATGTATATGTATATAAGTGCGAAATTTATAATCATGTTTATATAAATTAAATCTTATTATCATTAATAGAAGTGGATATAATGCAAGCAAGATTTTTAAATTTTTGACTGCCGATTAACATGACAGATTATTTAGTTCTTTCAATCTTAATATCAAGGCGTGAGAGAGAGAGAGAGATATATAATTTTTCTATTTTCCATTAAAGTATAATAATTTTTTTTTAATATAGACATGAGATTAAAACATCAGCTAATCCGATTCTGATTCGATTGTTAAGTTCACGCCAACTTTTATCAGAGCGTCAGGAAATTTCTGATTGAAAGTTAAAGCAACCCTCACGAATATCGGTATATTTTGCCGAGACAATCGGTTATGCGCGGGTCGTACGCATTACGTAAGAGACGGACGCGTAAGAGTGACAGCAGGCATACGCATACGCGCGTGCGGCGGAAAGATCAGACGAGGGTGTAGGAAGAAAGAAAAAACGCACGCGGGAGAGATGAGATCATCTCTCCTCTCCGACCGCGCGCTCTCCGGACAGCTCGGCGCGATCGCGATGCCTCGGGCGCAGTCAGTAACGGTCCAGCGGCCGATTTGGAGGGTTGTTTCTCCTCTCGATCCTTTTTGAGAAAGAGAAACCTCGAGTGAACGACAGAGAAAGCAGTTTGCGAGGAAAGCCAACGCGAGGTACGATCGACTTGTGACTTTTCGTCTTGTCAGGATTTTATCACTCTACCGTACGGTTTCTATGTTTAAGATATTTCCGTTCACTGTTGTTACTCGTGTTAATTAATATATGTAGATAATTTATCATTTATATCTAAATGCATGTTTTTTTTTTACTATACGATATCTTGCGGATATTATCAGTCTTTACGTTTGAAATATCATTCCGTATCTAAAATAAATTTCATATCTAAATTAATTAATCTGGACGATGTTTTGATAGCCAAATTTACTGTCTCGTTATATTATAGAAAAGATATACCTATATCTATATATTAAAAAATGAAGGCCTATATAGGAATGTTTTGAACTAATTAGATCTTTATTAATCTGTGGAATGTAATAGTAATATTTACAACTCTAAAGTAGAAATAATAAAATATATGTTGTCAAACACTTATGATTGGTATATATAAGACACATCGGATCAGACAAGCAGGTACCTGGATGTGTTAGAATTACGAAAAATCGCACGCGACACGCACGGAAATGAATAGACCGGAAGTGGATTGCTTCTGCAGTCAGGATTTAGATACATAAAAGGATCGTCTTACGTCATGAAAGACCTTTTTTACGGATAATTTCAGCACCTTTTTATTTTTAACGAAATTTCTTTAACTTTCTACAAAACTAGATTTCTGTCTCACATTCAGAATCAAATAAATTGATTGAAACAAAAATATATATATTTCAAATTAAATTACTGCAGCAAAAGCGTCTCATTAATTTTCACATAGTATTAGTATGAGTCATTACAGAACTGCATACGATAGATGTTTTATATCAGTGGGCGTACTCACAACTAACTTATCTCCTGTTATATATTATTCGGAAATCGTATCCTTTCTGAGACGGAAATCCAACATCCTTTGTTCGTTGAGATACTCTCATTATGCGGAGACCTAGAAAAGAAAGATGTTATTATTACAAACGTTAACGAAAAGTCTCGCGTTTGCATTTATAATTTACGTTATGCTTTACGTCATTTATTAAAATGCTATGGAGTTATAAATAAGAAAAAAATTAATTCGTACATGAAAAATAGCGTAAAACGTGGTATTCACAATTTTCTATTAATATAGACAATTTAAAATAGAGCAGTAAAGCTCTTTCTGTGATATTATTTCGAACAAAATCATTCGACCTCTTCTCATGTCATGGTATGCAGGAGTTCAAGACTAAGATCGATAAGAAGCTATTGCGAACGTACTATTTTTGAAAATTTATTCCTTCGAAGAAAATGCACAAATATGATATTCCTTTGCAAAACAAGATCCAAAAATTAATAATGAGATTTAAAATCTTGACTATTATAAATGAGATAATTCTCTGTGAATACTTGATTAAACTACGTATCATCACATTTTACATAATTCTTGCAATAAATTTTTACAACTCTGTTTTTCCAGAATAACTTTGTAGAAATGGACTTGTGAATAATTTTCATTAGGAGTTATTCATATATATCCTGTACTTCCTGTAATTTCTTATATATTCATCATATACATTCATATTACTATTAATTCGTGTATAAACTTCCTCGATGAGCAAATTGGGCGAGCAATTAGACGAATCGAATCAACGCATTCAGCTTAAATATCTCGTCAGCAAACTAGTTAATTTTTAATTTTGCGTTGGAGGAGCCAGCACTTGAACATGGGGAAGACAAGCTCTGATGTTCCAAGCTTTATGGGATTATATGTATCGTGGGCGTAATGATCGACCTAAGTAGAAGACGAAATCTTGAGAAAACAACGTATTTCCAACATTTCCTCAACATTATTTTATTTTACATTGATAGAACATTCATCCACATTTTTTAACCTATTACCTAATACATTGCCTTCGATTAATAAAATCGCAATTCACTCTATATTTCTCTTCAATATATGTTTCTCATCAATATATATTTACTCTTTTTTTTTTCAGAAAATAATACCGAAAACATTTGTTCCATATATTAATTTATTCACACACATATCGATTTTAACTGATAAATTATTTATTATTATGTTCCGTAACTATATATATTTACACATGCTGGTTCGCTTTTCATTACAACGCGCATTAAAATAAATTGTACTTCGCGACTTGTTTTACCTGTTTTATTATTAGATCATCTATTGTATAACTTTAACTAAAATTACGAAAGCTCTGTGTTTGCATACATTGATCAATCGGCATATTATAGAGCCCATTCGTAGCATAATCATTCATTGTTGTTTTCATATAAATTTAAATAAGATAAAGTTAAATAATATTCGAGATGTGGATTGTTCGTTAAAATTCTCGTTCGCTTTTTGTCCGCCCACGCAGACGATTCGTCCACGTCGACAAGCGGCGCGATAAAAAAAAAAGGGGCCATGTGCCGTGCGTGCGATTCCTACGCACATTACGCGTGCGAGCGCTTTCCGGAGAACCGCGCGACGCACCGCGAACGCGTTGCAACACCGAGATGATGTTGAGCGGTCGCGAATCAGCATCCAGCTTCATCTCCGCGTGGAAAAGACGAGACCTTAACCTGTTACATGGAAACTTGTAACCCTCCTCTCGTTCAGTCTATACGCAATTGCGTATTAATAGCCGAAACAAAGTATTACGCAATTTTTCGCGAAGAGTTGTGACTGTTTTGATAAGATTAGCAGTCTTTCTGGATGTACACATTACGACCATCAATTGATCCAATGGCCAGTTCTCATCTATTATTTCTTTATGATTTGATGTATTAAAACCTGAATATAATATATATATATATATATATATATATATATATATATATATATATTTATTCACTTTCTTTACTTACATTGATATATAAAGATGTGTTACTCGCATTTTGGATAAAAATTCAGAAGTAGTTATAGTATACATCGAATATGAGCACGTTTCTTTTTATCTCACATTAATTCTTTTTCTGAATGAAATGTTATTTTCGAGAATTAATTTTCTATAAATGGTGATCATTATTTAATGAAAATAGATACATCAGACGCACGAATGTAGATTTCGAGTTTCCATCAATCATTCCTGGATTATAGTGATTACTCTCCCATAATATAACTATACTTATTATATCTATCTTTTCATGCCAGTGAGAAATGGGGAAAAAAAAAAAAAAAACGTAGCACACGTTGATTGTCTTTCGACTACAGAGTTCATGAACTGATTCAACATCGAGTTAACAAACCGTGGACATCTCAAATGCAATTAGACAATGTAATTAGGCGGAATTAAAGCTCGACGGTGAGCGTAATGCGTTTAACTCATGGAGGACTCGTGTTTTATTAACCGAATGCTGATACATGGTATCGTCATGGGATATTTACGTTCCGACGACATGTATACATAGTGAGTTTTCTGTAAATATTTAACACGTGTGCATTGAATCTGTCATCGCTGTTTTCTTTCTCTTTCTCTCTCTTTAATTCTTTAAAATATATATAACTGTCTTCTATTAAAATAAAAAATCTATATGATTGAAAATAACATGTGACAGCTAGGCAAAGTATCGCATTTTATAATCATTAATCATGTAACGTTCGTATATTAAATATATTCGAATAGTATTATAAATTTTTTGTTAAGTTAAATTTAGAGATTCTACGATCATGATACATGATTTAGGTATAAGGCGAATTCGATCGCGTTCAAATTTCATCGCTGACGAAGGCAGCATGCGATCGCTGACGTTATGCCGCGTGCGCGCGTCCTTCGTCGTTGTTAAAATGCAGCAATGAGGCGACGTCGTAAACCGATTATTATATCATATGCATCCGCAAAAGGTGACGAGAATGAAGGAACGACGTCGTGGTGGCACATAACGAAGTCGAGCGGATTAAAAGCGCGCTCGAGACCCGCTCGTCCGGATGTATCTGTGAAACGATTCTTGGTTTTCAAATATATATATATATCTAGGTTATCGCTTCATTGCTCCTATTAAGGTCCCGTGAGATTTATCGTTGGTCTCGCGTTGACCCGCGTTCATCGGTGCGTGCGTGCGTGTTCGCGTTACGCAGTCGACTTAAGTAGATTTTTCGAACGAACGTCGCGACTTTCAACGTCAATTGAGAACGTCGCGGTAATAAAGCATTGGACGCGAGAAATGGATGGTTGATTTATTTACACATTCAGACTCGCTTGCACCCGATTTAGCTCAAGGGATATTAAACCGTTTCGGCACCGAGGCTTGGATCTATTCCGAGAAAAATCTGATTTTTATTTTACTTTGCGGCCGTTTTCACGGTGTTGAAATGTACAGAATTCGAAGGCTGTCGGAAATTTTTTGATAAATTACTCTACGTTAGATAGAGGAGGAACGATGTTGATACTCCAAGTCGAGATCGTACTTAAAAAATATAGAGAGCAACGAAAATAGTTTAAAGCTCTCTGTTTTGTATCGATAACGAATACGATCTTGCATTTCAGATGCTATTAAACTTTGTCAAGATTAAGATTATTCTTTCTACTTTATATACATTAATTTAAGGGAGATGCATCGCGTATATTCATCGATATCAATTTTTCGTAGAAATCGCAATGCGGACGATCCTGCAGCTATTGTTGGTCGCGTTGCTCCTGGCGGTCCTGATAGTGGACGTGTCCGCCGAACAGGTATTACTATCGTTCAACGACACGTATTATAAATTGTCATATAATCTTTTCAATTTAGTCACAAAATCGCACCTAAAAAAATTAAATTAAAAAATGTTATAATTAACTTAAATTCTCTCGCCTTTCAAATCCTTCCAGAATTTTTCTCAAGTGTCCCATCTGTTACATATTACAGTTATTTAAAATACAATAATGTAAGGAGAGAATATTGATTATATATAAAACTATTTGGCTATCTTCTATTGGTTAAAATATTAATTAAATACAAGAGAGAGAAAGAGCATTAATCGAATTTGATTTGAATCGATTCTCAGCGCAGACGAAAACTTCGACGTCGCACGACCACAACGGAGGTACCTATGCAAGATGAGATCATGAACATGCTGGAAGCTGATGAAATAGCCGAGGAGGCGGAGGACGCTGAGGTCACTCTCGAAAATGGCAGAAACGAGGCTGGATCGAAGCAGCAGCTCCAGGCAGATCCGTGCCTGGACAAACACTGCGGCGCTGGTCGCATTTGCAAGGTTCGTCGAAAAGAAAATACTGTTTATATGAATCTAATATAATTGCCGTACGACATGGCAAACAATGAAGATTGATTCGCGCGTGTTGCAAATAAGTAGCTTAAAAATACTGCCTAGATAATTTATCCTAAATTAAATTTTTTAATCTTTAAGATTCTTAAAAAAAAATCTCGAAGCTCTCATTTGTGTTCATCGGATCTTTTTTTTATCATCTCCAACATCTAATATTCAATAATATAATAAAATGCAAAAATAAATAAAATGTTAGGAATAAGAAAGAGTGCATCTTAACATATTTCAATATCGTGCAAGAATTTAATACTCTTTTTATTATAGACGAGAATAAAAAGAAGAATGTGTTATGGAATTTCTTCGATTTCAGAATACGGAGGAGGGAGCGGCCGAGTGTATTTGCGTGGAACTCTGCAATCAGGAGGTCGATCCGCGCCGCAAGGTCTGCACCAACTACAATGAGACCTTCGGCAGCGACTGCGAGGTCTATCAAGCGCGTTGCTTTTGCGACACCGGCGACGCCAGGTGTAGGGGTCCCGACTATCAACACGTCCACATCGAATACTATGGCGAATGCCGACAGATGCCCGTAAGTATTATTCCGTTACAGGTATGACGCTTTTCATAGCGATATACCGCTAACAATAAGTGAGAAACTAAAACCTCAATTATTTTGATCTTCTGGAAAAATATCTATACCGGTTTTTAAAAATCGTATTTTTGTAAGAACAAAATTTTATTTAAACAAAAAAAGTCATTTTTACGAATTCTATAAAAAGATACCGCTTGCATCTATCCATTTTTATAAACAAACATTTGTTTTCTTCCTGATTGATTGAGAGAGAAAAAGCCATAGATTTTTCAAATCCTGATGTTTGTTATTTTTTTCCTCCAAATATTTGCTTCGAGATACAACGAACGCGCTCCAATTTATTAATATGATCTATCTATTATTTTTATGCAGCAAAATAATGTTGCACTATGATTACATAAACGATGTTTTTATTAACCGCGACGTATTTTCGCCCTCGTAGATCCAAGATTAAAAATTAATTCAGAGATAAAATTTTTATCGATTCTCTCGAAATCTTTTCAGAACGCTTTTCGGTCACTTTATAAATGCTAAATTCGCTCGTTGATACGCGCAGATGTGCAAGGAGGAGGACATGGCTGACTTTCCCAGACGAATGCGCGACTGGTTGTTCAATATCATGCGCGATTTGGCGGATCGTCAAGAATTGCCGTCACATTATCTGAAGATGCAACGCGAGGCCGAAACCAATCATACATTGCGTTGGGCGAACGCGGCTATTTGGAAGTGGTGCGACTTGGACGGACATCCGCACGATCGAGCGGTGTCCAGACACGAGCTCTTCCCGATCAGGGCGCCCTTAATGGCCCTCGAACACTGCATCGCGCCCTTCCTCGACTCTTGCGACACCGACAACGATCATAAGATCACGCTGATCGAGTGGGGCAAGTGTCTAGAGCTCGACGAGGTATCTATCTTTTTCTCCTAAACTATTTCTCCCTAAACGAGAAAGAATATCCCTTATTACACAAAGTATTACAATGTCAATATTCCTTACATGAACTCTCCATTCATATTCCATTCATATTTTGTGCGATATTTCTGTCTATAATGATAATATTAAATAATATTCAGGAATCGGATTAATCGGGCATCTATATATTTTACGTAGAATTATGTAGAATTATTATCTGTCGACGAGACTTTTCTGACATCGCGTAATTTAATTAATTCTAACAGCATAATTATAATTTCAGGACGACATAGATGACAAATGCGATGAGTTAGCTGAGGCGAATCATGAGTATTAGAGAGACGCAGAATCCTTCTCCTCGGAGAAGGACGAGAGAGACGGGCGCGAGCGACAGTACGAAACAGAATAGGTCGGGATATACGAACACAATAGCAGGACAGGCAAACGGTCAAGGAAGATTCGAAGGACGCAGGTGATGTGCAGGGAAGGGAAGGGCAGGACAGGGCAGGGAGAAGGGAGGGTGGATAAAAATGGCGGGAAAAATCATCGCGAACGCGCGTGCGTGAACGCGGCAGCACGCAGGCTCCGCACGCATCGACGAGTCGATATCACGCGACGAGGCATCGTTGCGATGCCGATATGCGTTGGTTATCCCCTCGTTACGTGCCAAGCAACCGACAATCGAACTGCTTCAACTGCACTCCTCAATAATATAAGCCTCGTCGTTGCGAACGGCCTGACGTAATTCGCAATTACGGCTGATTACGCGAATAGGGGGAGAATTCAAATTCCAATATGCAATCGAACGTTGATGCGTCTCGATACTTACAGTCGCGTGATTCAATTAATTCGAATTCAAGAACGATATGATTCAAGGCGTACGTACAAATAAAATATGCAAGCAGATATTCGCCTCTTTCGAGGCAGAGAAATGCAAAGGATTCGATTTAGAAACGATTCGGAGAATTTGTGAATTCGGATAAAGGGAAAACGTATCTCGATTATAAGCGTATAAATAGAACGTAAAGTAAACGATAAGTAAATTGTAATAAATAGAAATTTGCCATTTAAAGAAAGAGAAACTTATCGAGAAATATCCATGCGACTATGAAGCTAAAAATAAATATAAGTGGAGTCTTGAACTTTATCGCGACAAATCCTCCGATTCGAGATATTTGAATAGTGTGGATCTTTTACATATTTACTCGCCATTTGATGATCGCCCCGCCATATGTCGTTAACCGTCCGTTTCGCCGTCCAACGATGGATCCATAGAATTGATCATAGATATTAATACTCCTTCCGAGAAAGAATGTATACTGTTCTGAAATATATTACAAAGACACGTTAGGTCACAAGGTTCAATATAAAAATTCGCGTTCGCGCTCCTAGTATCATTTTCATGTTACCCCGTAGCAATATATTTTCTATATACGATGTTTTTGTATAAAATTACTGTCTTTTTCAATGTCAATAAACAGCAATAATACCGTCAGTCTTTCTCTTACGCACTATCGCGATGCACATATTCCAGACATTTTTGTTCCTTGCAAATCTATTCTCCGTTTTCTTCTTGTTGTAGCAAACATGTAACTTTATCAGTTTAAAGAGATGAAATTAAACCATATTATAGAATATTTTAATAGCAATACTATGTATATTATGCTGTATTTCGACCTATTATTTTTCAAAATTAAGATATTTGTTAATATATGAAAAGGTATATTTAATGTATAATAGCTCTAATTAATGAATATTATTGCGCACAAGAATCAATATTTCTCTCTCAATTCTTTCTTATTTTATTCAATAATATTTTTCAAATGCAATTTTGCAAAAATATTTTATATTAGAAAAATTATTGAGTCAATATTATTCACATCGTCATATTAACTGTGTAAAGACAGCTTTGTTTGTAATGCTTCATCAGATTTGAAACATCTGTGTTTGTAGTAGTGAAATTGTTTTCAATTTTATATATCCAAATATTAGTAACAGATTTCGTACATTGTGAAAAGTAAGAGGAAAGTACTTTGTGTCGATATATATATGAAGGAGATGAAGTCGACAACGAGATTTTAGTACATTTCCTAACGGACGCTTGTAACGCGTGACGTCCATTTCAACATTTCTAAACATTGATTGATCAAAGATGTCAACAATAAGACGCGGCTCGATATTT
This sequence comes from Lasius fuliginosus, assembly GCA_949152495.1. Classification (NCBI taxonomy): domain Eukaryota; kingdom Metazoa; phylum Arthropoda; class Insecta; order Hymenoptera; family Formicidae; genus Lasius; species Lasius fuliginosus. The sequence goes on along the minus strand of OX424443.1, from coordinate 11,948,595 downwards.
ACTCAGTTTCTTATATCGAGATACATATAAATAAATTACAGTAAATATGCTCTACCTTGTTTTTGCCTCTGTTTACTTCATTTTTACTCATACGACCGGAGTCGTAGCTTATCGACAAGCGTACGACGAATCGACGAGGCGACCAGGAATCAGGAATTGTTCGTGCATAAGTACGCGTGACGCGCACGAGTCTTGGCCGGAAGCGTCATCGCCATAAACTCATATTTATACATAGACTGCGCGTTTTCATTGGAGGCAAGAAATCAGTATCGGCACGTAAACTGTGGTATCGGAGAGAATAATAGTATAATAGAAAATCAGAAGAGAGAATAATGTGTTCTCCCCTTATCCGAGTGCATAATCGAGACAAGGGAAACATCCGACTCTCTATCGTCCTCTCTTACTAATGGCGTCTTCTCGGAAGCGCGCAGGTCCATCTACAAAACTCCACGGTCTATGGTTTAAACTGGCTGAATCGGTAACTCGTCGAGTGAGTCGCCAGATGGCGCTCGATTCGCTCGCCGCTCGTCTCCTATTAGCTGACGCGCGGTCACGTGATGCGACCGCGGGACGCGTCAGTAGCGCCAAGCGCATTTGGCGGGCTCGTCGCGTTTAGACGGCGTCGTTCGTGACTGCTCGCAAGTCTTTCGTGCTGTGTGTGTGCCGAATATCCACGTCGCGCAATGGTGAGTATCCGCGTGTTTTTGACGCGCACGACGGCCATCCGCGACCGCTATCGACGTCCCTGCGCGCCGCGGACTCTTCCCCGTTCACTGACGGAGTTTCGCGGCCGCAGCTCGCAAATTAACCATGATTTTTGTGTCCGAACAGGCTGGCGGTAAGGCGGGCAAGGACTCGGGCAAGGCGAAGGCGAAGGCGGTCTCGCGCTCGGCTAGGGCCGGCCTGCAGGTGAGTTCGTCGTTACCGATGTTGAACGTGTTACGGGTCGGCGAAATCGATTCGAGGGAACACGCTCGTACTCCTCGTCTCGCGCGTACCCGACTGATTAACGGTCTTCTTCTCCTCTCTCTCTCGCGCGGCCTTGCAGGTTACAATCATCATGGTTGGCGCGAAAAATCTCGGCCGGGGAACTCTCGGCACCCGCGACCGGCGAAGCGCTTTTCGGCGTCCCGCAGCTCGCCCGGATACGTCGCAAGTGCGCGCGACGGCGCCGCGTTTCTCGCTCTACACGCGTCACGCCGAAGCTTCGAGAAGCGGGTGTGCGGAGACGGTTTATTTTTCGAATACGTCGCATGCGGGACGCGACCGTTTTCAAACGCGCGAGTACGAGAGCCGGACGGACCGGCTCTCTTCTCGGTTCGATCAAAATTTGCTCGTCCCCCGGGAATCGTTTCGGCGCGGTTATTCGATCCCTCGGCGACGCGCTGTAAATCGACTATCAATTTTTGCCGCGCGTCTTCGTCGCGATCGCGCCAATTCGACTTTTGTGTACGGCCGGAGCTCTCTGTCTGAATGAGCGACGCGAGCGAAGCGTCGTTTCCGTTCGCCGTTTGTTGTTTCCTGTTTCCCGACGGCGGTTGTCATCGATACACGCTGAACGCTGGCTTTTTTTTTTTTAAGTATTTGTACCGTATTTACGTTCATCCCGACGATATCCGCGAATATATAGATATCGACCGCGCGCGTGCACCGGCGTTTATCCGTCGACTTAACCCCTTCGTGCCGATTGTATACGGAATTGTATACGATTCCGCGGTCGGATCGAATCGGCGAGGCGCGAGAACTGCAAATTCGAACGGCTTCGTCGGTCAATTAATCGCGATTATCTCATCGATCGGTTCTCAGCTTGTGGTTCATCATGTTGGACGCGCGCGAAAAGGCATCGCGAATTTTGAGATTATCGTTCCGTAGTAAAATTCGTTCGCCTAGTCGTACGAGGAATATTCTCCCCCTCCTTCTCGTGCTCTCCCTCTTTCCCTCTGCCATTCAACGCGAAATGCAATTTTACACTAATATATTTCGAAGATCCGTGCGGCAAAATCCAGCGAATGAAATCGAAGTCATTACATAATACAGGACGTGTTCGGAAGCAGTCATATCTAGCGAAAAAGATTTTTTTTTCGAAAACTGATAAACTTTTCTTTACCACACAAATTCAAGTGAACGTGATTTTTTATTTAATTTCTAATTATTGTTTAGTGGAAACTAGAGTACTTTAATCTTTAATATTTAAATCTTTTCCTTCGGTTGATAAAAGAAATGGAAAAATACGTGTCTAGGAGTTCGTGTTATCGTTATTTATGAGGAGAGAGAATTATAACAAATTAATTTTGTTTTTGATACGTTATCATGCGTCGTTTCCACCGTCGCGATTAAAATTCTTAATTGTAACACTAAAGCACAGCACAATCTATCCTTCAAATGGTAACTGAATGTCCGTCTTCTCGAGGTCCAACATCGGCGAGCAAAATCCATATCCGCTTTCCACATTTGACATAAAAACGCGGTCGAACATTCTTCGTCTACGAAGATCGCGCACGGCTACATTTAGCTGATTTAGCGCTAAATGCGGCATGTGAATAGGGATCTGAAGTGGCGGGCATTTATACGTTACGAGTCGATATTACTGTGCAATAATTTCGTCGCCAATAATATTTGGCAAATAAGATTATTACTTCGAGATATAGTTTGCACACACTCCGGAAAAAGAGATCGGCGTGTCTGCAAGATGATCTGTTCCGAGACATTTCGCCGATGAACGTCAGACAAATTAATTATGCTTTGATCGTATTTCGAAACATATACACAACGTGCAGAAATTGATCATATTAGTTTCAATTGGCAGCTAAATATTTCTGCTATTATGATTCATCGAATGATACCTTTATGAAAACACGGGTGTGTTTGGTGTGTGTGTGTGTGTGTGTGTGTGTGTGTGTGTGTGTGTGTATGTGTGCTTTGCAGAAGATAAAAAGTTTTAACTAACTTTGGACTATATCGTATCTTAATCTTATCTCAAAGTTAAATGTAGTATGCTTACAATAATAAAGAAAACGTGTATATTGCCTGTGCGATAATCTGATAAGCGTAGACACGAATAAAAACGCTAGAATTATACATATGATGAACAGAATGTAGAATTTAAATTTTGATCAATTCGAATTTTCTTGGCTACTAGATATACGCTCCAGATTCTTATTTTCATCGATTTCATTGTCAGTCTTGGAAGCGCAAAATTTCGAAATTTGTTGATCGTGTACTCGGTATCAGCGGTGACAAAATTATTGTGCAACAATATCGACCGTGCTCGGGGGTGAAAGAGGGAGGGAGTAGGGGGAAGGGGGGAAACCAGCCACTTACGAGAATGTCATGCAATCGACACGGGAGAGAATCCACGAACGGAATTTTAGAGCAACGGTCGGGATGCGCCTTAGAGCGAGATTCTCAAACGCGTTTCTGGGCGTACGTCGGATGACGAAACTTCGTGCCAAAAGCTGGAGTGCGCGAGAGAAGGAGGGAGAAACGGATAGAAACGGAGGCGAGAGAGAGAAAGAGAGATAGAGATAGAGCAAGCCAAATCGTAACCGCTCGATATTCGTAGCGTGAGAGCGAGACGAGGTCCGATATTTGCGCGCGTTTTCGGCGAACAGCGAGAGAGTAGAAAATTCCCGCTCTCGTCAGAGAGATAGCACAGACACAAAGCGACGCGGGATACCGAAATGACGAGACGGAATATGTGTACGTTCGCGTCGTCGCCGCGAGAACGGAACCGGATCGGCGACCATGCGACAACGACGATGACGATTCTCGATGATGCTGGATGACGATCGCGAGCTCATCATCTCGGTCGCGGAACGTGTCGCGGATATCCATGTCATCGTTTATCGCTCGATATTCAGCCTCGGTCGAGAGCTGCTGACGCCGTGACCGACGACCGGATGTTGCGTGGACGTGTAGTAGACGCGTGCGTAGATCCCGTCCGAAAAACATTCGTCTCAACGGCGACGACGACGACGTCGTCGGTCAAGTTCCGGCAGAAGTCACTAGACGCGTCGTCAGTGGCGAATTAAGACACGCGAGGGCACCAGGCGTGAATAAAAATTCCAATAAAAAAATTCCAAAGTAATTAATCCAAACTGTTAATGTCTCATTATTCATATCAATATGTATATAGATAATTAAAAAGTACTAATTTTTGCTCTCATATATCGTAAACTGTATCACACGCTACAAAGAATATTGTATCTCTCGATTAATATTATTGTTATCACTCATCATTTTCACACATTCTATATATACTTGTGTAAAATATTTTAATACAAAACTTTCCGATAATAAAAGTTGTTAGCCGACAGTAAATTATTGATTTTGAGACTAGCATATTTAAAATGACGACAGTAGCGCAAAAAATATTGAATCGATATTAAATATTTTAAATCTTTTATAGAAAGATTTACTTATTATTTCTTAATGTAATTTGTAATAATATAAATTTTTTAAATAAATGGTTTTGAGTCTTAAGAGACTAATGGGAATCTAGAGAGATGCTTTGTGTGTGTCCGGGAAAAAACTGCCTCTGTAACTCAATGATTGTGAATACATATTAGCTGGGAATGTTTGCGCTGAGAAACTGCATTTGGATCAAACATTTACGTAGTTTATCCGTTAGATATATACAGGGTATTTTTTAGTATGCGACGAGCTGTTTGCTTTACCAGGAAACGCTTAAAATGATCTGCCTACTCCTAAACATATCTTTAAATATACCTAACGCATCACGAATTGTTTCGCAATTTTTGAGCATTGACAATGATTTGTAAATTCAAATAAAATATGAATTTAATGAAATTTACATAAATTTTCTTTTGTTATTTTTATATTTAAAAACACAATCCAATTTATATATTATATACTTTCTACATATTAAAAAAATATCCTGTATATACAGAATGTTACTGAATAACACCGTCTAATTTTTTCTACAATTTTTTTTTTTATTAGATTTATTATTCGTTGCGCCAGTATTTACAATACTTTTGCTTTATTTGTTACCAGTATTTACAATACGTTTGCTTTATTTATTTTATTGTTATTCAATTTGTTTTAAGTCTTTTTGATAGGCCGAGAACATATGTTTTGTATGTACATGTTTCTAATCATATGTGTCTCCTCTTTTATTCTTTCTTAACATTCCTACCAAATTCAATGTTCTTCAGCAACATTCTAAATAAATGCGTATCTAAAAGTACAAACGTTTCTTATACGTTTTTCCTGTTTATTTCATATATCTGCCATACGGTCATTGATAATTACGTAAATAATAACATTTTGTGATAGAACTCTCTAAACAGATTAAATACAATGCAAAATGTTCAGTTCGGAGCCACATAAACGTACTTTACGTGTATTATTGATGATATTTAAGAAAGAGAAAAAAAATATGATGTAATGATATGTTTATTAAATTATAAAATTTATTATAACTGCATAATACGAATATCTCCGTTTCGCGTGTTTTCAAACTTGCAATTCGCATGTATGATCGAGCTTTTTGTATCACTACACGTATTACGTTACATTCTTGCGTGTCATAGTGTGACGTCAGTTTTTCATCAGCTTTAAAAATATATATATGTATGTGTGTGTGTGTATATATATATATATATATATATATATATATATATATACACTGGCTGTCCAATTACGAAATGTTCTTGTTTCATTTGACTCGCATCTAGAGTAAAAAAGCGCAGCTAATTTAGTGGTTTATTATAGTTCCCGGTGGGCAGAATTCACAGGCATTTGAAAAACAGAACCACGAGTCATGGTCGAGTAGGAGCTACTGCGGCAGTGTACAGTGCGGCCATTTTGGAATACCTCACGGCCGAGGTAAGTGAGTGTGTGTATGTGTGTGTGTGTGTGTGTGAAAGAGAAAGGGGAGGGAGAAGAGAAAATGCGAGAAAGATTGTAACTGATATTGGAACTGAAACTGAAGCTCTCCATTAGATCCCGCGAGATTGAGTATATGTCAATGTAATAACGTATAACAATAGTCAAAATAAAAATAAAAACATTTACACAAAATAACGAGCCATTGAGCGAAGGGAAGCTGAAATGTGTGTAGGGAGCGAATAGTAAATATTACAAATAATAATGATGAAACAGATGGAGTCAAGTTAATAAGACTGAAGATTAAAAGAGACTTTAATATGATCGACGTTGGAATATTGTTTCAATTGTTAGTGCTTTTGCAAACGCACATTAATGCTATTACTATCTAATCATTAAATAATATATTTCTTTTTATCATCGTTGTGCATTTAATAATTTATTTGATATGAATGCAAGTTTCTCTTAAATTTACGATAACTGTATTATGTCTGTAATGTAGTTAATTAAATGTAAATATATTTAATAATTAAATATTGAATATCTAATAACCTTTGCGCCAGCGCAAACGTGAGAAGAGGAAGAAAGACTGAAAAATGAATAAAGAAAGGAAACACAGATATGCGATAGAGAACAGCTGTTATAAACAGGAGCGTCACAGCAGAAGGCATCGTAGTCGCCACAACATGGTCGATTTTCCCGCTTTATTTTTAAGCAAAATGCATTATGGTCAATTAAAAATGCCAAGACGTTACATACTTATTGAAATTAAAATTTCTATGTGAGAAAATAATTTTATTTGGCAAATAATTTATATAATTTATTATTTTCTCTTATTTTTTATGTGATTATAATTGTTATCGATATATTGTTATATGCATGCTTTGTATTCATTGCATAAAAAATTTTATTCCATTATTTATTTGTGCATTTCAGTAGGTTTCTTCTTTAAAAAAAATATTGCTATTTAAAAAATAACGATATCCAATATTGTAAACGTGTTTGTTAGTTATAATAATTATTTGAATAATTATTAAAGGGAAAAATAGAAAATGAACATAATAATGAAAAAAAAATTAAAAAATATATATTAAACAGATATATGTATTGAGTTTGAGATTGCTTATGAAATATTTTTGCTTCTACTTTCAACTGATACAATTCTGTTTGTGTTAAGCTCTGACATTTTCACAATTAAGAATACTAATCTTTCAAACTATAAAATTTGAATAATCTAATATATAGATTTTTGTGCCATTATATGAATAAAATGTATTGTAAAGAATATGATATGAAGAGGGGAAAAAGATTACATATATTATAAATATATACTAATCGACATATATCATAAATACATATTAATTAACCAATTGTCTTACAAAAATAGCAATTTAATTTGTATTCGTATTCAATTGTCTTACAAAAGTATTCGTAACCAATTGTCTTACAAAAATAGCACTTTAATTTGTATTCGTATTGTATATGAAAAGAGTTTAAGATAAGAACAGTTATATAATTGAATCTTGATGGATATAAACATACTAGTGAAAATAATATTTTTAAATGTCTTACATAAAAATAGCAATTTGCATTTATTAGTGACAATGCAAGTTTGAAACAAGAATAACGTTATGTAATTGAATTTTAATTTAGGTAAACGGTAATGTGTTAGTGAAATGAATATTATTTTTAAATGTGTTATAATCATGCTTCATTAGTTTCTACTGTTAAACTTTGAAAGTTGAAATACGTCATTAAATAATTATAATTTTTTTGTTCAGGTGTTAGAGTTGGCGGGAAATGCATCAAAAGATCTGAAAGTCAAACGCATTACACCTAGACATCTGCAACTTGCCATACGTGGTGATGAAGAATTAGATAGTCTCATTAAAGCAACTATTGCAGGAGGAGGTATATTTCTTTTATTATTATAATTGTTTTCATATAACAATTTATACTAATTATTAATATATAACTTAGTTGTTTTCAATATATAACTTTAAGAATTATTATTAACTTTATTGTTAATTGAGATAATATAGTGTGTAGCAGTGTATACTTTCGTGTTATCAAAGCTTTTGTATACATTTTATTGTACAAAATTTTAATATTTTTCTTCATATAATTTATATTGATAAAAATGCAACATATTTATGCGTTGTGTTTCTTATTTGATTATAGGTGTCATTCCACATATCCACAAATCGCTTATTGGCAAGAAGGGTTCGCAGAAGCCAGCATAATTTAGCGATAATTGATATTGAACATTTCAAGATTCGTGGGCAAATGGGAGGAGGGAAGAGTTGATCCAGTGTTTGTTGACAAAGTGTACCTAGGTTACTAAATCGATGGCGAGACTGGCGTGATATATACATAGAGATATATATAGATATATAAATAAAACAGTATATTGATATAATTTAATATAGATAAAAATGAGAGTAAAGAAAAAAGACAAATGTTCATCACACAATTGACAAATGGGGCAAGACAGGGAGAATTGTAGACCGAGAGTAGGAAATTTTTAGTGTGTTGCGAGCGATGCGTTATAGCATGGCTTGCTCGAGATAACGGCAGTCTTTTTGGTACAGTTTGCAATTTACGAACACTGCGGAAGCATCAGAAGGCGTGTGAAAACGTCTTCAATTACTATGTTTAATTATTTACGATACATCGCGGACGAAGCTATCGATTCTTTTACCGAATCACTTTTGCTTAATTTTATTTCATTTAAATCATTTTTAAATTACTGTCAAAGAGACGTCTTATTAATTTGTTTTCAAACAAAGTATCATTTTCAATAATTTGTCCTCAAAAACATTGATTATGCATACAGCGTTACACGCAATTCGGTTTGTTATTTATCGTTTAAATGAGTTTTGTGGTATACTTCAAATTTATTGCACACACGCCAGCATGCGATATTCCAACATATGGATTAAACAGTAAAGATTCCCTTATCGTCGGATTCGTCACAGCGGCAAAAAGAAAAAGAAATGCAAGGCGGACGTTTACACATGTGACTTCCGAGTTCACGACTCGAATGACTCCACATTTTGCCAAATACGTATAGAAATATATGATAAAATTTCCAATCCTCGAACTGCTATTTAAATATTATCTCAAAATTTCTTTGCTTTTTGCACTAATATAAAAGTTTTTTTGCGCGTTTTTCCTGTCAGGATCACAACACAGTCATTATAAAAGTCGTAGCAACAATTTCAGTTTTGAAAGTTTAATTATGATTCGAGATTGTGCCAAGGGTTTTTAGTTAAATGCAGAAAGCTAATGTAACAATTGATGAAACAATCATCAAATATTTTATGGCTCAAACATGCGAAATTAAACAAATCTTTCACTTTGATAAAGATTAAATTATAAATTGTTTAATTCTATTGCAAATTTTTTGGACATTGCGATCTTAACAATAGCGAAGACTGACACTTCAATTCTTGTAAAATATAATCTGAGATAGATATAGAAATACGATTCGAGATATCTGAAAGTTTATTAGCACATATAAGGACGTGCAAATTTTTATTTTTGCTTCAATCTTTTTTTTTTTTTATTTTTATGTTCATCACTTCGTTATCTGTATGATTTAGCATAATTTTTACTGTACCTTTACGGAATAACGCACCGTATATTAAACACCAGCCATATGTAAAACGTTCATTTTTTCATATAATAAAGATAAATTTTATTACTAAATATTCCTTCATAAACATAAATTACTATAATATTTTATATAAAATCTTAGTTTAGAAAAACATAATTTATTCTGTAAAAAGAAAAAGGGGAAAAAATGATTCATTTCCACAAGCAATGTAACTGAAATAAAGGAACAAAGATTAAGAATATCGCCATCAAAGGAAAAAATTTCATGTGCGCTTATCGTATGTATTTATACACGTATCTTAGAATAATGAGAAAGATTATCAAAGAAGGTATAAGCGACTCTTGTAGAGTATATATATCAGCTTTATAAATAAGCCTGAATTCTCTCCATTCGATAGATATCGGGGATTGAAACGTAAATAAATATACGAGAGCTCGTCATCGATACGCGACAGCCCTGGCCCGTCGTGCGTCGTTGCGAAGTGTCTCAAGTGCCCGTCCGATGGTGCCATCTGGTGAGCGATGCGGCAAGCTGTGGAGGTCCCCGCCGGCGACGAGCTCCGCTCGGCGAGATGGATCAAGGTGGTGGGAGGCAGAGAACACGCGCGCCGCCGATGAGCGCGAGCGAGACAGAGGGAGGGGAGGAAGGCCGAGCTCCCCCACTCGCGGCGACGCAGCGCTCAGTTCAGAGTAGTGGTTGCCTTTCACGGGAACGGTCGAGTCGGTTGCTCAAGCGGAGTTGGAGTAACGTAAAACGCGTACGCGATCGCGATCCTGTCGTCCTGAGTCTCGAGTTACGGAAATTCCGCCGCCGCCCGGTAAGTTCTGTTCGATCCAAGGACAGACCGATCGCGAACAGGCATAACACTACTCGTACAGTAAACGCGTATCTCTCTTTCCGTCTCCGTCGCCGAGATCGAGCCGTGCGATCCCGGGCTCGCGGTGACAAATCGCGTGGAACAGGAGCGAGAGTGTAATATCCCGGAGGAACACGAATTTCTTTCTCTCTCCGCATCTCGTGCAACGCGGAGAAGTAGAGAAAGACAGACGCGCGTCTCTTTCTTGCGCGAGGCAGTTTTTTTTTTTTTTTGAATCGTACCTCGGCTTGAAGATTGCCGCGCGTCTGTCTGGCTTACCTTACGCTGCTGTCGCACGAAGTTGCCGGTGTTTACGTGTCGTAACGCGTCGTTCGCGCGCGATTGTTTCTTATCGGCGAGCCTCGCGCGCGATTGTTTCTCGTCGGCGAGCCTCGCTCGCGATTGTTTCTTAACGGCGATCCTCGCTTGCGATTGTTTCTTATCGGCGATCTTCGCTCGCGATCAGCCAGCTAGCTGCGCGCAGAATTCTCGAGACTCGAGAGTTCGAGGAAAACATTTGCCGTCCGAGAAAAAAAAAACCTTTCTTTTATTTTCGCTCGTTTCGCCGGACTTGGTTTCGAAGCATCCGTTGAAACCGGTCTCTGTTTATCCGCTTTAATATTCAAGTGAATCGTTCGGTATGTCGAAAAAGTAATTTTTAAAGTACAGTATTATAATGATTTGAGAACGCGGAAGAAGAGGTGTCTTTCATACAGATAAGTCCTTTTCCTCTATGTTTATATTGAGAAAATTCTCTGTGTTGACCTTGATGTTTGTGGCCGATTTTTACGATTGACAATCAGTTACCAAAGTTGTATGTAATAGTTAAAGAAAATGTAATATAATATTACACATTACATTATACATTCTTATATATTATTATTAAAAGATATATTTAACGCGGAGCTTTTAATATTGCTATTATATATTGCTTCTCAATATTTTCTTAACATTGTGAGAATTGAATTTTATTCAGAGAATATTTATAGATAAAAGAAATATAAAAGAAATAGCTCGTGACATTACCTGTGATAGGAAGAACATTATTTATCTGATCTTGCTAATCTTGAATTGAATTATTAAAGTACTTTTGTTATATTTAAAATTTTTCTTGCTCATTATATAAACTATGCACATACATTACCAATTGATAACTTTTTTCTTGCAAAATTATATAACGCATATTATTGATAATATAATAAATTAGTAGAAAAGATATTAAATATTTTTTGTCGAATTTCGTAAATACGGAAAGCAAGTTATAAAATAAAGTTATAAGAAGTCGATGAGGTTTTTTTTTGTTTCCGATTTTTGCAATAAATATTTTACGTCGGTGGTAATATTCTTTTTGTCATATATTTGATGATTTTTTTCTTTTAATACTTGCATGAAAATTTTTACGGATGAATAGTATATTTGATATTTATTATTTTTTAATAACTTTGGTGTTGTAATGGGTCAATTTTTCTATATAGTCGATTAAATGTCGATTAAACGTCCATAAACTAAAATAATTATTTATTAATTACCTCCAGCGATAAAAATTAACGAACATGTGCGCGTAATTATGGTCGCATCGGAGCACAGATAGAAGGAATTTAATTACGATCGCCTTTGTACCTAACGAATTGAGTAAATCAAAGTACGCGAAGTCTTCGCTCAATTCGATCTTTTAGAAACGTAATCGAAAGCAAGTAACTCAATCAGTGTAGTTTCTTTAATTCTCTTTAATCCTTCGAATGCCATATTATTTTCACTTATTCACAATGCCTAACATATCACACAATGAAATTGTATAGAGAATTGAGTGGATAAAACTGTTTACCTTTCACATAAAAATACAATTAGAAATAAAATTAAAAACAAGATTATAAATCGATTAATTCTCTTCTCTCTGGATATACATTCTTAAATATTATTATATATAATATTTCACGTGAACGATAGAAGAATGTCGATATTTTATATATGTAATATACGTGTAAAAAAAGAAACTCGCGCAGGAAAAACGAGCGAAGCGCGACGTCGCGTTTAACCAGGCGAGAAAATCTGAATTTACAATTTTCAAATTTCGCGCGCGCTCTCAAAGACACGCGGCTAAATTTCGATAACTCGAGCGAGGATTGCCAACGTGACGACGGAAATCGCGACGTCGAATTTCGTGTTTCGCGGGAAGGATCGGCGGGAATCTCCTTCCGTGTCTTTCGTCTCTGTTCGCGCAAAACTCGCGAGAGACAACATCTCTTCTGTCTCGAAGGCTGGTGCGCGTTGCCGTCGCCGTTCAGATTCCTGGCATGGAATGATCTGCTCGCCGTGACTCTTCCCACGCAGAACAACCGGCCCAGGACTCTTCGAGGATGACGGGCAGACACGCGGAACGAGCCGTCGCCGTTCGGTGAGTCCCTTTCCTTTTCGCAAAAAAAAAAAAGAAAAAACACGATAACATTTGAGGGCTGCAACGATGCAGCAAACGTTATCGCTTCGAGCTCAGACGTAAAATTTGTTCGTTTTAGCTGCACTTTCTCGTACTTTTTGCATGGAAAAATCATGTATATTTAGGTTAAATTTTTGAGGGAGAAGGAAAGAGAGAGATAAAACGTAGAAAGAGCAATTGAAACGAACAGATCTATAGGCACACAGATGTAGCAAAAAACTACGGAAGCATGTATAAAGGAGGAAATAGCTAGATTATAGATTTCGAATTTGTCTTCACGATCGTATTTCTTATTCTAATAATTATCTGGTATAAAGAAAATTAATATATTTATCAGTAATATCTTTGACGTCTAGTGTATGAAGAATCGCGCCTTTCGCCACTTCCCTTTCTTCTCCAAAAAAAGATATTTGGATTAATGTCTTAAGCATAGAGAATTATTTCAACTATATATTTTTTGCGACTGTGAGTATTATTTTGAGACCCTCTAAATCCCATGCAGTTTCTGTATGAAGATTTTTTAGCAGGAATTATCCAAGCGATAATTTAAAGATACATTTTATAAATATCAAATCGTGTCGTAAGGGGAACCGCGTACGCATTATAGAGACTTATCTCTCTGAATCTTACTATTCTATCGTTTTTATTTTATCGTTAATAGTAGATTTTCTTAAATAAACGAGTGGAAAAGATTCTAGCACGTATGTAAATAAACAAATAAAAAATATATATATTGAAATTGATCTTTTCTTAACAAAAATGTTTTTATTACGTCTAATACTTGATATTGAATATCTTTAGAATTAACAACCAAACTAAAATTCTGTTAAAGTAAAATCCATTTAGAACTAAATAATATATATATATATATATATATATATGAAAACTTTTTCCTCATTTATAGTTTTAAATGGATTTTACTTTCACAGAATTTTAATTTGATTGTCAATTTTAAAGATATTCAATATCGAGAACTAGTTATGGAAAATGACATTTCCATTGAGGAAAGATCGATTTTAAACTTGTCAGAGATTCTTCTAATAATAAGTTGATCCGATACAATGATGAGAGGAAATGTATATTAAAAATTTCTAGGTCGATGCCTGTTTTAACTGTCCTGTTTTCAGGCATTGTAATATCTCGATTTGCTCCTAATTCGTGCGCTATATTCATGTTCGTTAACCTTTTTCATTGTGCAGCTGTGCACCGTTTCCGACTTGTAGTCTAGATATTAATCATTTAAATTTGTGACGCAGGAAAAACACAGAAATATTATAAAAATTTATTATGTGGACAAATATAAATTTTACCGATATAAAATTGATTTGATAAAAAAAAAAAAAAACATTCTTTGAATTTCTATGGCTAAAAACAATGAATAATTGAAATACATCCGAATGACTTTTGATATTAATGATGACTGATGTTCAACAATAATATCTGGAATGTTCTTAGCGCGAATATAACATATCCGATATTTTTTATCTTAGTTCGAGCAATATAGTTCACGCTTTTTTCACAAGTGGAATATGCTGTAATTACGACATAACATGTTGTAATATTTTATAATTCTCTCTATTAGGTTTTCTTTGTCGCTCTCGATTATTATTAGTAGCAAATCCATATCGTAAAGATTCTATTGTGATGTTACGCGTAAAGTTTTTTTTTTTTTTTGTTTGCGACGTAAATCAACCGAACGTGCAATCGTATGTTTCACGAAAGCTTTTCAAAATATGCGCATCTACCGCTCGACAAAATCTTGTTTATACGGGCGCGCGGGGGCATAATATCGTTAATGTAAAGTTTCACCGGTCACGAACGCCTTACTCAATTCGGCTTGTTTTCACGCTCATGCGGATGCAACACTTCGCTGGGTGTAGCAATTACGAAACTCGCGGTCTAAGTTTGCCTCGCGAGCAGTCGTGATAATGAACCGAGATCGCCGTGTGGTCTCCCGGTGCAACATAGTGTATATGCTATCATTTGGGGAGAGCACTGTGCGCGTTAACCCTTGAAATAATAATGGTATATAATGGGAGAGAAATGCTATAAAGCTCGCTATAAAGTATCTCCCTTCTCGGAATCGTTCTTTCACCTTTCTCCGTGTGTGTCTAGATTCATATATAAATCTTTTTTTCTCTACAATTCAAAAATTATGTAGAACAATTTGTATATAGAATATGCTGTTAAAGAAACATGATTTTTTTACCAATGTTTATATGTACGTATACAAAGTGTTGTGTTCCATTGCTAAGATAAACTTTGGAGATTTATCTTGATTTCGTCTGACGACACCGTGTATAACACCGCAAGATTTTTCACGTGCGATGTAAGGTGCACTTTAAAAGTTACCGTCGTATTGTAACGGGTGTAAACAATCGATCGTGCGGCCGTTTCTCGTCGTGCGTAGTAATTAGGTAAAATAACACGTACGTATGCATCGCTCGAGTTGCAGCGACGTTTTTCGACATTTTCGCGCGCGGATTTTATATTTTATACAGAGGAAAGCGTTTCCAAATATTTACCCAGTCGTATTTCGGCGGCATGCTCGCCGAGGTAAAAGCAAAGTGTTACACGGGTCTATTGCAGCAGCGCAATATTTTCTGCCGCGGTGCATTGTTTACCGATCGCGTCCTTGTTTACCACCCATTGATTTTACAACACGCGTAAAACGGCATCACCGCTGGCCGATGCTGAGCGATTTTTGGACCCTTGAGCATCGACGCGACCTTTCCATGAGAACACAAATATGCTCGGGTCGCTGATTTTGCAGTATTTTTTCAATTATTTTGCGAGAAAAAAAGAGAACGACGCTCTATGGATATTTCTTTTGTATCTTACAAAATTTCTGTCGAAAAATCGATTTTTCTGTGTATGATTTAGTTATCTCAAAAATGACTTTTAATTAGCTTCGCGAATTAATTCTTCACTGGTCATACATTTGATCCATATATTTGACAATTTATTTTTAAATTTTGTAACAATATACAGAGGAGAGGCAGATTTAAAGAGCAAAATCTAAATGTATTAAAAATTAAAGCACGTGGAACTTATTTATCTTTAACAATTTCTATAGACAATTTTCGCACGGTTATTTAATTATTCGTCAATTTAAATGCGAATACGTTTTTCTTCTGACTTACTTTCAACTATCTAAATTTCGTATGAAAGAAGCATTACGCCACACATGTCTGAGACTATTGTTGTTTCTTTTTCGTGCAAGTTTCTAGTATAATGGTTGCGTCTTACGAACGTGTGAAAGTTACTTGAATTAAAAAAATTTCTGTCGAAAAATCGATTTTTCTCTATGATTTAGTTATCTCGAAAATGACTTTTAATTATCTTCGCGATAATTAATTAATCATGAATTAATTCTTCATCGGTCATACGTCCATATATTTGACAATTTATTTTTTAGTTTTTTAACAATGTACAGAGGAGAGTCAGATTTAAAGAGCAAAATCTAAATGTACTAAAAATTAAAGCACGCGGAACTTATTTATCTTTAAAAATTTCTATATGCAATTTTTGCACGGTCATTTAATTATTCGTCAATTTAAATGCGACTACGTTTTTCTTCTAGCTTACTTTCAACTATCTATATTGCGTATGGAAGAAGCATTATACCACACATGTCTGAAACTATTGTTTCTTTTTTGTGCAAGCTTCTGGTATAATGGTTGCGTCTTACGAACGTGTGAAAGTTACGTGAATTAAAAACGAGGCGAAGTCGCGGAAGCGAATTTGTGCGCTATAAAGAATGAATGAGTGAACGAGCGGCTTTGCTTTCGGTATTCGTCGTTGCGTTTCGAGGGAACCTGAGCATATCGCTTTATAAAACCGTAGGAAACGGCTTTCCGAGAGAAATGCTCCGGCGCATCCGCCAGGCAATAATCGTTCCCGGAGAAGAGCGCTTGAAGCGGAAAGTTCCCGGCACATTTTTCATTAAGCGCGCGAATCCTCGGATTTAATTGAAACCGAATATCACAGCGGGACTTGAAATTTTGCCTTTTCCTTTTACTTGTTGCCTTTTTTCTTTTCTTTCTCCTTGCAACGATGCAAATCTTAGTCTAATGAATGATATCTTGCAAATCGTGAACTTTAACATTTGCAGATGCCGTTTTAAATACATTTTTAAAATCCTGAGATTCGTGTAAATTATATTTACACGCAAATTTATTGTCGTAATTATTACCACGAAAAATCGAAAGGTTAAAGTTGTTTGTCGCTATATTCTCTTTCACGTTTCTCGTTATAACATATGATTCCGAATTCGCATCATCTCGCCTGAGTCATTCAAGTTCACGGTTTGAAAAAATCTCGCGTTTCGCGATCGCGGTGAATTTTGTCGGATCTTAGCTTCGATTCTGATCCATCTTGTATCGATTCGTAAGCGAGTTGGTTTATTCCGCGTAATCTGAGTATACTGGTACTCGAGGCACGCAAGGTCGGCCGATCGTCATCGAGGCACTGGCGAACGCCGCGGTGAAAGTCTATTCCGCGTGGTCTCTCCGGTCGTATGTTCATGCAGGAATGAACACGGAATCGTTCTTGGAACGAAAGTCCTCGGGTCGGGAAACTTGAACTGACCTGCTGCGAAAGAGTTGCGGCTACGTACTCGAAACGTCAAGTTTTCAAATTACCTCCTCGTAAAATTAGTTTTGTTTTTTTAAACCTGTTTTTCTAGAATATCATTGTAATTAATCTCGTTTTTTTTTTTTCTGAAGAGCTGTATATAATCTCTGATATTTTCCAAAATATGAGTAATAACTGGCTGCTTAACTTGCTGCTGGAAATGGAATGTACCTATGACAGATTTAAACACTTCCGTTTGAGTAAAAAGTAATCAAATATGTAACTAGGTACAAAACGATTAAAATAGTTGAAGCTGAAAGTACAACGATATTGAACTGGTCTCAATACGCTCATTCCGGTAAACATTCGGCGTATTGAAATAGCTCCATATTGCAGGCCACGGGACTATTTTCGTAACTTTTATGCGGTCTCGATTGTTAATTATAAACGGCATTAAAAATTAGCACGCTTGTGATAAAGTTTTTTGAAATTGTAAAATATTAATACCTTATTTGCCGCGACTGATTATTGAGTATTTTTTATGCGCACTAGAAATTTTTTGCTGACAGCAAAGTTTTATGCTGGAAATATTTAATGTGAATATTTTTAACAAATCAAAGTGAAGAAGTTTTTCATGTAAATTAAATGCAAATTGAATTGACGAGAAAAATTTCGATCATTAGTCTAAAAAATAAACTTCACTGAAGATATATCTGTTTAAATATATTTCACATAAGCCGTAGAATCAAGATGACATATTTTTGCTGTTATCGATATTGTATTATAAATAGCACTTTTGCAAGATATTGATATATGTATAATTACTTTTATCGGATAATCCAGATAAATTTGCAAATAAAAATTACGAGAAATATTTTTAGAATAAATTTATATTGATTCTTTTGGAATTTGGATTCAATTCAGTTACAAGAAATTCTTTTTATTTTCTACTGTTTAATTTGTTTTTTTAACTCTATAATCAATTCAAACGGGCTACTTTTGCAATTTTTTGATTGTCCTATCTTGAATGCAGAGGGTCGTCTATGAATTTGACCTACCACATTCAGCAGAATCGCCATTAAGATGTCCATTAGCCTCGTGTGTCTTTGTCAGGCTAATCAAACAATACGTCGCCTTGATTGTATTGCTGAAATAGGCACTTGATTGTCGTGATTATGCGGGAGAGCTACAAACGAGCCCGCGTGATAGATATCTCTCGCGGAGTACGTTCGATATATGTATAACGAGTAGGATCATTACGCGTGCTTTGTTGCGCTTTCAGAAGTGCTTTAAGGTTTATTAACATTGAATCACGCGGATTTTTCGTTAAAGATCTACCATTAAAATTAAAATCGAAGCTTGTATCTGCTACATATATTTACACATTTTGATAGCTATAATGCAAAGGTTAATGAAAAATGAAGTAACGTTATTCTTTGAAATTTGATACCGATTTTTTCTTCACTAAAGAGAGAAGTATATTGACATATTAATAGTTTTGAGCAACTAACCGCGATAAATGAACGGTTTCTCTCGAATTAATCTACAGAGACGCTCATAAATAATGCAATATTATTTATCATGCAATTTAAATTACTTTACTTTAATAAAATTTTAATTTGAGTCTCAGTTATTCTACATTAAAACTTGAAATGAAAAAGAATTCGAAATTTATAATGCTCAGTTTCCACACACACACACAAACACACAAAAAACAAACACACACACACACACACGACGTTGAAAAAGGATTAGCTTTACAAGGTTGACAATTATGGAACACTATATGCATTATTATTTCATTAGACCAGCAAAGATAACTTTCGTTAAGTTTTTGAAAACGTTAGGTATAAAATAAAACGAGTACACTGTGCCCAAAGACGGAATTTGACGGAATTTCGCGGAGAGATTATTGTGTCTCTTATTAGAATTAATTAAAGGATTTCGCTTCCAGTAGTGTTCTATATATGACGCGCCTCGCGCCATTTCGGCTTTTCCGGAATGAAAAGGTTGCGAACTTGTAATCTTGTTAGGACGTAAAACTGGAAGTTTGCGACTTCATAAATTCAATCTCACGCGCCCGTATATAGTCGTTATTAAATTAAGCGCGGTCGCGTTCCAGGACTGTTCTATCGATATTACTTTGCGTTTGAAACGGAATTAATGTGAAAGTAATGCACGATTCGAATTAATACGTAATTGCAATATCCTGTAATTTATTTCGCTGATATTTTTATAATTTTAAAGATATATCATCAATCAGCTTGTTCATAGAAAAAAAAACTATGTGAGGAAATACCGATAAGTCTGCGATTAAGGGAAAAAAATTTAAAAGGACTCAAAAATTGATACAGCATATTATATTATTTTTCTTATATATTGGTAATTTCAGATACTTTAATAATCAAGCTTTAAATTAAGATTCTTACATTCGCTCCAAAATTGAGTCGATTAAAGAATTTGCAGTTAAAAAAACCGGCTGAGATATTTCATATGTTAAAAATTTGTATATATTAAATTTTTATTTTTTCAGAATAACTTTAGAGTAACTTTGTTAAATCTCTAGCATTAATGTTCGATTAGAGGCCAAATTAGTATCGTCCCCGACTGTCTCCGACTAGAGACGATCCTGAGATCTCGATGATATACCGTGTAGACAACGTTAGCTTAAACCGTTACTCCGGTATGTCGCTTCACCTTTATCGTAGACGGAAATACAGCAGACAAGAGGCGCGTTTATTGCGTACGTGCGTAACGTGTCTTCCGACTTCCTCGAGCACAAATTCTTTCGCGATTTTTGTCGTGCGGCGACTATCGAACGACGAATTCTCAACGGGGATTATACGGTATCGACGAGTTGAAAAATTAAATTCGATATTCAAATCGCGGCACGTATTCGCACGATTAAATCGCGATGTTTAAACGCGTATTCGCGCTCCGAATTCAATAATGCGATTTGCAACGTTCGCTCCCGCGAAAGTTTTCCGCGATGCGAAGTCTGATTCTCTAATTGCAAGCCGTAACGGCTAATCGACCAAAGTCACATGACCATGGTTGCATTCCTGCGGAAAATAACTTGCGTGCGACGACGGAAAAAAAATGCACGGACTCACGCAGACCTCGTAACGAAACGCACGCTGTTGTTTCAATTGGATATGATAGATAGGATCCGAAACTACTGGTACAGATGTATGGATGTCCGCGGAAAGTGATTTATCATACGGTCGGCTGGGAGATCTGACAAAATTTTGTGTTGGAGGATTTCCCTCGGTATTTACGCCACATACGGGGTACTGTAAAAAAAAAAAAAAACAACATGCTATATCACGCAGATGATTCAAGATTGTCCGCAAAAACATCGCAATTTTTTGTAAACACCGTAAAAAACACGAATAACACATTAAACTTTAACTTGGATCGTTGGCGTTTTAATGTAAATTTCAAATTCTGCGGCACACAAAAGCTTTTCACGTTAAATAAATATTAATACAAAGTGTTGTTCAAATATGAGAATACATGTATTGTACTTGTATCTATCGTAATATTAGCAAGTTTATTGTATATTGTAACATTACAATTTTAATTAAGGAATTACTCATTTCATCTCTATTTAGCTGACACAGTCATTTTCGCGCATTCTAAATGTACGTTTATAAAGATATTTTCCTTCGTTTTAACGTGAAAAATTTATTTCAGAAATGTCCAAGTATTTTAATAACAGTTTGTTTATTTGCGCATAACGTAGAACTAAAAAAAAATAATTCCTCTATGTGTATTTTTTATCGGAAACACCTTGTAATACAACGCGCGCTCCCGTGAGATTCGCATGCCACGCAGTCGTACTGGAAGTATCTCCTCTACTCGAGGAGAGGTATCTCGAGCTGGAATACCACGCGAGGAGCTCGAGGCGAGGTCAGGATCCGCCGGAGGATATTCGCGAACGCGAGATGCGAGTAGCGATGGCGCCGATACTCTCGCGCGACATATCGAATAATCGACGGCGCGTACTAAACTTTCGTAATGTCTGCTTTGTGCACGTACGGCAAAGAGATTTAAATTTTGTTTATTTTATCAAAAATTTTCTGGCGAAGCATCAAACCGTTCGTGTTGTTGAAGATGGTGAAATAATGCGTCACATCAATAAAATGCAGCAGATTCTTTCTTTCGTATTTATGGAAGCAAATGATTCGGAAAATGTGAAGAAATTTATTACGATATTTTCTTATTTGAATTCAAAGTACTTTTATGGGAGATGATAAAAAAAAAATGTGTAGATATTGCAAAGAGACATATAAAATGAAAACTCTTTATAGTAAAGATGAAAGATTAATTATGAAATGTATACAATATGTTTTCGTTTCACATTTCTATTTTCAAACAACGCTACTAGTTGCTGCTAAAATTGTGCGTTTCACTTTTATTCAGACAAACTTGTACAACCAATATATAATTTTATATATATATATATATATATATATATACATACACATATATGTATATTTATGTATGTATGTATACATATATATATATATATATATATATATATATATAATACATCGCATTCAAGTACATTGGCATTCAAGCACTCTTATGCGAGACTCGCGGTAATGCTAACAATTTTGAGGACATTGAAGGAGCTTAACAAGCGCCCGTGCTTGCAGTGCTTGAAAATTTGCAAGCGAGAGTATCGGGTCGAGGGCCATCGCTACTTGCGCGCGATCTCCTACGCGTAGCGGCCGCATGGTCGATGACCCTGAGGATGTGCTAACGGATCGCAACGTGCGACCGAATATAAAGAGACTCCCGAAGAGAGTCTACGCTTGTGGATGTCTTCGGGCAACGCGATAAATGACAGATCTAGGTTCGTTACAATTTCTTAGCGTTTAAATGGAACGCAATTTACTTTATAAAAATATTAAGTATACACGTATTTCAGCTTCAGCGAGCTTCACCTTTCATTTGCAGTAATTGCTCAATTTTAAATATTAAATATCTTCTTACAGATCGCAGACTAATTTGCAAGTGAAATCTACTTGAAAATAAACGACTAATAAAGTTTTATTATTTATTTCTGCTTTTTAACTTTCGAAAAGTCAAGGAAACATCGGACTCTCGACGTTTTTAGTAAAATTAAATTAAAAACATTTTGAATTTATAATTTGAAAAGAGAGAAACGCGACGCGTAGAAACTATCCTTGAATATTACAACACTCATATAAAATTATTAATAACTTTTCTCGACACTGAGCACTCGCGCGCGAATAATTTTTTTTGTATAAAGTAAGAAGTTTCCCACGCTCACGCGCGCGATCGTCCCATGTATACGCGTACATGCATCATTTTTGGTACATTCCGTATGTGTTTGTATATGCATTGCGCGGTCGTACATAGATGCTCCTGTCACGCACGTCGTGCACAGTCCTAACCACGGCGGCTGCCCAACACCGTGTGTACATACGGTCTATATACGTGGTGCACTCGGTGCACTGCCTATATCAACGCGCGTGTATCTCTCGTATGTGTGACGCACGTGAACACACACACAGACGCACATAGAAGCGTAATACCGGTATGTATCCTCACGAGTTGGCACGTGCATCCGCGGCAGGTACATTCGCTCGCACAACCTTCGTGTCGACGATGCCGCTTACCGTATTCTGCTCGCCCAATAAGCCGAGCTGTTCATGCCTGGATGTGGAATAGAAACGCAGTTATAGCGCGGGGGGAGGGATACGAAAATATAAACGGAGAAGGCTGTATTTTTATAACTGGATGACGAGAGTAACACGTGTGCGCGGATATATCGGTGGAAGCTTACTTATCGCGCTTCGCGCATTACGTGATTTTTTTTAAGTTGCAAGTAGTGAAATCATATCTAGGTAATATCGTATTAAATTGTTGCATTAATCGTAATGCGTTTTCACTTCAAAGGCGGAAGAATGCAAGAATTCGCTTATATTCAGGATGTCTCCAGATAAATTTTACTATCGAAATAAATTAAATAAGAGTTAACGAAATAATCTTTTAGCGGAAATAAGGAATTATGTTTATTAATCCGAAATGTTATTTTTTTCTAAATTTCATAATGAGAAAGTCGAGGTATTATATTAATCCATATTTTTGCTACGCAATGTAGGCGCTTTTAGTATGTTACGAGTGACGACGCAATTAAAATCATGTCAATGAAGGTCAACGCTGATAACGTGTAATTACGCGCCTGTCAATGCTGTCGAGATGTACGTCGTAGAGCGCGGAGTTCTCGTAAAAATCTGCGTACCGTTAACAGAAAGGAGATCAACGATCAGTCGTGCGGTGACTTTCGCATCGGGTTTGCTCTGTGTAAACACTTTGCTTATTTCGCCGAGCGGTAAAGTGAAATATCTCGTCTAAAGGCTTGAACGTCTGGGATTCGAAGGCGCTGCTGTTGCGTTGTGAAACGAGAGTGAAAAAGGCACGGGAGTAATAGAATTTAATGAATGGTGAGGAGAGAGGGGTCGGCGGGGATAGCGGTGACGGGAGCTCGTATACAAGCGTCGTAAAAGCCTCGTGACGGCGGTAGAAACGATCGGACGACGATCGTATCGTGTCGGTTTTTATTCTCCCTAAGGAAATAGAGTTACACGTGTCGCGCACGTATCGCGGATCATATCATGGAGTTGCCACAACTTTGAAGCTTCGAAATTCCCCGCGGATCGAATAAATTTCTCTTCCGGATTGCGCGACAAAAATTCTCTCTCTTACACATCCTAATACTCTCTCTCAAATAACTTATCTTAATAAAACAAATGATAAATTTCTAATTTTCGGTCGTGCAGAAATTTTTTCGAAGCTCGTAAACGAATGATACAAGTCGCAGCTTATCGGATTTGTGCCGATAATAAATTTTCTTGTCGTCTGAAACCCGTTTCTCGTATAAATTAATAATTTATTTTATTATACTTTAATAATAAATTTCTAATTTTCCTCAATTGAGGCGCAAGAATTTCTCGGAAATGGAAACTTTCCCGAGATGGGCGCGACTGTATATGCTGTAAAACTCGCAGATAGCTATCGGATTAATATCTAGGATTGTGTGCGCAATCGAAGATAGCGCGTTTACGGCTGTTTTTCCTTGTCAGGAGTAACGGCCTGACGTTATTCCGGCCTCTCGGTGTAAAAAGGACCGCTTCCGGTGACGTAGCCGCGGTAAAACAGCAGTCGCGCGAAAGCCAACGGCGATATAAATCGTACTCGTGGAAAGCCGAGCTGTAAAACAATTGTATACAACCGCGATGTAACGCGTATATATACTATTATTCTCTCTTCGTTTTTATTGGTAATCGTCGATGCGCCCTGTCGTTCGCTTTTATACGTCGCATAAAGGTTTAACTCCACTTATTCAGGTGCACAAACACACAGTGTAACAGAATTTATTTTGATTTCTTTTATTCAGTTACATCGCACATTTTGTGTTGCAGTGAATTGTCGAGGAAGACCTTTGTAGATATTTAAATCCGCGGCTTGCAAAGTATTTCGCGAATGTGAACACCTTGAACTTTTGAACTATGAATTATGGATTATGCGATTCTTCTATTTTTCGATCCTTGTATGTTACATTGATATTTTATATTTGTGAATTAATTATTCTATTTTAATTATACTATTGTATCCGTACAACGGATAAATGTGAAAGTACAACAGCATAAATTGATATGATGTAATGGAAGAAAAATTCAAAATGTTTAATTCTGAAAATAATGTACATATGTGTTGCATACGTAAAATGTAGCAGTTTAGCAGACGCTAACGTTACATTCGAAAATTTCATCAATCGATTAACGGTCCGGCTATTTCATGATCAACCCTGTAGCGTGATGTGTGATGCGCTGATTCCGATTTCGCTCTTTTCGAAAGATGTAACGGAAATACATTTGATATACATAACATTTGCCGTTATCGGTGGAATTCGAGTCATCTAACTGAAAATATCGAACAAAACGGGTTTATTCGGATTTATTTTCGGTAGAACGCGCACATTATTACTCTTATTAAATAAACGCTCCCGTTGCGACGCATTGATTGAAATCTATATCGTGTTTGTCGCGATAAAATTTCACGGTTATGTCTATCATTTCTTTCTTGATCCCCTCGGTCCACTCGTATATTATACTCGCAACACCCTTTTCCCGTTATACATACAATCTGCTAACTGTTTGCAACGGTTTGTATGTACGTGTTATGCTGCCATTATGCACATAGTCGTTGCGAGTCATGCGATCTCTTAGGCGCGGCTAAATTAAATTATACCATACCAGGTTTATTGTAATTTTTCACAGTGCGATGTGACGTAATGGGCAAATGTAGGGTACAAGAGCGGGACACGCTGTGAATGCTATTTTTGCCGTGTTCTTTGCATCATAGAACGCGGAGATATTCAGGCCTGGGATAGACACGTAACTCGCCTCATTAAGATCGACTCTCGCTTTTTAAACACGCCTCTGTTAAGAACGCGCTCTGCCTCCACTCGCGAATTCCGTTTACGCAATACAGGAGATTTCGTTTCTATTCATGCTCCAGTGTGGGATCATCCGGTCCACGAAATTTCTTTGATGAAGTAGAGAGCAGCCGCTCTTGATTCCGTAAGAAGAGTATTGTTTCAGATACACTCATTCCTCGTGTGATCACTCATTTGATAAAACATTTTTCTTCATTTACGATGTGATACACAAACAAGTTAATACATGATAAAAAGATAATATAATTAATAATAATAGAAGATATTAGTAATTAATAATTAATAATTCATTCATGTGTTTCACATAACACAACTTTTTTAATAATACTCTTTTTACATTGAATGTTGCGTCATTGCGATTCCTCTTCAAAAGGTCACGTATTTGTAGTTGGAAACATTGAATTTATTAATACATCTTAATATATAAATAATTTTCTCTATATCGTATCATATTTTGATCAGAACTAAGTATTCTGCATCATTTCCACTACATATTTTTCCGATTTACGCTACTATGAATTTATTAGAAATTATAATTCACATTTTGGTGAAATGATATTCCAGTTGGCGAAAATTAAAAGCTATGTGCGTGCACATGGATTTTCATGCATAAACTGAATTAGTGGAGGAAAATATGAGCGCAAGCTATAAATACCAGTACTTTAGTCTCTTAGAAGTGACATTTATTCGCCAAAATTCCATTTGGACCAACTAACCGAAGTAAAATTCGAATAAAGCGTTATTGCTATTTGCTCGCATTAGTCGTTTTAAACGCGACAGTACTAATTCGCAAATATTCTACCATATCTATCGCACGCATTCCGATCGTATTTACGTAAACTCATTTGCATATCTACTCTGTATTTAGCGGTACACATGTCGTCTAATTTACAGTTTTATTTACTTTATATGAATCACAACACTTTGGCAACATTTTATACAATCGAATGTGGAGCGACACAAAAATATGGATCGTAGATTCTAACATTTTTCTACTTGTCAAATAATCTCTCGCCCGATTCATCTCGATCGCAAATGCGCTCGGGAGAAAAATCGCGCGTCCGCATGAATTTTCGGTCTCATTCTTTTGTCGGGAACGGTTATTCACCGTCGTGGGAATTTTCTACGTCGAGTTGCATAATGAAAGGCGATATTGCTGGGGGAATAACGTTTCCGACCTTATGATACTCGCGTTATCTCGGTGCGCTCCCTCGCGCGTTACACTTAGGCGCGATCGCTGAAAACAGAGAGCTCACGAAATAGCCGCGCGGAGATGCGAAAACGCGCTCGTCGTCGGTGGTTATTTTTGACGCCGATAACACGCCCGTTTCACCTGTTCTCCCGATGGACCAGCGTGTCCGCATCCGCGCGACGTTTGCGATGCGATAAGAGATGAGACACACGATGAGACGCGCGACGCGACGGTCTCTTCAGCGTCCCGATAAGGCTCGATATCTCGCCTGAATCTGCGTACCGTTTAACATTTTCATTTCCTGCAATGATGTTGCATTCTGCACGCCGTAACCTGCGACCGCGATTGCATCAATAATGATTAGGTCTGATATTTAGCGATCCGCTATCTTTCTCCATATTACGTTTCAAGCAACGTTATAGAGAATTTCTCCAGATAAAAACTTCTCTCCTTGCACGCGCGCTTTTCTCTTATCCAATTGGAGATGAGTTTACTTATTTTAATTATGTGCACTTGGAAATAAATTTATCGTGTATCAATTATTGTAAAAATTATTAGACTGACGAGAGAACCTGTTAGCTATCTGAAGAATATTATACAACGCGACTTAAATTGTTGTGCGTTACGTTTCTCTGACGACGTATTTTTTCTGTGATATTGTATTATTTCATTCGTTATACGTTACTATGACAAGCGACTTTATCATGATACTTCCTAAATGAATGTGACGATAAATGCGGCACAATTTTTTCGCTCAACTTACAAAATTGCGAGACCTAAGGCGCTTTACGAGGTATACCTCTATCGAGTCGCGAGTGCGCCAGTGTGAGAACAACGTTTACACGAATCGAGAAGCGATGCGAATTGTAGAAAGTTGCCGTGCGACGATAGATGCATTTTCTGCGATATTACACAGTTATGATGTATCGCTAGATTTTATCGAATACAGAAAGATTTCATAGGACGTCAGATATATGCATGACGTCACGTCGTAGGATTGAGCAATTACTGAGAAAAATTGAAGCCTTCAAGACTCGTTTAATACAGTGATACTTTATTGATGACACATGCAATGAGTACATGCAATGTACTATCGATTAAATATCGTATGTCATAGTTATAGCTATGGATCGAAGAGTTTAATAGTTTTCTGAATAAGTTTTTCAAAATAATTAGTCGCATTTTTTAAAAAAGTTTATTTTCCAGAAAGTCGAGTAGACATTTATATTTTCATTTGATCGAAAATTTTGTAAAAATTTTGCATCGCGTATGAAACTTGATATTTAGTTAGTTTTTCGAAAAATCTGATGTTTTATATTACATTCTCCAATAATTCATTTCGATCATGAAATATAAATAAAAATAAACAAATACATAAAATGTGCAATTTTCATTATTTCAAAACAAATCCAAGTGTACTATAAGTACTTTATAGCACGTGCACTAGTACCTAAAGCCTCGTATTAGTCTTGTTATCGTTGCTACGAAATATAAAATATTTATTTTAATAAAACATATTTTTACTTTTGCCTCTAACTTGATTTTTTTTATTGCGTTAATCATCTCAGGAAGTTATTGATATTTTTACGATATGTATATCTACATTGTATGTATACATTGCATGTATATTAAATCCGCTTTTTATTTTTCAACACTAAATTATACGTGGGAATAACTTTTTTCATTTTTTTAATGCTTACATAAATCGAAATATAAACTTTATCGATTACCTTTATATTATCAATATTATCTAGCAATCATATTTTATATAAGCTTACTGTAACACATAAAAGAGAGAAAAAATTATTATCGTGAAAAATATTAATTGTATGAAAAATATCCAATAAAAACAGTTTATTGGATATTTTTCATAAAATTGTTTTTTATCTTTTTTATATGAACGCCTTTTTACCCGATTATTAATATCTTTTTCGCTGCTATTTTATTTAATACCGAATATATAATGTATACAATTTCGGCATTACGATACTGATGTTAATCTTAAAATATTATTTCATTATTCAAAAATCCTAAAAACTCTTTAACGCGTCAACAATTATACATTATGTCCTACAAATATGCAAGCTCGAGGAACGGTCTTTTCTGTTGAACAAGTAAACAGATAAACGGGATTAATACCTGTGCATGTAGATATACAGGTGTACTCGTTGCATGTTCACGTATGACAGATATATCGACGAATTTGCCATTGCTGGGGATACGGGTAAATAGAAAGCTGCAAAGAACAACGCGACTTTAATGTGTCGCGTCCTTGAATTTTGCTTTTTCGCATTTTTACAATCTTTTTTTGCCCTCGTTAACCGGCCGCAAGATTCAATCCATCGCATCATCTTTCTCGCGATTTGAAATTTTGCTGTTCAGAAAAAAAGGTGACAAAATCCGAATAGATTCGTTCTTATATACATAACTCATCTACATATATCGGAAAAATGTTGAAGAGGAAGGAAGTAATGTCGGTGCCGTTTGAATCTGTGCAACGAGAAAATTGCGAGAATGTATAATGTTACCGGAAGTTCAACGAAGCGCGTTGAGGAACTTTCGAGGACAGGAAAAGTTTCAGTTCTCTATACTCACGTTAATAATCCTTTTACTCGGTTGCTCGAGTAAAGCTCGCGGAAGCTTCCATAAAATTTTAACTTGATCACGCGCGGTGCATTTATATGACTAAGCCCGTTCACTTTAATGATACTTGATAAAAAAGCGCATCCGACCGGTGACAAGTTTATTGTTTTATGTTTACAAGTAAATATTCTTGTGCGAAAGAGCGCAGTTTAATTATTGAATCAAAGAAATTCGCGATATCGTGTGATCTAACGACATAGCACGTTTTTATTTAGTGTCTTAGCTAACTGCATTTTTAGCAATGGATATTGTATATTGTATATGTAAAAAAAAAATATTAATATATTATCTATATGTATATAACGCGCGCAATAGCATCTCACAGTTATACAAGCAAAAACTGATTTTTAAAGTAAAATGAAATATCTGCTCGTATATTTCGTAAAATAATATTTAATAAACATTAATTTGAAATTGAAAATGAGAAACATATTACACGTAATGCTTTTTATTCTGAATGAACACTATCATAAAATTTTGTTGCCAAAGTTTTCTGAAACAAAATTTTATTACGAAATTGGCCCTCATAATCGTGCTCAATTAAAGTTAATTACTGGCGATGAATAATTCGACGCGAGCGCCTACATATATAGTGCATACATAAAATTTCTGGGAAGTTTAATATACATATATTGAAGGAGATTCTAATCATATATACACTGTATGTCACATTTAGCGCTGTATCTGCAATTTTATCTGAAATATTTCTATTTCTATTCAACCCGCTATATAACTATAAATACTAAAAAATATTTGCATTTAATATCAAGTGCATCGTCAAGTGAGAATAGATCGACCGGCGCTTATCTTTCGAAGTACAATCGTATTGTTTTGGAAAATCTCTAACTATCGCGTCCTTCGTTTGCATTATAATAAAAAAGGTACACATTCGCGCATACCGATAACAGTGTGAGAGCGAATTTTGCACGAAGTTGCCGAAATTGTTTATCGACGCGACGTCGCGTCGGTACACGGTACGGTTCGTTGAACTTTCGACAAGCTATGCATTACTCGGCGATACTGCACGCGCGCGATGCTGTATGTTCCGTATAAATGAAAGAAAACGAATATAAAACACTGACTTCGATATATTTCCGATCCGCCACTTCGAGTCGCGACAAAGGTCCCTCCGGAGGGAAGAGCTTGGTGAACGCGCGAGGAAGATTGACAGCGCGCGTATCTCTATCTACTTCCGAGGCACGCGTGTCTCTGTGTAACGTGTACATGTACGATTTACTATATTTCGGAATACCTGCGAGTGCGTTCGAGAACTGCGTTCCGAACAACTTTAATCTGCTATTCCTCGACAACCAGATGATCGAAAGGAAGAAAGATTCGTACTCCACAAGCATATATATTTAATCTCTTAGTACTCGTGTCACTAACACTTGTTGCTCTGCATTGAGAGATGACAGATTGACGGATTGTGTCAGATGTTCCCGAAAATTATTATTTTAGCGAGATTCTTTGATCGATTCGAAATCGGTTTTTACGATACAAACGGTACAAGTCTAAAATCTGACGGACGATAAAATAACGGGAGATGAACTTGGAGCCTTCTTCTACCGCTTCGAATTGCATGTGAGTGTCCGAGGGAGAGCACGATGCCTGTTATGAAATATTTTCCGGCTGGCGGCGCGTTTTATCGAAACTGCAACGATATCCCGTGTTCTGCCATGTACTCTATTCATCCCTGTCGTCGTCGATTTTTCCCGAGTTACACGAGAGGGAGAGTTTCGCGTGGGGAGGGGAAGCGAAGCGAAGAAATCGCGAGTGATACGTCTACGATATCGTCTCACGGATGAATAGACATGGATTTCTAGTTCACGAGACACCGTCCCGAGGAAACACTATTGACGATCTCCATCTCCTCGTCTCCTTTAACCTGAGTTTGTCCAGGTGCTGCGATGTTTTGCATTTCACTTTGCATGAAAACACTGTGAAACTCTAAGTAGAGATGGAATAACATCGCGCACGCGTATTTTTACTCGAATGTTCTCTCGGCGAACGAATCGTGTCTTAGTGTGAGAGAGTTTTGAAAGGTTTGCGCGCAAACTTGGGCAACGCGCTTGGGCGATTTTCTTTAACGAATTAAACAACAAATCTTAAACACTTCCGACATTTCTTGAGGAATAATTATAAATATTTTCTCTGAGATAGAATTTCTCAAAAGGATCACGTAAATGTCTTTGCTCTCCATAAAGTACTATTTAGAAATAAGATATTTGCCTGAATGTTAACAATGTCGCAATATTTTTCCACGAACGTGAAGGAAAACTTGCTTCTACTTCCGAGTACTGACTTAAACATCCAATTTTAATTACATGCTGTATCACGTTTTTTTTAATACTTATAATGCCAGGATTATATTTTGTGAGAAGAATCATCTGGCATTAATTTTTAATTAAATTCGGTATGTCTGTTCTTTCTACTTTTTTTTGCCATAAAAAACGAGATATCAGATAATAATGAGAGACGTTGTGCGAGGCAATAACTGCGATGCCATTCACAGGTGAATGGCAAAGCCGTAGAAATATATTGCCACGTCCGGCTTCAATATGTGTGTATGTGTATGTGTGTGTTGAAAATACGCTCTTCCAATTTCTCGACACACACATTTTTTTTCAATGCAATAGTATCGCTCACGTAAAACCGGAAGTGCTTTATTAAATTTTCAGTCAAGATTATTATTTCAAAGAGCTAATACTCTAATATGATTAGAGAGAAAGAGAGAGAGAGAGAAAGAAATATTAATCAGTCGCACGACGGGATCTAGACCGGGAATAGTACGAGTATCGAGAGATGTCATATCCGGCGAATATGTCGATTTCGATTTCTCTGTGAAACATATATTCGTAAATACGCCATCTGTAGTACAGTAGCGAGTGTGCAGTGTATTGCGCTCGCACCTTGCGCGCCAGAATTTGTGGGATCTTGCGGTCGCGGGCTTCTAAATAATCCCGGAGTTGGTAATATCACTTGGTCCACTAAATTCCCTCGGAACTAAATAACGAAGGACAGGCGTACCCGACAGACATTACGAGAACTGCCTCAGGTTTGATTCACTCGATGCAGATAGTTACGTAGCACTGTGATATAATTATAGTTTAACAAAGTTTGCAAAGTTCCATAATGAAGTATCATATAGTTAACTAATTAATTAAGTATTGTATAAAATGTTCATGGCGAAGCTGTGCGGATGCTTTAATTAATTTAGATAGATTTTTTTCCTTGGAGAAGATTTCGAGAGTGGTCGACATCTGTTGCAACTTTTGAATATTCAATATTGAATAATATCTCTCTCTCTCTCTCTCTCTCTCTCTCTTTCTCTTTCTCTTTCTCCCTCCCTCTCTCTTTCTTTCTTGACAATAAAACTCTGAATAAAAATTCTGAAAAATTAAAGTCCAATTAAGAGAGAAATTTAAGAAACATTATGATTTGTCATTATAATTATAATCGGAAATTATCTCAAAAATATTTCTGTATTCAAGAGATATGTAGAAGGAAGTAAATTTAAAATTATTGATATATCGATATAGAAGGAAGCTATAGCTATATTCTATCTACACGAGTGTTTCACATACAGGGAAGATATCGCTATTCTGTGCACGGTGCGACATCGGCTTTATTCATGGTGCATTATGGTCCGTCGCGCGTAATCGCCATAATGAAATTTAAGCCACAGGCTTTGCTCGATGCGGAAATGCATTTCGCGACGATAAATTCGCTCGCCAGGATACGGCGGGATCTTAACGCGGCGCAGCTTAATGAGAGGAACATGACGGAGAGGATCAAAGGAGTAATCAAGCAAGTACGCTCCGTATTTAGGCATCGTGTATACCAGCGGCAAATGCGCCTCGATACAAGAGACCAGATTTGCCGTCAGCGGACACACGTGATCCGTATTTCGATCGGAGTCGACTATGCTTGATCAGAGACATGGTCCTACAACCTTAAGTGGCTTATCAAAGGCTGCTGGTCCATTCGATTGGATGAGGAAGATATGAGTTTAATTATGTCATGTCTTATGCTGCTGTACGATAATGATAACGAGATGTTTGAATCTTGTCTGAAGCGTGGCGAAACATACGTGACAGATGGCTTGTTTCTACTTAGGATGTTTGGAAAAGAAAAGAATCGGTGTACATACATCCGAAATATCAATATCAGCAAGTCGTGTCTCGACATAAGTATCAGCTGTTTTATCGCTCTCGTAATGTAGATTAAAAAACTATAGATCTTTGTGCATATCTTTGAGGCAAATTCAAATTTATTTATTTCTCATTTGCGGCAATTGAATAGGTACACATCATTAAAACAGTGAAGTTTTATTTGAATAATAAATAATGATAGAAATAAGAAAGATTTATGATTAGATGTTAATTTTCTTGATGTTGATTTTCCACGTACTTTCTTTTTTAATTCTATGACGTGTTATCGTCCGACGAAACAGATTCGTCGTAACATATCCGGCAAAATATAATTAGATAAAAGATTTCAGATAATTCGAACTCAGGACTTTGAATGCGAAAGTAATTGGTGAAAGTATCTGGAACTCTTGTACGACAAATTCGAAATTTCGAAGTTGTACTTACGAAACATTTGAAAATTTTTATACACATGTACATCTCTAACGCAACATCTTATCTAGTCTGTATCGCATTTGCACGATTACTTGTATCTACTTTTTATACACGTATCTAACGTAAATCTCAATTTCTCTGAGCATTAAAAAAATGAAAAGAATAAATAAAATTGGTGTTTTATACAATATCTTTTAAAACATTTAAGAAAAGTTTTTTGCATCAGGTAAAAAGATATTATATAGGATAAAGAGATGAAGGAAAAATATATGATAGAACGAATCGCGTATCTTGATTTGAGAAAGATTATTTTGGACGCAAAATATAATCGTAAATTTCCACGGTTTTCAATTATTTAAGACAATTTTATAGTTATTAGGGTTATGAGAAGTATCCTATTTTGCAAAATACAAACCACATAATTCATTTACGATTATATCTAATATAAATGATTGGAAAATATTCTTTCGCTTACAGGGAATAATACAAATATTTAGGATGATTTCAATGTGCCAAATAATTCTGTTGCCTTGTTTGATCACGTTGTTGAATCGATTGTTTGATCGCAGTGGTCGATGAGATTGGCAAGCGGATAATTAATGATAAAGGAGAATGTTTGTTTTACGGCGGGCAAACTAATTGTATGGGCGAAAATAGATTATCTGAATCCCACTGCGGAATAAATGCTGATCGCAATTAATGCACGATTCCATCTTCATTCTAACATATAGTTCGAGATGAAATATTCAACAAAAGAGTCAAGTTTATTTGAAATTAAGTAAACGATAAAATTTTCTTCTAATTGCATGTCAGCAAAAGCATACCTGCAAGTTGCAATCTTAATTTTCCATTGCTTATAATTTAAAAATTAGATATTTTGATGTGAATTTTGCCTAAATATATTGAAGACAAGTCGATTCTTAATTCATTAAAAATAGTCGCGTTAAAATTGGGATGAAGAGTATATCTTGAGAGAATTTTAGAATCATTCCACATATACAAAGTTTGAATTAAATAATATTAAACTTGAGGGGTTAGGTTATTTATATAATTGACATTCAGCGAACGCGTAAAAAGAAAGTCACATTCTCTGTATAATAATATTGTTGTTTTTTTTTTTTTTTTTCGATGAACACACCGCGATCAAACTTTAAACGACCATCATGAGGAGTCCTCGAGTGAAGCTTCGCGTAACTATTGCGTCTTCAAAGTTCTTCCTTCTATTTTCCGGCGAAAAGGGGGTAAACATTACGGAAAGGGGGAGAGGCGACGCGGCTTTTCGTACGCGTTATCTCGTGGACGTACGGCGCATCGCTTAATCTGCTAAATTACCGTGTACAGTCGAAGAGCGAGAGATCCTGGCGGATTACGGCTTAATGAAATTTGAACCTGGCGGATTTGCTTCGTGGTAGGACTCGTGCCCGCAACTCCTCCCGACGTGAGTACATAGGTAACCCCCACGGAATCTCGATCTTAAGACCGAGGCACTTACCCCAAAAGACAAATTCGCCGAAGGATATTCTGAGGAACCGGCGCACCGCGACGGAACGTATAGTCGCGTGTTACGGTAATCCGGCGGATGTAATCGCTTCCTCTACGTACGTAAAGGCGGGGTGAAATCCGTTAAGTCGTCTTCATCTTGTAAGATACATCCGTGATACCATCCGTTATTCGGACGAAGAACGCTGCTCCATGTACGACTGTGCGATTGCACGATGTTGAATCGTCTCGCATTCTGGGATTAAATCGGACCGCGTCGCGATTCTCGCGCGATTTGTCCACTAAAAACACGAGAAGTGGAATACGATCTATTCATATATCTTTGATTGATACAATTTATTTCAAATAAAAATATTGAATATTATATCAAAAGTTATATATACAAGAGCATTGCCTCTAGATCTTGTTGCATCAAGATCTGAAAAATATTTTGATAATATATTTTATTTTAGTTAATTATTATTATATCAAACAAGGAAGTTTCTATACAGAAATTCTCTATAGAATAATATGATAAAGTATTTTGCATCGAGATAATTTATTTTAAGGAAAAATTTAATTACACACATTATATTTCTTCATTACTTTATTTACATTATTAATTGCTGTTTATTCACCACTCCAACTTTTAATTTTAGTAAAATGAAGTTTCTATTATATTTTCTTGAAATCTTCTCGGTCTCTGAAATTATAATCCAAGATAACTGACGTGAGTATTAAGACTCTTCGCATTAAATTACAATTAAGCATTAAGTAGCAATTACCGACAAGAAAAGCTGTGCGAAGATGACGCTTTAACCACACTGTATTGCAGCATCAAAGATCATATTAATCCGAGGGATAAATCGCTGAGGGCATTATGGTGTACAAATTCGAGGCACTGCTTTGATTTTAATTTAAAAAAATGGAAATTATTTAAAAAATAAATATTACTTTTTGAAAAGTGGCATTGAGAAGTCTTTCAAATCTCATGCTCGAGATATTTTCACGTCTTATAAAATGCAGATTTAGAAAAATAAGATCATTACTATCAAAGGCCGATATATAAGTGGTTGATCTGACCCAATCAATAGTAACGTAGTAAACATTAATTCGTCACCGACATTCGGAAGAATAAATCACTAAGACTGGGAATATTTTACTAGGTCTTATCTTTGATTTTAGTAGCCATTACTATATATTGTACACAATTTTGTTCAGCGTTCTATCTCTCGTTTTAATCTCTTCGTTACATCGCGACGAAAGGACGGCGCGCGTTTGTGAAGTATTTATCGATCGATCCTGAATCTCTCTTCGCCAGATTGAGAGAGGAGAGAAAAGCCCCCGTTTCTCCTTTGTTCTTCAAAAAGCGGCGACCATCGTGGGAAAGAAGAAGCGATTAGAATTGCACTTCTCTTTACACACGATCTTCCTCTTTTTCCGCCGTCCTTTTTTGCGCGCGCAACCACCGGAAACGGCGCTGTTTTCACGTAAATGCGCATAAATTTTCTCGCTTTTCCTCTTTTCTCTCCTTTCTTTCGCGCCCGCCTCGTGGTTTTTTTTTCTCTTACCGGCGGAAAGGACTTTAATTCCTCGGTCGTCTTAATCAAAAGTTACGGTCCCGTTGTTTTGCACTGAGTTAAAGCGTCGCACCGAACGCGGCCGCGCGCGAACGCTTATGAAAATGGATTTTAATTCGGTGAAAGTGAAAAACAGAGTTAATCTTACTCGGCAGTCGCACCACCGCCGGGTGAGATTAAAATTTCGAATCACCGACCAACGATGGAGAGAATTTAGTGTATTATTCAAACCGGTTAAAACGCTTTATCGAAACGCGAGACTGCAACACCTCGAATGGTCATTTAAATATTTCCACGCATTTGCGACGATTGAGTTTGGAATCTCGCTGATTTATTTGATTCGCGTAGTGGAAAATATATCGCGTAAATGTTTGAATGCATATTTGCTTTTTCAGATCAGAAAAAAAAAATTGTTCTAAGAGAGCACAACGCGTGAATTATGTATATAAAATATGTAATTATATAATAATATAATATATGACAGTTATATTTTTATAATATATGATATTTATATAGTTAAACATAAAAATAGAAATAAGTAAGATTTTAATGAGATTTTAAATTGTTCCCAACTTTTTTTTTGGTTCACGTTCGATATTCCTTAGTAATCGCTGCGACTTAAATCGTTAGTTGAGTATTTACAAAGCCGCTTGCTTTCGCTTTGATTACTTTTTTAAGCCAATGACTTCCGTTAATGATCAGCTTTAGCTAATAGGATAGACCAAGAAGGAGAAATTAGGTGGATACGATCGAACAGAGAGTGAGGGAGAAAGGAACACAAAGGAGATGGAGGTTAAGTTCCAGAGATGGAGGCATCTCTGGAACCTTATCTACGCTTTTCGCGCTCGCAAATTTCGTAAACTTTTGATGTTATCCGCTCGGTCTGAAAGAATCTCCGCTTCGGTAGAAAAACGCACAAATCTTCGAAAGATGCTGGATAACAAATGGTTCGCTAAAGCGCATGCCGAAGCAAAGTGAGGCATTTACAGCCGATTAACACGTGATTTTTAATTAAACTATACGCTCTTCTTGTACATCACGCATCGCATAATATCTACCTTTTCAAAATAATGAAGGAAAATAAGTATCGAAAATTAAAGAGCATGAGAGGGGGAGATAGAGAGAGAGAGAGAGAGAGAGAGAGAGAGAGAGAGAGAGAGAGAGAGAGAGAGAGAGAGAGAGAGAGATCAAATGTAATTATTGTATGTGTTTTACTTTTACTTTTCCTTCGAATATCTAATTTTTTTTATCACTGTGAATATAACAAGAGAGAAACAAGTAAACATCAATATAATTGTCGAATAATATATTGTTTAATAACATGCCGTCATCGGCTGTGAATTACGCGAAGCTGTTGATTGTCTACTCGCGCAAATAACGGCATTGTTGTGGAGAATTATGAACTAATTAACTCTCGGCGCCGAGGATTACGTCGCGCGTGCTTAAGCAGATGCATTTATGCAAGCCGCAGCGACGTCCGATCTGCACGGGAATTGTAACGAATTTCGATGTTAATTAAGTCGGAACTTTCAACGAACGACGACACGACGCGACGGCGCGCATTGACGGGCTCCCCGTTCATTTTGTAGAAAGTCTCCGGTCGGTCGACATTCCTAGAATGTACAACGAAGGAATTTCTTTTAACGTTTGCACGCTTGAAGAATCGGTAATTATTAGAAAGCTTTTTTTTAACAATTTTCAAGTATTCTATATTTTAAGTATATTTCGTGTAAATAATAATTTGGCAACTTAATGCATATGTGTTAATAAAATTATATTATATGTTGATTCTTTATTCTCTAATATCTTGAGAAGATACGATTTTATACGCGATCAACAAATTCATTTTAGAATTTAAATTGCGTGATACAATTAAATCCTTTTAAATGCGATACCCGCTTAGCATAGTGTCACTTCTTGTTAACACGTAACCGGGAGTAAATAATATATAAGGCAAACGCAAGAAGAAAATTAATTTTCGTTGCCGTACGCTTAATCCTCGCTTACAAAGCACGCTGTAAAAAATAATTAAAAGTAGTTTCTGTGCACCGTATTTTGCAGAAAATAATTTTTATTCAGCATTAATGAAACATTTCACGTAACATTTTTTAACAATTTAACGCCTTTTCAAAAGAGAATTTAAATATTAAATAATATATAGAAAACGTATGTGATATGTAGTATGTAAATTCTTTTTTAGCATTTTTGTATTATTATTTTATTATTCATTTATTTCTTAATCCTTGCAACTTTGAATAGTTTCCAGTATTTTTTATATTTAAGATATTTATATCTTAAGATTATATATTAGTTATTTTTGAAATAATACAAATCAGGAAAACTTTCAAATTTTGAAAAAGTATGGTACCTAAATATTCTGGTACTAAAAAGAACGTCTGAAGAAGTAGAAAAATACTTGACTTGAATTTTTTTTCTCAGAGGAAACAATTGTAGCTGAGGAGAATAAAATGACTTACCTTATCTCTCAAATAATTGATCCAATTAAGGAAAGAGAATATACAGAGTTTAGAAAGAGAGATAAGGTTCATTGTTCTTCCTCTAATGTAAAAGGCAGTTAATTTCACTTATCCGTGAGTCTCTAATCGTAAAATAGATTGTTCCCTAAAGCATTATATTATCGTACACAATAAAGAGAGCTCGGACGATTGCTCTTTTCAGTATTTGCTTATTAGAGATGCGCTCTTTAATTAGGTTCTTCCGCGTCTACGATCCGCTCTTTGGACGCTTACGAAAATATTTTTGTAGTGAAATCTCCTTTCGGATTCGCTCCAGACGTCGCGGCGCCGGGCGCTTATTACAATGCTTATTCTTCCCGACTCTTCCGCGTCGGAAAGTTTTATATTCCACGATGGTTCTTTTTTTTTATCGCTCTACGCGAGTTGAACGTTTCTTTCGAAACCGCGAGATGCAGAGATCTTTAATCGAAACGAGACGCGCACTCAACTTTTGCTCCGCGAGATTACTGTTCTTTTGCCAGTGTGTTTCCCTCCCAAAGCGCGGTTACTCTCTCACCACCATGAAATGTGAGTTAGTGACTGTCGTAGCGTATCACCGGCACTCAACTCTTAAATCAGACATACTCGTGGCTTGCCAACAAAGTGGCTGCGGCCATTGATCCTCTGAAGCTCTATATTTTAGTTGCACAGAGTATCCTACAGTATTAGCTATTCTTTGTGTTTCTCTTCTTTCTTTTTTTCTTTCTCTCTCTTTCTCTACCTATTTTTTGAATATAATTTTTCTCAACGAAAACATTGAGTTGTTAGTAACGTTAGAATTATAAATAATTAAAAACCCAAATTTTCCTGGAATTAAAAATTCACTCCAGATTTTATGTCGAATAAAGCATCACATTGATGCAAAACGGTGGCTTATTAACGTAAAATTTAATATTTTAGAAAGAAGAATACAAATAGATTATTTGTATTTCTTTTCTTTCATAAAACGTACAAACACAACTGAGGGGGAACCGGTGTAAAATGTATTTTCCTTTGTTTTCAATTTTTCACAACTCTCTTGCATTCTTTGGAAGAAATGTCAGCGTTTGCAATGTAATAAGGAGTTGCAAGTTATTTTAGGGCCTTACAGTGTGTCAGACGTGCGTTAGCACGTGCGTGAAGGGCACGTATAGCTCTCGAAACTGCTTCGTTCGAGATCTCGAACCGTCGTGTTATTTCGATCTGTTTTCTTCCCCTTTTGCCGCTGTCGAAGAAACTTTCACTATAAAACTGTCCGTCCGTCTTTGCTTCGTCGTCGCGACTGACAGCTCCATTTGCGACGTCAAGGAAAAAAATTTTTGCGGGAAAGACTAATCGAAAGTATAGCTCCGAGACCAGCTGCGTGAGTTTTTCCGTCTTCGCGAGGGATCTCATATTCTTCTTTTACGTTCGTTCTTCCGACCCTTTATTCGTGGCTGGAAATATTGCAAAAGCATATATCTATAAATAAACTTTCGGCAATAAATGAGTTTTTTTTCCTATATTTTCTTTTAATTATGTTCTTTGAATCAGTGTATCTATATATATTGTGATAAATAATTTTGTAAGCAAATTCTAATTTGTTAGCACTCTTCAATTAGAATTTAAAATTTTTTGTTTTTCCACTTATTTTTGTACCTTTTATGAAAATCGTAATAACTGACAGATCAATTTACATCAGTTAATTTTGACATGTCAAATTTGTTTGCGTATCGTATATTAAACATACAAAAGTTTAAATCGCGGGTTTACAACGCGATGCTTACCGCAATCTCGAATTCGTGAAATTTTGGCAAATAAGTTAGGTTATACGATCCATTGCCTCTTGAGAACGGTCAGCGGTCGTAGGCCGTGCAAGGTTGACAGTAAGATAGATTTATAAGCCGAAGTTTCGCCACGACTGTCTGGCCATTTATCATAACTAACGCGCTGGATCACGTTAGTCAACCCTTTAACTAGCACGAGCGTACATATATAGACACGCGCGGGCACTTTACTTGCTGCACTCCACTTCAGTGTATTTTCGCGATATATTCGTCTTGCGATATTATCTTTCACAGTACTAACAGTATGACGAACTGGCAAGAGATTAATGCTGCTGCGTAAAGTCATTTTTGTTTATACAGAGCGTATCGGTTTAAAATGCATCGTTTTGTATACTTTCTATTTATTCATGCATTGTCGAATTTATGAACATTCGCAATTAAATTGAATTTTTACACTGAAATAATTTTTTTTCCTTCTAAAAATTAGTGCTGATTCTTCTTCTCGAGTTTAAATTAATATTAGAAATCAGCACATTCCTATCTCTAATTTAGAAACACGTCACTTATTTATAGTGACATAATTCACGGGACTGATATGTGAGAAGGGAATAGATATGCTATTTTGAAATTGAGGCTTAAATATTACCTTGCATAATGTTGCTCATCTATGATATTTAATTACAAAGGTCGTCTCCCTTTAAACACATAGGACTTATGGATCACTATTATTCCCAAGCTAAGAGACTGCTATTCAGGTCGGTCGAGGAACTGTGACAGTCGTCGCTGTTCCTCGTTAAGACGTCACGCCGAACGCTCCATTGTTTAATTAATGAAGTTGCCGAATTGCAGTCGAAGCAAAACGCATCACAATAGATTCCCAATTCTGGCGGACCGGATTTCTATAGCGTATTGATGCGCAACAGTGCTCTGATCTATTATGATCTTTATAGTATCTGTATTCATCACGTATAATACGCATTAGTATTAATCCACGCACAAAATAAATTATATCATATTGTAATATACGTAACTTTCTCCATCCTTTCTTTCCTCTATTTCACGTCACCGAAAAAATTATGCTTATTGTGCGAGTCGTCGAAAAAAGGAATATTATTCGAAAATATATAACGTGATATATAAAAATATTCATATTGAATTTTTATTAAAAAGAATTGGCTCTAACATAAAATTATTTAAAATAAACATTGTAATGTTCCGTCGTTATATAATAGAAATACAGTACAAAGTTTTTGTTAAAGAAAATATAAGCTTCAAATCTAGAAAATAAAGATTAAAATGTATGCGAGCGAATATATGAGACATATGGATTCCGACTTGGTGTGTGTGTGTGTGTGTGTGTGTGTGTGTGTGTGTGTGTGTGTGTGTGTCTGTGTCTGTGGTGTGTGTCTGTGGTGTGTGTGTGTGTCTGTGTCTGTGTCTGTGTGTGTGAAGTATGGAGGATGGAGTTATGGACTTTCTTGCGGCAGAAGGTTCACTCGAAATTGCCTCGACAGCATAGTTCTGTAACTGATATACGTCTCTTTGCAGTACTCCGCATAGACATAAGTCAATACGTTCGACATTACTTTGCCGATTCGTTGTACAATTCGTGTTTGCGTTTAATTTCTTTCCTTAGCTTCGAGCTAACAGCCTCTCGACATAAAAGCGTCGTAAAGCATCTGCTCGCGCTTTGATCTCTTTGCGCGGCGAAGCCGTCGTGCACAACGGCGCTACGAAATTATACATCTATCGGATTACGTCCCGATGTAACGTCAAGCTGAAGAAAAAAATTATAATCAGGTCTCGCATTATGTTCTGCGTTTGTCTCGCGGATGATGGGAATCGAGATAGGAATTTAGAGAGAGGCAAATCTGTTTCGGAATAATTTAATAAGATAATCGGAGAAATGATCTTATCTTAATCTCTGACGCACAGCTTTCTTAATGTCATGCCTTTATCTTGAAAATTTATTTAAAATTTTTCATTCTTCTCTATGCCTGCACGCTCTCTCTTAATACATCTTCATTGTGTATATTTCCGTATGCAG
Organism: Lasius fuliginosus; assembly: GCA_949152495.1. NCBI lineage: Eukaryota > Metazoa > Arthropoda > Insecta > Hymenoptera > Formicidae > Lasius > Lasius fuliginosus. The sequence continues at coordinate 11,904,982 of OX424443.1, read as the reverse complement.
GATCCGCGAAATAATTTCTCCCTCGTCAAAGTTGCAAAACGGCAAATGCGCATTGGTCTTTTCACTCTGGGCCGCTGTTCGACGAATACTAAATGGGGAATAACTCATTTATCGAAGAAAAGCGGTTCTCTCGGCGATTCGCGACCGCCGCCGCCATCGAAGGTGCCGCCGCGAGAATTTCAGATCGTTATTTACCTTGCCGGGAGTTCAGAGACCGGGGCTCGCGTATGCAAATAGATATTTCATTCCTGTCTGCAGGAACAAGGATCGAGGTTGGGGGATAAGGTGATTTTCTCGAGGGAAATTCAGCGCGAGGCACACTCCGATTCGCGGTGTGATGCGTTTCTTGTTTTTCCTTCCTTTTTTTTTCCTCTTCTCTCTCCCGGCACGTGCGAGCTGCGATAGAAAGAGGCCGCCCCCCGCGATGTACTTTCCTTCGATCTCTCTTATTTTCCCCGGATGATTCCTTCAGTTGCATATCACAGTAAATCCGACAGCAGAGAAGGATGATATGTGGATTCACAAACTGATCCGAGGATCGATTTTTCATAGATGTATTCATAACATTTAGATAGGCTAACATAACATTTAGATAGGATGCGTGCAAAGCTATGAAATTTATCAATAACGAGATATTTCTTTTCTTTTTCAGCGAGAAATGTGGAAATCGAGGATGCCCGAGACAACCGATGGGGTAAGTGAAACGAACTGTTGAAAATTCTTTATACATAATCTCGATTTAAGCCGCCGTGAGAATCCCGAGCGAGATTTCAAGAACCAGGCGATAATATCTGAAACCAAAGAATTAACCCGGCGCGCCTGACACATTTCATGTCTTAAAAATACTGAGAGATAAGAAAATACGGGGCTAGAGTTTAATGCTATTTTAATCATCGCAATTGCGGAGAATCTTTTTTACTTATTTTATCTCGAAATGAATGTACACGCGTACAATAATTTTCATCAAACTTTTTATATTTTTATCGTTAATGTACGCTCTTATTTATATATTCTTGCAGTCATTTTATTATTTAAATTTATATCAAATTGCCAAACATTTGTAAAATTTAATTAGTTCTCGTAGATTTCATTTTTATTGAAAACATTTAAAAATAAATGATCCTACTATTTCTTTCTTAATAAAGTCGAGGCAAAAATCGATCTTATATTTCAATGCATGACAAAAGACAAAAATTATGTCGCGAAAATATTATAAACATGACTACTGTGATTGGTTCAAAATCTTAAATCCATCTTGCGCCGGTAGAGTCCATCGATAATCTTCATATTTGGCGAAAATCGCATTTTATCGCTGAGTTTCACTAACACATTTGTTAGATCAAAGTAATTTCTACTCGGCAAATCGAAATGCGCGGAATCCACGAAATGTTCGGAAGATTAGTTCCCTAGCAACCGAAATTGGAATGGGCTCCGCGCGCGCCTAGCTTATTACAAGGACTTTAACCCAGCCTCGCTTTAATTACAACACATTTGCGGATTAAAGACTGCGATATTTAGAAAGATCTCGTTGTAACCAACTAAAGTCACCTAAAATCCGACCGCACGATTTAGAAGTCTATCTATCCACATGACTTATACCGGATTCGTTAGAAATATTTATTATCCATCGTTGCTTTTTAGTATTTTATATAAATATCTTAAATTCTTTATATCTTAATATCTTAACTTTTTTAATATTCTACAAATGTTTCTCGACACAGTGCAATATAATTTTAAAAACTTAATCATTTATACATATAATATATTATTTGCGATTCTCTCTCTCTCTTTCTCTCTCTCTCTCTCTCTCTCTCTTTCTCTCTCTCTCTCTTGATTTCCGCAGAGGATTTAATTATTTTTGTTACCAGCCAAGAGTTTGTAGTGTATATCGATTTAAAGAACGAACCTTACTGTAATCACTTGCGAAGCAATGTATCAATTTACGGACGAAGGAAATTGAACCAAAAAATTCCATTGGGAGAATTGAAACTACTAGTTGCGAAAGGGGTTTTATTTGCGTAAAAAGAATGTTTGTGATATATTTAAAAGCTCCACCGATGTAGTTGTTCGAACTGCATATATAGAATGTTTTCAATATGCCTCTTTTCAACAAAGATTGTGCTAATTAATGTGGCTTATCTTTCTTTCTACTTTTGAAACGTGAAATGTTATCTCGTAAAAAAATAAAATTATATTATTTTCCATTTACAGAAATATATTTCTTCTAAATTATATTAATGAAAGTGTAATTAAAAAATTGAAATTATTTCTTTTTATATTATTTTACATTAATTGCATAGTACTTATAAAACTAAATATTTTTCTTAACAAAGAATTGGAAGTTTCAATTAAAATTTTATGCGAATTCGAGTAGATTTACGAAGAAAGAATTAAGAAGAAATTGCAATCACACATATTCAAATTATTTTGCTGTAGAAACCGGTATATATTTCTAGCTGAACGTACGAAATGTATGAAAAGTATTTTCGCGAGAGAGGAGTTACAATAGGAAAGCAGTTCTCAATTCTGTACGTTCGAGGTGCGCGCGCTCGTAACTTTTAGTTAGGAGCAAACTTGATTAAGCTCTCAGGAAGGGTTGCCCACGATGGGAGAGAGCGCATTTGTTTAGTAGGGTCAGAGAATGTGGGGAATGAATGTGGGCGCCGAATGTGTGGCACTAGGGTGCGACTGGCAGTTGGGAGCGTGTTTCCCGCGCTTAATGACACAAGCTGTAAATCATTTTTGCCCGGGAGCTTTCGCGTCACTTGTCTCTTTTTGCGCGATTACCGGAAATTAATAGCCGTCCAGCATTTCCGATTTAACGAATAAATCTTCGGACCGCGTTTGCCCCGAATTTAGATTCGCAAATAATAGGAGACACAACGGTGTGTGAAAGCCAAGCAAATAAATATTTTAAGATTTATAATTTTTAAATCATACAATTATTGTAAGGATCACAATTACAATATTTAGCATCGAACAGATTACAGCATTGTTGTACCTTACGATTTTTGGATCCCTTATCTTGATGAATTTTAATCATTAATTAAAAATTACGCTGATGATTCCATGAAGAAATAATTAATTTGTCGGATAGTATGCGTCAATGTAAGTATGGTATATGCATAGTTAAATAACCGTAAACCGTTTTCGGAAGCTGTGCTACGTACAGAAATATGATAATTACGTCTCGCGGCAGTTATTCGAGGACTCAACTAATTGTAAGTTCGCGGATAGGTCGGCTATGAGGCGGACATTTGTTCATGGACTACGAAGGCGGGTTTGGCTCGTGGAGTGGCTCATAACATCGGGCGGTGACAGTTAGTTAAAAGCGCATTTCCTCGCTCCCGGCGAAATTCTCGTCACGCGACGCAAGTCGGCATTGCAAGTCGGAACTAACAGATGTAACACGTGCGAAAGCACTTCGTCCCCGCAAGCTCGTTCTTTCGCGCGCGGTTCGCGGCCTGCTTGTGAGAAATCGCCATGTGCGTTTTGTAAATTTTTCCCGCAATCCCGGCTCTCTCGCAAGAATCCCATCCGAGATTCTTCATCATGCACAGGCCATGTTAACAATTTCCAAAAAACATTTCCTCGATCAATAACATTTGATTGGCTTACATTGGTTATCTTAAATTAACAAGCAAACAGAAATATATTCACTTATTTCTTTTTGGTTAAAATTAATCTGGTTGTATAACGAATATATATAAAATTTTGTGAATTTATTATTATTATTATTATTATTATTATTATTTTAATTATCAATATTATCATTAATTATTTTAATATTTAGATGAATAACAATTTTTACTTTAATACATATTTATTTTTATGTAATAATAATTTATTATTTCCTCACCTGTAATATAAAATTTTCAGAGATTATTCTGAATAATATCACATCTTTATTATTTACTCAAATTATTATTCAAATAAGTATTGATGTATTTTCGAATGATACATTCTCTTGGCACAGAATGTTTATGCAAATGTTATCGCGCAGACAGTTTTTTCTTGCCACGTTCACTAAATTACGTTGACATCGCGTGCCTGAGATATCGAGCTAGTTATTTTAGCAATATATTTCGCTGGGATAGCTCTGCGTTTTGCAATTCTAGCGGCGATTCTATTTAACTGACAATACAATTGATTTTACGGCAACTCTCGAAAGCGGTGATAGAGTTACCTCCGCTCACGAGAGTTTAAACTATCTTAATAATCTTAATTAAAGAAGCAATGATTCCTCTTGAAACTACGACGCGATGCACATGCAGATTCTTGCAGAGGGAGATATGAAACAATTCTAATACATCTTTCGTAAAAAGCATAGTATTCCAGTTACTCTGATGTAAAGTTATAAAGATAATACTCTTATTCTCACTGTGAGAGATACGATTACATTATCTACGTGCCAGAGAATTCCTTTCACGTTAATATCTCACGCTTTCATTCTTCAAGGGCTCTGTTTAGCTCTGAATTTCAACATAATTTTGCTTGACTTAATTCAGAACACGTCCGTGAACTAAAATATTTGCGATGGAATTATTAAACTGATTAATCTGTTAAACTTTGTAATAACGTTAATACCGTATATCGCACGCATTGATGACGGTCCTCCAACTTGTTTTGCATTGCTAAATAATTTCAAAGTTATTACACAAGCAAATGAAATTACGTTCACCATTATCGATAATACATTAAAAAGCGAAAGAGTTAAGCCGGGAGAGTTTTAAATATCTCGATAGTTAATTACGCAATCTTTCACCTCATTCCTCTCTCCCTGCGACGACGGAAGGCTGTTGAAAGAAAAGCGCGGCTTAATCGGAGATGGTTTGCAAGTCTTAGTCGGAAAGGCGGAAGGGTTGGGGTTGTTCTCTCGGTGGTAGAAGATTTGTTTAGGGTCTGCTGAAGGCGGCAAAGGTGGATGGTTGGTTGGCTGGTTGCTCGGTCGGGGGAGGCTGAAACGGCGAGTAGCATCGGGCGGTGACGGCTAGTTAAGCGCATTTCCGTCGGAAGAGGGAAGTTCTCTGGCGCGAGAGCATGTCGTAGAGAACATCTGCTGCCCTGCCTAAAGAGGGAGCTCCGACTTGGGGAGTCGGCGCGTGTCCGGAAGTGACAGGAATCGCAGTTGAAGTCTGGTCCTTTGCGACAGTCCCTCATCCTCATTTTCGTCGTTTCTTCCTCCCCTAGCGATCATTGACTTTTCCGTTAAAATCGATTGAAGTTTTCTTCATCCCGTAATTCTAAACGATAATGATAATATTTAGTATTGCGTATTTATTATGTAATCTTTATCATGTGTAAGATATCTTTCAATCTCCCCGGAAACAGAGCTAAAAATTTTATATATATATCTTTTATATCAAGTCTCCTGCGACAGAACATAATTAAGGAAGAAATGTTCAAAGAGAAATTTTAACATAATGGAAATATTCTTTGGTGGACCTCAGTGTGCATTTCTACATTTAAAACCAGTGGGAGTAATTAAATTCTCCTCGGGAGACTGTTACACGCTGTATATTATACTTGTTATTTGGTCGTTCTTAAACGAGAGTTGTAACCACTGTAAGAAATATTCTCCGTCTGTCTTTGGCTAATATGAAACTTTCTTGTTTAGTCGCTCCATTCGTTTTAATTTTGCAGACAGTGTAGACACTGTAGCAAATGTAAAATTGAGATTATATCTTTTCTTTAAAAAAATGTTACTGAACAACTAAATGTATATAAACTTGCATCATTTATTCATTATCATATATTTTTCTAGTAAAGTAACATGTAATCGTATTTATCAAAGTACAAAAAGTTTAAATAAGAAAAGTAGTATCTATGAAAGATTGTTATTCTCTTTATCAATTTATATTATATTTAATTACTGTAAAAACCTTAAAAAGGAACAATTATAAATTATTTTTTAATTAAAATATTTAGATAATTCGTTCTCTCTCTCTCTCTCTCTCTCTCTCTCTCTCTCTCTCTCTCTCTTTTCTCACTCAAAATAGTTAATTCTGTTCTTGCGGCTGTAATTTTGCATAGAAAAAAATTCATGATTTGACTAGCGTTTGATCCCATCACTAGTTTACACTGGCGCAATTCGCACAAAGGATGCGAATCTAACCATCGATCTTGTCCACCTGTCGCCATAACGTGAAAAATACACCACTATCCTTTCACAATCACGCCGGCACAGACATTTTCGATACATTCGCCCAATATTGAATCCGAAAATCAAAATGCGGGTTGATATATATAGAAATACGATTAGCACTGATGGCAATTATCTTTTTTATATTTATCAAATTACCATTTTATTCGCAATTTCCTTTATTCAATTTTTAATATTCAGTTAAATCAATTTTTAATATTCAGTTAAGTCAAAAATTTGTTGCGTGCATGTTTTACACAAAACGCGACAATGTCTTAAATGCTTTAAATATTTTTTTTTTTTTATTATTGCCGTATTTACACTAATTTAATCACAATATAAACTGTAAATTTGCGCGTTAAAATTGAAAATTGAGGTTTTCGTAATTGTAAAAGCTTCCTCATGGAAATAATTTTGGCACCTCTTTCATCTCTACTATCCAAAATTTAAAAAATTTACTAATAACAGAATAATATCTTTTTGAATAGTATATGTGAATTTTAATTATCGATTATCGTCATACGTGAAATTATTGACGTAACACGAGTCCTAGATTTTAATTATTATGACGTCACGATGCCCTCATTTTCGCGTCGTGCAATTATGGTTTAGTGAATTGAATGGCAAATGAAATTGTCGCTTCGTATTGCTGATAGAAAGAGAGAGAGAGAGGAAGAGGAAGAGAGAAAGAGAGAGAGGGGCGGGAGAGGAAGGGAGAGGGAGAGAGAGATTCGCCTCTCAACTAATAATAATGTTTGAGCTTCGACGGTAACAATATCGATATAATAGGGCCTCCTGGGTGTAATCGATTCGATTTTCCGCGGATAATAATCGAGGGCGGTTGGAACGAGGGGGTACAGCCTTTATTTATATGGTCGCCGGTGGCGATATATACAACAGGCAACAATAGAATGATGGTGTATAGTGGTCTTTATAATAATTCAAGGATTGACGTAATATTGTCAGCATTCAAATTTCGGATTTTGCATTGATATCGTCAGCAATTGTATCTGGAGAGCGGCTTTGTAATACATACACGAGGAACATAAATACAAACTGTTGTCAGATTCGCATTGAACTATTCATTATGTAATCATGATTGAATTATTTTGAAACGTAAAATGTTTACAAATTTTAGATGAATTTAAGCCTTTTTCTATAATCGCACGTATTTTAATAAGAAGGCGTAGTTTCACGGAAATATTTCGGTACATATCTTCGCTTCTGATGTCATCGATCTCACCGTGCATGTGTATTGTGTGTGTGTGTGTGTGTGTGTGTGTGTGTGTGTGTGTTGCTGAAGCGACTGTTATATACTAAAGATAAATTTCTGTTTTACGTTCGACGCCGCGCACAGGGCGAAGATGCCGGAAGATATTGTCTCGGCTCTTGCAGAGTATCATTTAGGTTTTCAGGATTTCCATCTCTTCCGGTGATTACTCGTATCTTATGAAACAAGCATTTTCCACGATATCTTTTATGCTTCAAAATGCTGTAAAAGAGGAAGCAGCATTTTATCGCTCTTGTAGTGAAACACGTGTCGCGGATATCAGCTACGCAAAATTATCTGCTTTTTAGCGATTTTTTTACGCGGTGCGAACGTATTCGCTTACTCGCTACAAAAATATGCACGAACGAGCATGTAATTTTTACTCATTGTCACGAGATACAGAAAGTGGCTCGTTGTTCGCAATGATTTAGACGATTTTTTCATGCGAATTTTTTTCGACGAATTTTCGAAGCCGATTTTTTGTCGTAAAAATACGACGAAAATAATTTTTTTACTATGTATTTTTAATTTATAAATCTACTTTGCGGCACACAGATTTGATTTTAATCTTTTATTGCGTTTTGAATATTACTGCGCATGCGTAACGATCGTATTTAAAACTCGAATTAAATATTTAAGTAGATATAAATACAGGAAATCAATTTCAAATTTATATCAAAGAATTTGCCATTTAAAAAATTTTCGATGTCAGTGGGATATCTCTGATATTTTATTTTTTTTTTATTCCATTTATTTCAACGTCACGTTTATAAACACCGGCTTCATATATCATGAAAAATACATTCTGATAGCGCAGAATTCTGATGAAGCGCGAAAAATTTAGTTTAATTTGCATTTATTAAGGCACACTAATCGAACGAAAGACTCCGCGCGATACATTTGCGTAATATTTATTATATGACGCGGAAATTGCATTCGCGCGTTAAGCGACATGAAATGTAAACGATCTGTATTTGGCAAGCGCAATCAATTTTCGCAACAGTTAAATTTTGTAATAATTGACGAATGTATTTACCAGCTCAGAACATGGTGTGTCATATATCACGAGTTTGTCCGAATGTTATGCATGGCTTATTATCAAGATATTTATTCGTCAGTAAGCAAATCTATTAAATACCAGCGTATAGTTTAGCATATCCGTGGAAAACCATAATAATGATGCTGCTATTACACCGAAATGTTGAAAATTATTATATATTCTAGATTACCTCGATAAATTTAATATCAGTTTATTAAATCAATTATCTAATTATCGAGGAAGACGTTTGAAAAATATCGGAAATATTTCGTTTAACTTGAATTGAGCAATACACACACACAAACACATACACACACAAAGTTCAGAGCGGAATAGAACAAAGCTGTTTTAAAGTAAAAACACGAGAGGCACACAATATTTCGGGCGCGACTCAAAATTCAATTTTAACGTATTGCCAATCCGTGCTCGCAGTGTCCAACGGCATGACGAAATCCGGTTTCCAATCACCGATCATTCGAAGCTTTAAGTGTAAATTAATTCGATTTTCCGCTTTTCATTGTCCGCTGTACCCTGAAGAATTGACGCGACCGGCGATATATTTTATCGGGTATGGCGGAAACGCGGAAAATATGTCAGGCATAAGCTCGAAACGCCCTGTCGAACGTGATTTTTACAGCGCGGAAATGTAACGCTATTGATTTACGCGGCGATTGAGTTACACGATGCTATATATTAACTCTGTGCAAATCGGCAGGATTTCTGTCCCACTTGGTTTATAATAAAATACGCAAATGTTTACAGATGCCTATTAAAATTCGCGCGATGGTACGGGCAAATTTTTGTCGTCGGGTGAAACGCCGTCGTATCGATTCTCGTGTGATTTACGCTGTGTTTTTACCCGCGCCGCATCCGATCCATCATCGGCACGGTTGACGGGTGCGTTTTACGCGGTCGCGATTATTTATTGTAATAAAACGCATAATCCGCTGGCGCGACCGATATGTCGTTTCGAACGAGCTTCGCGCGCATGGCGCGATGATAGTCTCATGAATATTAACACGCGTTTGGCGAATATACCGTAACTCCAATTTCATCACCATTTCTATTGGCACCCGTAACATTCGTAATTGTGAAGTTACATCTTTACGTCACGGTTTATGAGGTATCAATTTAAGACGATTGAATAATGTAGCCGAGTCGCGCTCGTGATGCCGAAAGCGATCGCGCTGCTTGATATAAGAAATTTGTACGTTAGACAGAAGACTTATTAAAAGAATTCTTTGATATCTGATATCAGTTATCTAATAGGATTATAACATTAGAAGAGCGAAATAATTACGAAGACATTCGCGAGAATAAGTTTTATTTATATATATTATATTTCAACACTCAAATTATTTATAATGTATCGTGATCCGCATAAAAATTTTCCACGCAATTATTTACGAATTAATGCCTAACAGCTCCTGTTATATATTTTTATATCTACGGAAGCTAATCTTCGAAGACGTTAGATAAATCATTAAAACTGAAATAAAGTGTAGTACAATAGGAGAAAGATTGTTACGATGCTGAGATCGAGCGCGGCCGGTCATTAAATGCGAGAAACGTCGCGTGACGAGGAAAAGTGACATCCGTCGTAATGGATGCAATTAAAAGGCACGACAAGGTGATGAGAGACTGTAAGCTCTGCCGTGATGTCGTCAGAATTCGGTCGTCGCCCGAATTCTCTCGCTTTAAGATTTTCGTTTCTAGGAACCGGCGAGAAGAGATGGCTTACCGCCGCCCGAGAGGAGATGTCGACGCCGACGCCGACGTCGTCGTCGAGTGTCGCGGTGGAGTGCATCTTCTCTCGCGCCGGATCGATTCTCGCGTCTCTTCCCGTGAAAGCAGGGTGCAGTAGCGAGAGGGGGCGTGAAGGGGAAGGGGCGAGAGGAGCAGGGAGGGATGGGGAGGAGGATGCTGCTGCATGTCTCGCCGAGGATCGCCTCTCGCTATCGCGCGTCTTGCCGGCAAGACGCCGGAAGTCACGACGTTCTCGCGCAACAACGTTCGCCGTAACCGAACCGTATTAGTAACTCTACGCCACAATAGGAAGAGCTTCTCGGCCCTTCGGTCGATGAGCGAGAAAGCAATTGATAAGTTTAATTGGATACGGCCGTCATCGTATAATGGATATTTCTAAATGATTTTAAAATCAATACGTTTTTTTTTTTTTTTTCGTTTCTCAATCAATTCGTTTATCTTATCGTGCAAAATTTTCTCTGCGAATTCAAAGAAATCTGAAGATCCGTGTATAAATCGTCATCGATAATGTGACGATGGAAAATTATGCCTCGTAAAAATTTGCAGCGACTCGCCTCCCACTTCTGATGCAACTGTCTCGTCAAGAGAAAATTACATCTTTCAAAAATCTCTTATTTCCTTTTTCCGACGCCGCCGCGCGCAGAAGTTCGCGCATCTGTTTGTCTCGCCGCCCCTACACTTTGCGGAAGTTTATGTTCTCGAGAGAGTCGAGCATACCCTTTCCTCCCTCGGAGCTTTTTATTTTACTTTCTATCCATCCCTCGCGCATTTCGGTGGAACGCGAAAAGCGCGAGATACTTTTTTGTAATTGAAGTAATGTCAGGATATTGTAAGAAAAATATAATTATATTATTAAGTAACGGGTTTTATAATATATATGAAAAATTCAATGTGTACTTTCAAGTCCTATTAATTTTACTGCAGTTTATACATATGTTAAAAGTGTTACGTTCTTTCAGCCAATGCGATAGGTAGATCATGTTAAAATGCGTTCCACTGACTCCATTACTGACAATTAAAAAATGCATACGAAAAATGGATCGAGGTGAATATTTTACTATCGAATTGTATATTCCTTCTCTGCGGCACGTTACGCTCTTCGTCGCACTCGGAATTGATAAATCGATGATTTACGTTCATCGTCAATGTGATTTCGCGATTGGATTTCATCGTTAATCGTCGCGATTGTATGATGCAAACGAATTTTCATGGCGCGTTAGAGCGCGAAACGTGCGACGCTTTTAGTTTATCAACATCCGTTAGTGGTCATGGCAGTTTGCCTAATTCCGAAAAGCGCCAACTCTTCATGGGATCTGACTATTCCACGGAGCATATCATTTAACATTTTAAAGCTATTCGATCTTTTATATTTTTGCATACAAACATACGTAGATACATAAACTTCTTATTTCAATTTAAGTTTTTAAAACAAAATTAATTATTTTCATCTTCTTTTTACATTTTAAAAGTGGCCATAATCTAAGTGGCATTTAGAAAATATTCATTAAATCATTAAATGTAATAAATACTAATATTTGTAAACATATATATGTATATGTAGATATATTTGTTCACAGACGTGAACAGACAAGTTACAAAAAAGAAAAGTCTTATAATCTAAAGTCTTATCTAAAAGTCTTATAGTCTAAAGAAAAAAAAAACTGAGTTGAGGAAAATGATTTACGCTGTTTTACAAATGTTGTAAGTAGGTTAAAAGGTCGAGAAAACGTTTTATGCGCGTGTATTGCTTTTCGTGTTACCTATGCAATTACGTTTATCGCGTGTCTGAAAACATAATGTTTTCCTGATAATTAATATGAATTGCTTTGAATTAAAAAAAAACATTAGGTTATTTTGATTAAAAAATCTAAATATCGATGCGAAATATATTATGGAACAAAGACAAATGGCTTTTACGGCAAACAAAGCGTAAAGTTTTTTTTATATTTTCAGCGATTTTTAATAAAGCAGCGTGAAACTATAAAATAATTTTCTCGATATTGTACTACACTGCATTTTTTCACCTTTTAATAGATACGAGAAATTGTAAAAATAGCACCACATGATTGTTCGGTGGGTAAAATAATAAATGATAAACACACACACACACACATTCGAAAGGGAAATAATGTACTCCCTGAAATTTAAGGCAGTTGTTTTGTATTATTTTAACCCAGACATATTAAAGAAATTCACATTTAGTTGATTCTCAACTTGGCGAACAGGGGAGACGGATCTGCATTTAATAGATCTGCTCTGGAAAGTGAAAAAATGAGCACTGTGTTATGATGAACAACTTAATGTTAGCTTTATTATTATTTTTTTTGCTTTCATCATGAGTTGCAAGTTTCGGAGCAGGGCTCTTTAAACAAAGATACGATGAAAAGTTGCTCGATCGAACGACTTTGAAAAATAATTTATATAATAGCTCGAAAACTTATTGAAAATCCCTTTGTAGTCGAAGAAACCATTTCGCTAACTGTCCGAAGAGACTTTGTCGTTTGAGTTCTATTTGATCCGCTATTGCGAAATTAGGTATTCTTCGTGTCTCTTATGCACATCGTACGCGCACCGATAGATTCAAAGCTTTCCATCCATTCAATTTCTTTCTCGCAAGACGAGCCGTGCTTGTTTGTCACATGAATACAATAATACAATTTCTAATATCGTTTTACGCAGAGCGTAATCTTCGTTCGTAAAAAATATTCGGACGTAATATTCGTTCGTAAAAAAGGATATTAAAAAAACATTATTATTATTTTCGCTTTACAAAAAAGTTTTTATTTTTTTTTTTAGAATTATTGATTCATTACATGTTTACACATTGTTCCTTTATATTGATATATTATTATTATATTCGCTAAATTATATTACAATTCTAAATATAAATTATAATATATTTTTTATAATTCTAAATTATATTCTAGTTTATATTATAATTTTAAAATTAATCACGCTAATCTGTTTTGCTTTTCTTAAAGGATATGTCTTATTATTATCTATTTATCTTCAAATGCTCAGTTTTTTCAATGTTAACATTCACTAAAACGAAGGGAGGGAAGGAATTGCGCGACGCAGTTTTGCAGTGACGAGCGCTTTGCGCGAATTGACGTTCCGCCTGATTGGCAAATTTTCGGTACCGAGGCCGCGCAATTTTTCTGTTGACGCGTCGACGCGTTTTTCATTTCGCTCGTTTACGAAATCAGGTTAAAAATTCATCCGGTGCGCTCGTCGATGCGTACAGCTCTTTCGTTTCTATTTGCCCGGCCGCTGATTTCCGCGCGCGCAAACGCGCCGGAATTTTTCGTACGGAAAAGCGAACGCTACGCCTTCGATAATGAAAGATGAAGCGTAATACTGCTTTCATTCTTTTTTTTTCGCAGAAACCGCCCGACGTATTATCGACGAGCGTGTTATCGAATACACGCGTATTGACGCAGCAACAATCGCCGAATTGACAGCTGATAAGGAAAAAAATAGCCTTTTTGTAAATCGTCTCTTGTTCATCACCAAAGTGACGAGAAAATTGAACGATACTTTTTATCAGATAAACTTTATCATCATTTACACGCACGTATATAAGAATATGATAATATATAGCATGAAGAATGATTTCAATTCTTTTTTCTTCTCATATTCACGCTTCATGCAGTACTCACTCTAGCACGCAGCCGAATTCTTTCTTCACGATTATGTACGGAGCGTGCAAATCGCAAAGTTTCAGGCGCAATACCGGGTACGACAAAAGGCCCTTTCTTTCGCGCGTTTTACGATGTCACAGTACAAAGCTGCTGAGAACCGTTTCGGGAAAGTTCAAGAGGGAAATTCTCGTCGAAGCGAGAAGTCCGCTTCTTTGTACCGCCGATCGTCATTATCAAGTTTCACAGGAACACCTCACTTTTGCGAAAAATTTGATAGGCGAGAGAAACTATCCTGTCAGATTTCTTTCTTTCTTTTTTTTTTTTTAAATAAATATTTTCGCGACGAGACACAGTTGGCGAATATTTCGCGAATATTTATGTTGCACGTGACGCACGATTTAACGTTCCTCGTGAACTTGCACGTATAAAATGAGCCGCTCAAATGAATAAAAAATGAGAAAAGAGTGTGTGTAATTACAGTTGAAACAATTTAATAATTTTTAATATTTGCATTTTTTATTAGATATGTTTGAAAATTATATAATTGGTGAAATATATATTTTTTTAACATTTTATATTTTATCTAACTTTTCTAAAGTAAAGATATGAAAATAGGGGTTTATCAATATATGTAGAACTATTGCATAAAATAATTTAGTGTAAGCGTAAATTTTTAGTTAATTTAAATAATCGATATAGCAATCTATGGATTGAGAGTACAAGTAAGAGTACACAGTTAATAATTTTTTTATTTATAGTATACGATTTTAATTACAGTACGTAACTCTGACTCCACACAATTTAAAATAATATTATACAATTTCTCTTTACGTTATTATATGATAGAGGAAACTGCTTAAGATGGGTCGCATCTTTTATCGCTTTAGGCAGCGATATTATAGTTTATGCGTCGGTGGATCTCTATATAAAACGAGATCGCGACAATTTGTCCGCGTAAAAACAACCCTTATCTTCCAATACGAAATCGCCAATTTAGATCTTCTCGGTAATAAAATGCACACAAATAAAGACGATATTGCGCCAACATCCGCTTTATTTTCGTCGCCGGTAGGCATCATCACAGCAGCGGCGCGTTAACCGAGATTCCAGACGCGCGTTCACAACCATTCATAAAGCCCGTGTATGTAGTTAGCATTCCGCGGATGTGAATTCCGCGCGACTTCAAAGCCGCGTCTCCTCACACATAGTGGTGATCCGCATTTTTGCGTGACGCCGCGCGCGAATCCGCGGATAAAAGCCGGCGGCTGACTGAGTGCAGCGATGGCGAGAGTAACGCAGAAATCGAATATAATCGGCGTCATTAACCGAGAGACGCTTCATGCGGGTTACATCGAGTCGTACCGAGATCGAATTTTGGGAAATAAAACGCGGAGCGGCTTTTTACCCGCGAGAAACTTCTCTCCGAGCGAGTGACTCTTCGCTCTTTGAGTGCATCGGCTTACTAAATCCGGCTTACGTTACGTTACTGTTTCGCTACACGATCGATGTAACGTGTTTCGATGCTTGTGTCGTGCGAAGGATGTAAATTGTAATATTACGTTTCCTGTGAGAGGCAAACAAAAAATTATTTTTGTTATAAACTGGGATTGCTTGGGGTGGCACACGGAATAACAAAACCTTGCGAATATCTCATATCTTTTTTTTTAATTGTACAGCATATATGCATAGTATAAATTATCGGCGCCACGATGCATAGAGAACAATATGCCCTAAATAAATAAATCCTAATCTAAATAAACAAATATGATATCCATACTGTTACAATGTAACGTCAATGAACGATGCTGCAAATTAATGTAATATTCAAAATCAAATTCGGTGATAGTAGGAGTCCCACTTTTAGCAAAAGAGTTGTGTTCGGGCAGCAGGGGGGCTCGCTATGGCGAAAGTCTCGGAGATGTTAAAACTCGAGTTTAACGTGACTGTTATTTTCGTTTAACCGCGCTTGGTATTACAGGTTTACAATGTAAGGCGAAGAAACGGGGTGAATGGCGCGAGGTGAACAAAGAACGTGGTGCATTTCCGGTGAACAGAGGGATATTCCTTTTCCGTTTCTCTCTCTTTCTCTCTCACTCTCCCGCGCGTCCACGCTTATATTTATTCTCGACACACACACACACACACACACACACACACACACACACACGTTCACTTATGTACGTATGTACTCGTACTAGTAGATTTACCGACTGTGAACAGACGTGTGCAGCTATACTCGTATGCATGAACGAGTTAGCGGCGGTGCGACGGTTATCGCGCGAAATAGTCGAAACTTTTAGCGGAGTTCCTTTCGGGAAAAGCGGAGGAGGGTGGTTGTTTGCCGGCGCGGTACGATGCACTCGGTCTGGAAATGGTACGGCGAAAATGGTAAAACGGCGAAAATGGAAACCAGCAAGGCGAGGCAGCAAAGGAGAGAGAGAGAGAGAGGGTGCGCGAAAGTTATCCGTAAAGTCGTCTTGCGCCCGGAATGCAGCTGTATATCTTCGATGGTAGATATCGTCCTCTTAGCAGTGACTTTCGCGATCTTCCGTCACGATATACGCGTCATAATTATGGAAACGTTGAACTGTTTTAGATTTAAAAGCGATATTATTATAGAATACACACATGTACATGTAGTAAATACGTTTAGATACAGATTTCTAGTTATACATACAGAGCTTCTCTCGATTTATTAGACATTACATTCCTGCATTTGCGTATCGAAGAAACAGGTTTGGCAAACAGAAGGCAATTTCTACGCGGAGCGGACTGTAAATTGCAGCGGGGTGTAAATTACACGTGTGTAAGTAGAAATGTGTCGCCGAAGCGTTTTCGGAGGGGAAACGCTCGGTGACGCTAGTTCTCATAATCCGAGGCTTGACCCTGACTCAGCGTTCGTGGATCGTCGTACTCGGGTCGTAACAGTTCTGCATCCGGTACGGTTCGCTCGGTACCGCGGGAGATGATTGGAATACGATTATATATGTATCCATCGCCTATAACTTACGACGAGAAAGAGCGACAATAAATCTATTCGTTAAAAGTATTTTCGCATAAATACGATGGTTAAAGTTTTAAACGTTTTTTTTGCTCGAGAGCCATGTCATGTGCATTACAGTCTGTTAGGAAACATTGATTATCTCGTTATTAAACAAGCTACTAATAGTCGGGACACATGAAAACTTTCCTTTCCGTTCTGCTTTAAAGCTATTTTTTAATTTTATGAAAATTTGCATTAATAAAACGAGTTGTTAATTTAATGAAAGTGCCAATTATGTGGAAACTATTTTTTTCTCCCTTTTAATTTTTAATTGTGAAGCAATATCTCGTTTTTTCGCATTTTCTTTGCTTTTCCGATGGAATATGATCGTCGTGTCATTAGCGAGACGGGGAATGAATGCGTTTACATCGCGAGGAATTTTAAATTGACTCGAGTCCGCGAAGATTTCGCGAGACTTTTTGTGGCCAGTTTTTTTTTTCCAATGCTCGGGAGCGAGCGAGAGTCACATCCGATTTGTCCAGAATTGACAAAATCGACGATGAATAGTGAACGAAACTTAACTGCACCTTTCGTGCTACTTTTTCTCCATCGCCTCCCCTTTCTTCTTTCGTCGCGATGAGATTCTTTCTCCTCGATTATCTCTCAACGGGTGAGAATTGGAGAACACGTTTTGTTGTCTCGCGAAAGGGGGGAAAAAAATGGAGAGAGATCGAGAAGCGAAAATTCTTGTCCGGACCTAGAATTTCGAATGCAAATGAAACCGCCGGACCACGAGCGAATAAAAGCCGGGTATGCAAAATTTGATGACACTGGCCCCACGACGACGCCCGAATGCATAACCATGGCGCCTGGGCAAACTTCCTGAAACATACATACATCGTACCATAGCGTGTGTACTGTGAGGAAACGTGTCGGCGAACACGGGGCTGACCGGTCGGACGCGCGCATTTATTATACGTCGCGTTATACACCTGTAAATAGAGTACGTGTGATAAGCAATGTATGACAATCTGTTTAATCAGTCGACTCTGTATGCACGATCGCGGCGGATGAAGCGCGCACGCGCGCGCTGCGATTAACTTTAATAAACTCGACGATGCATCTTCTCCATATGATGCATCTCTCTCTGTTATTCAAGTCCGCCCGCGGACTTATCATTTCTCGCGCGTACCGTTAAAACACGTCCCCCTCTGTATTTTGGCAATTTACGTAAATTACATTTTACGTATCTCTCTCTCTCCATGTGCGCGTTTGTTACTGCAACTATTTCCTATATATCTTTTATAAAACGGCAAATTGCAAAATATTTACATAAGAAAATAAATACGGGATGTTTATCTCGGCCAGAAACTCCTTCCTTCAAAAACCAGAACGATATATTTTTTCATTCGATCGTGCATCTCTCTTGTTTCAACATGCAAATAATATTATACAGCTGGATATTTTTTTAATTTAGATAAAATATTCTTGAGAGAGACTCTCGCGAATAAATATTTTGAAATTTTCATTTTTTTTAAAATAATTTTATCATAGTATCTTTTTATATATATTTTTTTTTAGCTTATTATAGGTGCAGTTATATTTAAAAAAAAATTGTTAATTATGTCGTTTATTATTACAGAACATACGGTCTTTTCCAATCGATAATTTTGCGCGAAACGCTATCGACGAATTAAGCACACACACATACACACAATGTAGGATATCGCAAATTACTCGAGTTATGCAAATGACAAACGCGCTTATAAAAGCAGTCGCGTCTTTAACACGTTGTTTACGACTGAGCAGTTTTGGGGCTCCAGCAGCGGATGTGCACGTGTCGCGTGGTCTATGCACGTTTCGCGAGCCAAAGTGCTCGTTGTGGCGTAATTTTCGCTCGATGAGAAAGAGAGAGAGACGAGCGCGCAGGGGGTGATCCAAATTCCCACGTAATCCGACGATCGGTCCCGGATGGGACGAGAGCGAGCTCGTAAAAGCTCTCGGCCGAGCTGCGCCCGCCGATGCGGCCGGTCGACGTTTTATCGCGTCACACAGCTGTCCCATTGGATATCGTCGGGCCGTATTGCACGGTACGAAGGATAATGACTGTGGAACTGTGACGCAAAAGGTATCTGTCCGGATATACAGTCGATACGAGAGAGCGATCCGGAGCGATATCCATGGATGTTACTTTGTTAGAGCGATATTCGCGTTTATTTAGCTGTATATAATTACACGCGTTTTGTCTCCGACTTTTGGATAAACGCGCGATTTTTTTTAAACTATAGTATTTTTTCTTTGATTACTTAAGATTGATTCTTTTTTCTATTTCGTTCGATTAACTAGACTTTTACTTCATACGGGATGTTTATCTCGGCAACTCTTTCCTTCAAAAACCACAGAAAGATATGTTTTTTCATCGTACATCTGTCTTGTTTCAACGTGCAAGTAATACTAGAGAGCTGGATACTTTTTCAATTTAGATAAAATGTTCTCGAGAGAGACTCTCGCGATATTTACAAACGTAATTATGAGACGTGCAACGGTCAGCATACGTTATATCATCGCGCACGTTGGACGAGGAGACGTTAGCATTTGCGAGTTAATTAATGTGTACCGGCGATAGACAATTGAGAGAATTGTTTCATCGATCTGTGTAACTAAGTATTCAATTATTACATCTCTCTCGGCTCGATCGCTCTTCATCGCAGTGTGGGAAATCCGCAGTGCATATCGCCTACGGCAGTGCATTAAGCCACCCCCTTCGTAATTTACAATAAGGGCACCGCTGCATTATCGCCTGTATTACTATGCGGACCGGAGGCACGCATTCCCCTCGCGATGAAACCAACGTGTATAACGACTAGCAGTCCATACATTGCTCGCCACAATCTCGCAGTCAACGCTGCAACACGCGCGCAACTGAAATTCTTGCCCGGATCGCCCTTACGTCAAATAGCAATGTTTACTTCTCTGATGTCTCTGTATTTCTCTCTCTCTCTCTCTCTCTCTCTCTCTCTCTCTCTCTCTCTCTCTCTCTCTCTCTCTCTCTCTCTCTCTCTCTCTCTCGCTCTAAGTCTAATTATTATAACCATTCCGCAGGAAACTAATATATGCGATGAGAAAGTAATAATGTAAATTATTCCATGATGCTTCTACATTGCAATTATCAGTGTCTTGATTAATTGAATTATTTTCTTAAAAACCCGAAGTTGAAATTTCGAATGTTGTGCTTGCATCAATATACTTGTAATATTCTTAATTTTTTTCGATAATAGTACCATGAAATATGGTACTTTGTGAAAGTCGAAATTCGCGGAAATTTCGTAATAGTGCTAGCAAGAGAGACGCAGGAATTTATTCGTGCTTTGTGGTTGTCTCACATTAACTTTCAGTTTTTGAAAGAACATTTCTCTCTCTCTTCTCTCTCTCTCTCTCTCTCTCTCTCTCTCTCTCTCTCTCTCTCTCTCTCTTAATCATCATTTTTTACCGCGTTTGTTTTTCTCGACTCTGCTGTATGCGCAACCGCTTCCATTTTTCCCACTAATTGATATATCATTCTGACAGTGACCGTCGAATGATTTATGGGTGATATTATACAGGTTTCTTTTTTTTCATCAGGAACGAAGACATTGATAAAAACGACCTGCCTGCGAGTAATGGAATCGCTTTTCGTAAAGTAACGAAGCGCGTAACTTTGGCGCGTAGGATATTGCCACCACCTTATTAAGGAGTAAATCTGACACTTTCTCTTTTCTGCGATCATTATCGAGATGGCCGGTCGTTCTGCCGTTTTATATCCGCCCTCTTTCTCTCTTAACAGTATTATATAAGAGACCCTGACGCGCAAATACAGAAAATCTCTCGGTTACGATAAAACTGTCAACAATTCCAGAAAATGTTTCTTAGCCTTAAATTGAGACTCTTTTTGGCAATTTATCAAAGAATCTTTTCCAAAGTAATGATCTTTAAATTAAAAAAATTTTTTTCTTTTACACAATTTTATTAACAGTTAATTCAAAATTCGACAAAATTAAAAATATCTTAACGAGATTATAACGAGAAAAATGAATAGCCTCCTTTCCATGATAAAAAATTTGTACCCCGTGGATGACTTTTGCACGATATAGCTTACATCGTTCAAACTTGCACAATAAAATTTACAATTCCGTCAAAATTCATGAACCACTTTCGTGAATAAGTTTGCGAAGATTATATCTTTATTCTTTTTTTTTATCACTCTTCCAAAAAAAACTTTACTCGGGAGGTTGGGTGACCTCGAAACATTTCACTCTACTTAGCTCTACCTTATTCCAAACGCGCATAAAAATTACATCGAGAGAGCGTATTAAATTTGAGGAAAGTAAGGAGCTAAAGAGGACAGCCGAGAAAGGGCGGCGAATGAGCCACGTAATCTTGTCAGCTATCTCTTCATCCGGCGTGGTTAATAAAATTCGATTTTGTTTGAGCCAACGGATCCTTGTTCCTCGCAAATGCCGAAGGCAGCCAATAGCTCAGGGAGAGAGTCAACTTCCGTCGCGAAATCAGCTCTCTCTTTCTTCCTTTTCCTCTCTCTCTTCTCTTCTCTATCTCTTTCTATCTCTCCTACTTTGTGTGCTTCGTCGACGATGCGTCCAATGAGAAATTCCAATTCGACGGATGGCACTTCCAGCGGAATACCGAGAGTCATTAACGGGCGCTGCCATTCGCCGCTCTGAATACTCAATGGCATCGCGTCAAAATCCACAAACGTAAGTGGAAGATCGCCGATGGATCTTATGGCGCAAGAAGAAGCGGTGCGCTGTTATATCACTCTTTGAGTTGTTAATCTCTCGAGTTTAAAATTCATAAAACGTCTTTCGCTGTGCGACGTTTCGGAATCAATTCAATGATTCTTAATAAAATTAAGTGCAAATCTTCATTTTTTAAACAATGCAAAAATTGATACATCGCGGTAATAAAATGCTTAAAATTTGTAATCAAAATTTATCATCTGGATTTATGTCTCTTTTGATGTGACTCGGGGTACCGTATGTTCCGACAGTAAAATCGAGAAATATTTACAGGATGTACGACACTTGTGCTCAACGATAACACGATGTTCGTGGATGGGAGATCCTTTATGATAAGAATTCCGAGAGTTCCGTTGCAACGACGATGGCGGAGGTACTCGGCTGCCTAAGTTTACTTTTTGATCATCAGAAAACCGTAGAATCGTTCGTCGCACGGGTCCAATTTCGCCAGAGCTATTTCGCTCAGAAGACCGAAAATCGTCGACCGAGTCTCCGTTCTAGTCATAAATAGCCGACGATCCGGATCGGTGCTCGTTCTCCATCGAGACATATAGTTATCTTTAATTTTCTCTCTTTCCCATTCACGTGTTTCCGCTCGCCCGATTTTATTTTCATAAATATGAACGGGTGAAACGCGGAACCATTGTGCAGGATCGAAATAACGCTGTGCAATGTCGAAACGAACGAAATGTAGCTCTCTCAATTTCGCGAAGAACAGTCCGAAAACCAGTGTCTCTCCGAAATTTTTACTCTATACACAAGAGCATTTACACAGCATGTAGCGAAAGTCAAACATTTTCCCAAATTTCTTGGCGAATCTGAACTACATGTTTTATATAATTTAATTAGGCTTTGTCCTTTATTAAGAATTTTTTGAAGTTTAGTCTTTTATATAATTTTGTGGCCGTTGATGCACAATATACATATTTTCGTATTGTAGTAAAGAAAAATAATCTCTACGCACGTTTGAGAATCATCGAGGCGAGCAAGTGATATTTGCGTCGCGCGTATAAAAATAAGCATTATGCGAAAAGCTACAATTATACCTTATCAGGCGAGCGTCATCTACTTTTACCGAGCAGAGTGCGCATCCACTTCCATAAAAGCTGCACCAAGTACTTGTCATTATATAGAAGTGGCTCGTTATCGTGAATACTCGGTGACCTGAATGCAAAAGCGCCGAGTAACAGACCAATATTTAATTTCTTTCTTTTTAGCCAATAAATCCGATTTATTCCGTCTCAGAATTGTAGAAGGCGAATTAATAATTTCCAGATTATGGAAAGCATGGCCAGAAATATTAACCGAGTTGCACAAACGTCTAAAAGACTTTGAAAAAATAAGAGAAATATTGCAGTTGCAAGAAAAAGATTGCAGTTACAAGAATTATGATATGCTTATCGATTCATGAACAGTGGTTACAAATGCTTTCCATACGGTCCTCTTTCGCGTGATCCATTAACCGACCTTTTATCATGAATAATTGATGCTTTCAATAATACAGTCGCGTAACAATGAAAATTTTAGAATAAGCTTCATCCGGATAATCCAGATACTGTCATGCGTTCGTAACTCATACACTCTTGCTATTACGGTAAATTAATGTTTCATTCTGAACGCTGTGTGCTGGGTTTTCAGAAATATGCGCTTTTCTATTTGCTAAATTTGCAGACCTCGTGTATCCTCGATGATGTCACTCCAACATGTTGAAATTGCAGTTTGTCTAGTTCAACTCTTTAAACGCACGTTTTACTTTATTAAAAAATATTTAATACTTGTGTACACATGTATATGTGTGTGTAGTTATATCGGTTATAGAAGCATGAGAAATAATGTTTCTCTTTATTACTCAATGGTAAATATTCAACTATATATTTTAATTTTTGTTCATAATTTAAAACTTTATAACATAAAGGAAAGAGAGAAAAAGAGAGAAGAGATATATAGAAGAAAAAGAGAGATATATTTTTAAAAATATTATTTCGCGCTAAGACGTTAAGAAGTATGACAGAAAGGATGTTCATCTAAAGAGTTTTTCGTAAGAAATATGAAGAATCCCGCGAAGCATAATTAAAACGTAGCGTACAGGATATCGATACTATATTTTCTCATAGAACAAGGAAGTGATCTCGAATAACCCGTTCATTCTCTCATTATCTCTCGCTGATATCTTGATTAATGGATATATGATATATGTATTAGATCCTTTCTCCCGAGCGGTTTTAGTTACATCGTATAAATATGAAAACGAAGTCATCGCAGATATTCGACATTCATATAGTTCGAACGCATATAACGGTACAGAATAGAGTACGTATAATTTAAGATAATTTTTATCTTATCTCCATTTTTTAAAAATATTCTTTTCTTTACAATGTTGAAATATATGAGAATTTTATCTATAATGAAACATATTACATACAGAGTATGTGGAGCTTTCCACAAAAGAATGATTTTTTCGCGAAAAGAAAGAACAGTTTGCCTCAAATATATATTGAAGAATGCATTTAATTATCTTTACTTTTACACTCTTATAAATTTTCCAGGATATTCGATACATGTGTAATGTAATTCAATTATATTATGGCAAACAGTGAAATACAGAAAGTTGTATGTGCTTGTGTGCTGTGAATCCTATACGTTTGCCAGAGACAAAGGCAAAATAGACAAAGCTGGTAGCTGAGCTAATATGAAGTTTATTGTACACAGAATATTGAGTAATTTGGCAGATTTAATGAACAAGGCATAATGTCTTTTGTCGAGAATGAGAAAATACCGTTTCGTTCGCGAGACCTGAATGACAATTTCGATCTCGAAATCAAAAATTTCTCAACAATTTTCGAATTATCAATATATAAAGGGCATAAAAATCAAACTCGTTTCTCATTGTTGTCGCGAGGATCGAAGCGGAAGCGATTGTTTTTTCTCGTTCGCACGACAGAGGTTTCAAGTCACTAACATCTTTTTTTCACTCCATACAATCGCCGTTTGGACGAAGCGAAATCTCTTTTCGGCTTGTTCGCGAGGGTTTGCGGCGGATAATTCCTGCGCGCAGGAATTTCGTAATCTACGCCGAGAGGGATGCCGAGGGCTCGCGGTGTCGCTAATGAAAGTGGATGAAAGCGGAAAAGGGACTAGTACGTGCGACGCTCTTTTCTCTCCCTCTCCCTCTCTCTCTCTCTCTCTCTTCATCTTTTACTCTTCGGTCGTTACCCTCGTACATACGATGTAAGAAAGACAGCGGGGTGGTTGGCGAGTCGAGAGAGAGAGAGAGGGTGGCGCTGAACGGCCCAGGAGAAAAGCGGCCGCTTCTGAAAGCAATGGCGGAGCGAAATAGAGACGAGAAGAGGGATAAGGGTTGCACTAAGAAAAGCTGGGGAAAAGGGGAAGAGGATCAGAACGCTGGCGGTGGCAGGAGTGGTGGCGGCAACGTGGCGCGCAGGTAAAAGGACGAGATGGAGTTGGAAAAGGCGAGCGTTTAATTTGAATCGCCCCTTTGTCCGCTCTGTAGAATTTAACCGTGTCCCGCGCTCGTAATTCAACGATAAGCGTTTCCGTCCGGGAAGAGGGAGGGAAAGGAGCCGGCAAGGGACGACGAGAGAACGAGCCTTCGCACTCTCGCCTCGGCCCAATCTCGCACGAATCGTAAGTAAGCGAAAGCCTCGAACGACTATTGGCACGGAGTATCGTAAATTCCTTTTGGTCCCCCCCCCCCTCCCCCTGCTCTCCTCCTTCCCCGAGAGCCTTATTCTAACTTACCATCGGGACCATCCGGCACCACTACACCACCATCAACACCGGTACCATTTCCATCCCTTTCCGCCGTCTCTTTATTCTCCATCGCCTTTTCCCTCCTTCTCACTCTCTCGTTTGGCGTTTCCAAGAGACACAATTTTCCTCGGTGGACTGTTCGTTTCGTCTCGAGTGGCAACTAGGACGATAACGGCGACAACGACGACGATGACGACGATGACGACGACGATGAGGACGAGGAACGCTGCTTTTCTCCAGCGAACACCAGTATCACGGTTTCTCTTTTTATTAGTAGAGAATGTCGTTATTATCTCGATCCCCTCTCTTACTCACTTCGACGGCGTTGTCGACTTTTTTCTCCCCTCGTACTTCTTGGCAAGGGAAACTGGGAGGTAGACAGAGAATGGAGTTTATCCAGGACGACCATCTCTTCTTCATCGGCTACCGGGCTTCTTTGATCGAAATCTCGACTGATCGAGGAAGCCACTCGTAGCCCCGTTGCTTGGAGATGAAGGCCGTCCTCATTCGTTGTCGGTCTTACTGCATGGCTAACTTTCATCGTTCTCCAGGGGTACCGAGATAGATACGAGATAACCCCGGGCGAATAATTGGATCACATTCCGCGGAAGGAGAATGAACCCGCGGGGATTTTGTCAGATCGAAGGACATCGTTTATCAACGTAAATAGCCGCAACGATCCTGATAAATCCTAAAGAGGTTCGCAATAATCGATCTTTAAAGTCTTCTTCCTCTCTCATCCACTTACAATGGAAAAAAAGATTATAGCTGCTGAGAGTCACTTTTTCAGAAATCATAATTGAAAGAAGAAAAAAAAGATCGTGCAATATAAATACGCTTTGGTCATTTTTCCATAAAAAAAATCAATAGAGACATTTATGCTAAGAGATTGCTTGGTTAAATTTATTGCATTTATACATAAAGTGATACATCGTTCGGGAGAGGTCTTGTAGAAATATACAACGAATTTTATTTTAGTAAAAGAGATTGCGTAAAACATTCTATTTAGAGCGATGCGAGCGATGCGAGCGATGCGACGCATATAAATCTTTTATACATTTGTAGATAAATCTCTTTGCTATGCATAAATAAATTTTACCCTTCCTTTCGCATCCACACAAAGTTTGCGAATGGCGAGAGGAAGCTTCTATTCAACCTTGCTTAGCTCATCGACAAACCAACCAGCCCAGACAATAAATAACTCTTAGGGATGCATGCATAGGCGTGCGCGCAGACGTGACCATTAAGCCAACTCCGGATCTAATTTAAATCGGATCTGTCAGGTCGCGCGCGCTTCTCTCTCGCACATGGGTTTAAACTTCCACGTCGGCAAGTTTGGCCGCAGTCGATCGAAACGACGAGACCTCCCAATCGGATCGCGAGGTAATAAATAACTGGCACAGCGTCTGGAAAAGCCGCAACTGGGGAAAGTACGCGTTTTCAGCGAGAATTGAATACGACGCGCGATTTCCAATGTTTGATAAATTTTCGTGACAAATTTAAACGCGGCCATAATATAATTTTTTTCTAAAACTTTAACGTCTGATTTGAATTTTGATAATAATTTAATTATATAAAAATGTCACGATAGATATATTCTTGTAATTATTTTAAAAACGTTAAATTACGTTGAGAACAAAAATGCGTCGAATTGTGGATTTTGTGAAACAGATTCATAGATCACATTTCGCGAGTATCATTAAAAAGGAATGGATTATAAGATTCATTACAAAAATTATTTCGCGCCAAAGAGATGAAAAAAGTTCCTCGATATCGTTGTACCTTGCTTTTCCACGTCGAACTCGAAGAAGAGAAAAGTCACGATCCATTAAACCTTCATTTTCGAGGGATTCACGCGCTTCTTGCTGTTCATATTGAAAGTCTCTCGAGTACTCGTCCTTTCAAAGCCTAGAAGGCAGTCGGCAGACTGAGAGAGAGAGAGAGACCCTTCGATATGGCATTAACGTGTACCCGCTTCATTTAGATACGCGCGCACGTTCGCGTAAACTCCCTCGATTCTCGATAACGAATTTTTCCCGGAGACGCGGAAATGCTTTTCAGAGTTTTCTTCGGTTTCGTTTTCCTCCCCCGTCTTCCCTTCTGCTTCTCGCTGTTCGTTCCCTCTTTGATCGGTTTTTTTTCGTTCTCTCTACCAGCTCTTGCTTTTTTTCTTTCTCTCTCTCTCTCTCTCTTTCATCTTCCATACAACTGTTTCCCCGAAGACTTTTCGCGGCTGTTGAGAAAGACGAGGGCGAGGCAGTCGCGAGTCTGAAATAATCGTCGCCGCGGCTCATCCTCTCTCTTGCAGTCGGCAAAACTTTCGAGAGTCACCTCAGTCGCGTAGAGCAACGACGGCGAAATTCTCTCGGCAACAATAAGAGCGATTATCTCGAGCGGCTGCTGCTCCATTCCGCGCGTATCTCTCGACGTTTGAGCATATGACGCTGCGTGTCACCGCGATGAGACACTTCGACGCACGCATTCGAGTGAATCTTCTCACCGGGTGAGAAATATGTCGAAACTTCAACCGTACGTTCTATGTCTGAGAGTATGAAAAGGGGCTTTATAAGCGCAACCGAGAAACGCTGAGTTAAAAACAAAAGTAAAGAAAAAATTGTATCTCGAGAGAAAAATTTATCCGACTAATTTGCCGAAAAATTTTATATTGCGATGAGACACTTTAATCAGCTGTCTGTTCATCGTTTTTCTAGATTTTTTATTTCGTTTTTCTTATCCAAATATATAGTTTCAGAATATGAGAAACATCATGAGGTAATAGTACTAGCGGTTGATCTCTTTCGTATCATCCATTTTTACGCCAGAAAAGTATCTTTCTAATAGCGATCATCTTGGTGTAATCATACGTTCTTGGTGACTTGGATAAAATGGCATTGTTTCAAAGCGAAGCAAAAAAGTAACGTTTTTGCTCCGATTCGCTTCGGTTCTATCCTTTGTCCTAAAGACCGTCGCCATCGTGTAGGAATTTTTGCCGGAGAAATCACGTTCGCGAATCTACGACAAAACGTTCAGCTGCAGCGAAATCTCGTTATTGTTGTCTCGTCAAGCCGCGCACGCGTTATTTTTTTCCCGTTATTTACGGACGCGTGCGCGGATTTCGTAATTGGCGGAATTTCGCGGGAATTTGTTCGTCGCCTCGTTGGTACGGCGCTTTTTCCTCGTTATCGGTACGATTTCGCGGCGGAACGAGCGGAATATAAAAATAAAAAGGTCAAAAGGGATGTAGGGCGAGGCACCGGCGATCATCGAGCGAAAAACTCGCGAACGCGAATAAACAACGTTAACGCGATAAAGCGATAAATAAAGCGAGTGCGCGTATCGCGCCAAAGGTAAGAGTCCTTGTTGGAAAAATTTAAATAAAACTCTACGACGGCGTGCAGAAATTTTCCAGTGAGCCGATCTCGGAAATTTGCCACGCATATTTCTCTCACGTGTGAGACAGGCGTCTGTGTGTAAAGCGAAAACATCTTGACTTTTATTCAGGCCGCGCTTTTATCGTCTCATTTTTCGACGAGATATCACATCCGCCGTCGCAAGGCAGAGGAGCGTAAAGCTGCCTTTAAGTATCCATGCGAAATTTTCCATCGAAGATTCACATGTCGCTCATCCCGCGATTGATCGGTCACACTTTTCTGTCATTTTGTTTTCACGATGAAAGTGTAAATGTTTTTTGTAATGCATATATCCGTCGCTAAACATAGTAATCGAAAACTTTGTCTCATTATTTTTAACGGTTTAACATTTTATATATTTTAATAATTAAACTTTATGTTAAATTTTTCTAAGATTCAAGGATTAAGGCATTCTCACTGCCATACTTATATAAATGGTGTCATAATTATCGATATCTTCGCATTAGTTTGTCTCAATATGTGCAAAAGATAGAATGTTAGAAGGATATAATCTCGATGGCTGGAACATCTTGTATAAAAAATACGAATGTCTCTTAGCTACTCTGAGCTCCGATCTTTTTGAAGTTTGTCAAAATTGGGAAGCAGCAGTCGCGAGTGTTTCCTTATCATAGTTCAACCTATATTCGTTTCATCGCCAATACGTGTCCGACACGCGACCGTATCCTATGCGTGCGATCTTTCGTATATTCTCACATGTTCGACGAACAAAAATATAATTTCCCGCCGATGCCGAGATACGTCGGCGTATTTCACGCACCGAACAAGACGGAGGAAAAGAAATGTGGAAACCTTACGTACAGCATGAGAGTGAGCTTTGCTTCCTCGAATATCTAAATTATTTTTCGCGTCTAGATAGAGCGTCTCGGTGGAGAAGCTATACAACGTCGCCCGACAACGACATTTCACGCTAAATTGCATTCGGAAATATAGGGAAAGATCTGACATGACGGTCGAAAATCGTCTCTGATAAAATCCTCGCATATTGATTGTCTCATCTCCACTTCGTGGCGTTTCTAATCCCCGAGCTTTAGAATTGCATCGAAGTTGCATGTTTACGAATTCTTGAAGTGCTTACAATTTTACGAAGTCTATGAGAGAAATATTACATATATTTATATATAATATATATATTATATATTATATATATATATATATACAGAAATATTATATAATAATTAGCAATAAGATTTTTATTTATATTATACAAGAAAGTTTGAAACTGGTTTTTATGTTGTAAAAGCCGTTGTAAAAATTTATTTAAAAAAAAAAGATGGAGTGACATTATACAATGTGCTTCGCAGACTTTATGTCGTAACTTTGAGATCAGATTCCTGACGCGATCCCGATTATAGAATGTTAGGTGAACATGGATACGATTCTGAATAATTCCTAGAGTTTCCAACTCCTAGGCCACCCATATTCATGTAGAATTCACGTAGAATTTTTAATTCAAGATAACTTTGGAAAATTAGATTTCGAAGTTATGACACGGAGTCGCGGGACGCTCCGCGTATATAATCTTACGACTCATTTCATTTTGATAAAGCGTCCCGTGAAATTTTAGGAGTCAGTTTTCATTTCCGTTATTTTGCTCTTTTTCTCTCTGTCTTGATCTCCAACACGGAGGTAGTCTTGCGAAGAAATTTTAACTCGACGAATTTCATCCGTCCGTTGCTCCGCGACGTAATTACACGAGTCACACGTTTCGTACGAAAAAAAAAAATGATAAAATTATGATTAATATGTACGATCCTATCTAAAGTTTGAGTAATGCTGCTTCATCTTCGTCGTTATTTCGACGAATGTGAAAAGCTTAACAAGCTTTTCGCGGACTTTCATTCGCGACGGGCACGTTTTCCCGCATGTTGTCGATGTATCACCCATCGTAATCTCTTCAGGGGTAAGACGCTCAACGAAAAATTAATCTCTCTTATATTATATCGAGAATCGTGCCACATCGGAACGTAATGCTTTTCGCAAATATAAAATGTATATCGTATCGTACAAGAAAACATTGGAGCTAATCCAAATAATAGTCCGGTAGAAACATAATTCTTCTTAGTACCACTTTTCTATTTGACTTCGAATATTCTTTGTCTCATGTTGTTCAATATTTATATCGATGAACAATTAATTCTGTAAAAAATGCTTTTTAAATATATGTCTTTAAAAATAAAGACGTAATGTGAGACGAAATCAAACGGTGCTAAAAATAGGGAACCTCGTATATAATTTTGACGATTAAGTAAAACACATTATAATTTTAAACAGAGATAGGCATGGAAGAAATATTTTTTTGATTGATTAATATTTACATATACTGATCGCAAACCTATATAATATTTGCGTACGTTAATTGAGAATTTCCGACTCGGAAATTGCGATAGCGCATAGGTTCTCAATTTTCCTTGGGAATAAGAGAAATACAATCCTTATAATACGCTCGCGGACTCTGTTTCCGTTCGATTCCCTGGAAAGGATAATCTTCTCGACCGCGCACAGTATGCTGGGATTGAAGTCACGCTATACTGTATATGTTCTCTCTCGCCGCGGAAGGATCAATGATACTCACTCGCGTGAGAGCAGACGTCCTGACGTGAGAATGAAAGGACTCGTCAGAGCTAAAGAAGCTATCGTGCGGCAAATCGGAAGTTCGCGATCAACGATGCGCGATTCTCACGTTAAAGTATCGGAAACGTGTCCATTTTCTTCGGATTTCTTTGCCCCCCCTCGACGTTTCTCGTATGCCGCTCACGATCTCCGAGTTCTCTTCTTCCTGCGAGACCTGCATTTTTTATTACCACTATACAGAAAATAAAAATATAAAACGTCTGCAAGAACCTGCATTTGAGTTCTGCTGGTTGCAACAAGTTTTTTTCATGAGAATATAATAAACTAAATCGGAAGAGAAACGTTAAACTAGCAATGAAAAATTTGTTTCCTAGAGCATCTACTTCTTGAGAATTAATATTTTTTTAAATGATACTTTAGCAAAATGCAAAAGTAATTGTTAGAATTACAGTATATATTGTACATCGATGAATATATCAATTTTGCATTAAAATGAAGAACTTGGAGAAAAAGAATTCATAATATTGATTAAATTGAGTCGAAAAATTTTATACGAGCGTCAATGAAAAGGATGCATAAAAATTATTTTGTGAAGTGATATTGCACGAATAATTCGAGCTGTTGTATTTTAGCCCGAAATGGAGAGTAGAGAGAGCGACTATAGGTCGTTCATCAAATCTCTTGTCATTGTATCTAATTATAAACGAGAATCTATGCGAATCTACGTGGACGTACGGATCTATCAGTCCACTTTGGATTATACATCGATGCGGCTAATGATTTACGGCCCCGAAGATCTGTTACCACCGCAATACTGTACACAGCTGCATAATCGATTTAGCCGCGTACAGTTTAATGGACGTACGAATTTATCATGCTTGCGAAGAAGGATTTCTATCCCTCCCTCTCTCTCTCTCTCTCTCTCTCTCTCTCTCTCTCTCTCTCTCTCTCTCTCTCTCTTGCCTAAATGCAACGGGAGGAAAGGTACTTCGAGTACATTGTCGCCTCGGCGACGCGAAGGCAAGGTAATACCTCTCACTTCGAGGAGCGCGCAAAGAAGCCGTTTTCTCGTCGAAGGAGCCGACGAGAAGGAAAACTGGCTGGAAACGGCTACGGGAAAAGTTTCGCGATAATGCAGGATGGATCTCGGGGGCGAGTTGGCGCGCATTGTTAACGGGATAATCTTGTCGCGAGCATTGCTCGGCTCCTCCTGCCGATGTCATCGGGACCGGCGTGCGAAACGGAAAAGGCGGGAGAGGACCGCCAGCTGAGAACTCGGATGGGATAACGAGGGATGAAGCGAGACAAGGCGATGCCGGGGCTTTGCACGGGCTTGCTCGACCACGATGATTCGAAACGCTCCTCCGGCTTCCATGCGCAATGTCCGATCGATATGGCTGTTTCTCACAAGCCCGACACGGGGCTTGATCTCCGTTATCGTTTTCCTCGTCCTTCCTACATCCCTTCCTCTTCCTCCTTCTCGCCACCTCTCGTCGCCGTTGTTGTTGTCGTAGGAGATAAGCGAGATTCCTCCCGGCGATCGGCTCGATCGACGACCATGTCGTATCATCCCGAAGGAAAGCGGCGAGCGACCCGGAAGAGTGGAGGATAGAGGACGGAAATTAAAACCCTTCTCTTGCGATTATGATCAGATATAGACGAAGGTGGACGCGTAGAACTCGTAAAACGATCGTACGCTGTACGAAATACTGCGACACGATCGATATTTGCTTTTTTTAATCATTTATTTCAGATAAATAATATTAATATTAATTATAATTTATTTCAGATAATTGAAATATGTGCAGAAGAGAGAGCGCGACGATTTAAATTTTTATTTTCAACACTTTAAAAATCCTCAAATGTTTTTTTTTTCGTCAAAATTTATTTTTCAAGCATAAATTATTTGTATTTTATTTTATTTTATTTTTTTTTGTATGATACATGAAATAATATTTTGTCGCGCAAATAGTCAGGTTATTTTATATAGTGAGATGCTATATAACAGTATAGCATGAATAAATGAAAATTTTAGCCGCAACTGTACGCTATGAAAATACCGATATTCGTCAAAGTATCTAAAGTGGCTGTGGATGAAGGAATTTCGGTATCGGTTTTTCCTCGCATAAATGCCTCCGCAAATAGAAGCCTACCGTAGTAATAACGCTAGGCGAGGTAATAATCGATTATAAAAAGCAGTTTAGCATGCCAATATAATTCGTCGCACAATGTAACACTAGATGATCAAAAAATAGGGAATTTTTGAACTGAGTATCTTCTGTCGTTTTTTTTTAGAGCGCAATAAAAATCATCGCCATCACGTTGACATCACGTTGATGTAGAATATGATATTTGATGCTTTACCGATTGTTTTAGGATTATTGCAATGATCACTGTCACATTTCGTTTATAAAATTGTTTATAAAAAGGCGAATATTCTCCAATCCTCTTGAATTTGCAGATTGAATCATTTTTCTTCTCAAAACCGACCTATCAAAGCTATACACAGTATTATTTTTTATATTCACGTTTCTTTTGCAACGACAGAATTGACAAGCGAGTAATTCTCTCATATGCACACAATTTGCACAATGCACAGAATTCACATTTCTGCATTTTCCTAAGATTTGGGAACATGCAGAAGAGTTATCTTTGACAAAGTTAGAAAGACCTGCATATAATATATGTTATCAATATTTCAATCTTTTACTTGAAGCAGAACATATTGTTCGACCGAGTTGAAATTGCGCGCTTATGATTTCTATAGAAACTTGGGATCGAAATTTAAATTCGTACAGTTCGGCGTGATCTTATGCATATTATGGGCGTTGCGTTAAACTCGAGAATGCAACTTTAATGATCCCGACTCGTGATCGGGATCACCGAGTTTGCAAGTCTTCGCGAGTTTGCACGAAATTGATTAAAATGTTCAATGAACGCGCGTCTTCCATTCCAGGACATTATCACCGCCCTATTATTACGCGTTATTATAGCTTGTCTAGTATCGATTATTCCGATAAACTAGCGAACGATGGATCGCTTTGTGCCGCTGCTGGCTGGCATTTTATTGCGGCTCGATAATGCGTTACCGCGGCCGTTACCAATAAGCCGACATAATTACGTGGGCGTATAAATTTCGGCGTCGATGCGCCTCGCTTCGCCGCGCCAGCTAGTTTCGATTGCAATTGAAGCCATGGGATTACAAAGCAAGTATAACTGTTCGTGTCCGGCTGTATCGTATGACAATTTGTCTGCGGAAATATTGATCGCGTTATCGTCTCATCCCCGTTTTTCTCATCATAAATACGATATATCATTTTGGCTTTTTATATTTGACACTTAGCGTATGGTACTTTTTATATCCACGAGTGCAGAATTTTTCTCACAATCAGACATTAGAATCACGATCGCATTCCGCATCGCGACCTTGTTCACTTTGTTACGCGAGATACATCGATAACTCGGAATATCGCCGTTCTCGCTTGATATTTCATCGAATTTTGATAGTCGATTCCGACCATCATTGTTCGACTGTCCGCCCGGATATTCGGACATCAGCGTCATTACATATGCGAATTTTGCGTGACACGAATGTCCATCCGCGATAGGCCGACTTGTCGATCGATCACGCGATCGAGTTCGCGATCGGACTCGTCGATCGGCACGATCGAATCTGTCCTTAAAAATCGATGCAATCTGCTTTGAGTTGCAGTGACATATCGTGTAACATTGTAGTCGAAAAAAAAAAATTTCGCGCTATGCGAGGATATACGTCATCACTCGTTATTTCGTTTCGCGAAACGGATAAACGCGACGTCGTTCTCTCTCGTCGAGTTTCTCATTTAAATTGTCATTAAAAACGCCCACGACTGCACGTATTTTCCTCTGTTTTTGTAACGCATTTAAAACGTTAACTACAGTTTTGTGACGCACTGTGCGCGTGTATTAACAATGTAGATTAGCTCGAGCGCGAGAAGCGCGATATTCACATAGATTCACTTTTGTGTAACGCAACGCAGTAATCGTAATTTGCTTGTAATTGGAAGAGCAAACGTGGCGCGATATTTATAGCAATTAAGCACGAAAAATTATAAACAGTCGAAATGGTATGCTGCCGAATGTTGCTCGAATGTAATTTGCAGGCATGAACTAATCACACTAAAGACACGTACATGACAATACGCGTACAAAATATAATGCTGTAACATTAAATAAATTAATTGGAGCGTGATCAAAGTTTTGATTAACGAACGTTATTGTAAACGCTCGATTGGAATTCTATGCGAAGGCTATATAGCGTAATAATGTATACGGGGTGTGTCACGCGCTTTGAATTATCCAATCGAGAATTATTAGTGACAAAAATTACAAGAAATGAATATTTTAATATTTTAACTTTTCATCGCGAGAGAAATTATTTTACGTGCAAAGAGGATATAGAAAATTCAATTATAGGAAATGTAATAAGAGATTTTTAAAGAGATCGTTTTGCTTTAGTTAAAATTATGATGCCCGCAACACTCGCGGTAAGCGAAGTTAACGAATAGCGTGATTGTGTAAAAGCGGGATCGGAGAGTTGTACGTTAGGCAACAGTTCTCTTTCTTGAGCGTGGCGCCTTAATTCGCGCGCGTGTGTATGTTTTGTACATAATCTAACATTACCTTCCGCGCGTACAGTTTCTCCGCCAACTCATTCCGCAACTTCCAGTTACATGCGCCAAGATGGGCGGAATGTTACCGCGCGGTTTACGCTTAATGCGCCTTGTTTCTTGCGAGCGAACCCGGCACCGCGTCTGTATATATACGCGCGCGGGTAAAGTCTGTCTATTACTTCACAATTAGCACACAGACATGGTAAACGAGACATCGAATATACGTCGCTCGGAGGCGTCTGGCATGGGCGTGAATGTTAATCCTTAACGCAGTCGCATGCGAATTTGCGGCGTTGACTATTACAGCAAGAGCGTCTCTTCCCTTGTAAAAGCTATCGATTGTGATTGTGAATTCAGAGTGCGAGATGTGTGATACAGAACACGATAGAAGACGAAAAACGTTTGATCGCGAGAGCGAGACAAGTTTGCTTTTACTACTCTTAAAGATCGCGGTCTCTAATTCTGCGCGATGTATCTCATCAATTTCCACGCTGAGCAAATGTTCTTCGTTAGAAGCGAGTTCGTAAAGTACCAACATACACACAGTTGCCTTTCGCGAAGTGAGAAGAGTATACAAGATTTCGGGGGCGCGTATATGTGCGGAAGCTGTGTTGCCATCCTCGGCGTGATTACACAAAGTTTTAATCGCGTGATATATTCAGCTGTATCACCAGCTCATTTTTTTTTTTTTTGTCAAAGGTGAGGTAGATCGCGTTATATTTAAGTAACTTGTTCGTTGAAATTTATTCAGGGCTCGCGCGTTAGACTCATTCGAGAATTATTTCTGTAATATCCATTTATCGTCCCTTTCTTAATTGGACGCTTTTACGAACGCAAACCCTTTTCTCGCAGATCTTGTACAACAATCTGGCCGGCTGTGGCTGAAATCCGTTGGTGCAGGGATTGTATCTGGCTTCGATAATCTACGAAGCAGAAACTTCCTCCGTAATATGAAACTCCGATAATATAGAAGGAGAGAGGCGGAGGGGCGCGACTGTAACTTTTCGACGTCATAACGAAATTCAGTGGCGAGAGCTTGAAGTTATCCTTTCGAGCCCCTCAAAGCGATGTCGCGACTGCTTCTTTGATGGAAATAGCACGGGCGTTTGCCTAATCGCTTCTTGCATTATAGTTTACTAATTGCGTTAGAAATTGAAAGAGAAAGATCAAGAAAATTTTTGACAAAAATAATCTAGACGATGATATATAAATACTTTCTAAACGATGATAAATAAATACCTTCTAGACGATGATATATAAATACCTTCTAGACGATGATATATAAATACCTTCTCCTTCATGATTAAATGATTATTTCTCTTTATGTGAAAAAAGAAATTTCGAATTTCTGTATCTGTCTTTGCACAATCTCCGCACTGCGACACAAATTTTCTTCCGAAAATATTTAACGTTTTATTTACAGCGATGTATTATTTAACGACGCGGTAAGAGAAATAGATTCGTGAGAGAAAGGCTATTTTTCGTTTACTTCGTACCCGAATCGAGTGTTAATGAACCAGAGATTAACGTTAAAGGAATAAAGCAATCGAATCGATAGATTCAATGCGAAATAGACCGTTAAATTCTACAATTTGATTGCTCTCTCTCTCTCTCTCTCTCTCTCTCTCTCTCTCTCTCTCTCTCTCTCTCTCTCTTTCTTTTTTTAGTTTTTCTATTAACTGTTATGCTTCATTAAATCTTGCCTCCCTTTTTTCCTGAAAATGGATGGCTCGTTGGTAATTTCGATGACGCCAATGTCCGATTACTTAATATGCAAAATGTTCAGTCTCTTTATTCGATCTTAATTATTCTGAGACTGATTAAAAGTTCTATCTATAATGTACAAAATATTTAAATTTTACAGCTATATGTAATCCCAATTCTATTTTTAATAGCATTAAATCTCGAGCGTTTTAATGCTAAGTCGCGTAAAGTGTTCGAGAATAAAACTTTCGAAACGACGAGCTAAGTACAACGTATATGACACTATACGTATAAAACGTTTTCATAAATCTTAGTGTTTTACTCGC
The DNA here is from genome assembly GCA_949152495.1 of Lasius fuliginosus. Classification (NCBI taxonomy): domain Eukaryota; kingdom Metazoa; phylum Arthropoda; class Insecta; order Hymenoptera; family Formicidae; genus Lasius; species Lasius fuliginosus. The sequence goes on along the minus strand of OX424443.1, from coordinate 11,866,892 downwards.
GCAGTTTAACAGCAAAGCGTACAAAAACTTTATGGAACGATCTCTTAATTTTAACGATTTTGTGTGTCGGACAACTGAGCGATCCGCCATAAACAGGGATCACAGAATAGCAAGCGAGCGAGCGAGTGAAGAAGAGAGAAAGAAAGGGGCTAATAAAATCACAGATGTATTTATTCGAGAAAAATAGTCATCGAGATAGAATGTACCTCTGAAAATATGTGTCTCTTTAAAACGCATTTAATGTCCGCCGAAATCACATAAAGGTCGTTGATACGAAACGTGCCGTGTCGTGCGCGATAACCTTTAACAGAGAGGTTAAAACCTCACCCCCACGTCATCGTATACACGACCCGGTACACGACCCGTATGGAAGCGCAACGGCGTTATCGCGTTTTGATCGGGCGAATTCGAATTCGACCGTTCGGCGATCGCAGGCGTCGATAATCACCGAGTCCCCCAAGTTCAAAGGTGCGTCTGGGGGGCTCGCTCTGGAAATTCCCCGCGGATTAAATCCGTGCGCGCGGAACGGGGGTGGAGATCGGACGAGTGCGGAGAGATAGATAGACGGATAAAGGGGATGAAGTGGGACCGGGGCTGGTGGTGCCCACCTCTCTCCAAATATCATCCCGCTCCCGCAAATTCCACGGAGCACTCGAACCGGAAACGCGCCCGCGCTTGTTACCTGGAGAGCGCGGCGGACGTGTGCCGTTGCCCGTGTACCCCGTTTGCAGGCGTGCGCACACACACACACACCACACACACACACACACACACACACACACACGCTCTCACGCACACATTTTCTCCCATGCGGTTTAAACACACGCGACGTAGACCATTCTGGTAAATACACACGGCCGGCGCGGATGTGCGTGCCGATGGTACTGAATATTCTACGGTAGATTAAATTACACCCTTCCAGTGTGTTGAAATCGCTCAACGGCGCGGATCCTTTTATTCGCGACAACGACAAGTGTTCGCTCTTTTTTTCTCCATTTTCTCTCTTTTTTTTTTTTTTTTTTTTTCCTGTCATTAAATCAACTGTGCGAACCATGTTATTTGTTTTTCAAGATAATTTCTGGTTGTCCTCAAAGGTTTTAGATCCCAGAACAATTTATTATAATTTTATCTCAATTTCCGTCACTATATATCTATCTTATTAATTTATTTCTTATGTTGTCTTTGATGGCAATGCGGGAAACTCTATCTTTTCTTTCAATTAGTTTGTATTTGTAATTAACTTTTATATTTTAAATTCATATATTCATTATATGCAAGCGCATGCATACAAATTATAGTTTCTTAATTAATTTTTCGTGATCATATTTTTTGATATTCTGTCTTTTATCGCTGACCATGAGATACCTTTTTTCCTACAAAATTCTTTTTTTTTATTTCTTATTTTATTTTTCTTTTTTTTTCATTTTTTATTATGTCACAAAATTTTATCGAAGCGCAAGAATGGTGGACGGCATCATTTGTTCGTGGTAATTTGCGAGCGGAGCTGAAATCCAGGTCGGGGATTTATAGTCGGTTTTAATGTACGGTTTTGGAAAATGCACGCAAACGAGTGACTTGTTCTAATGCGAATGTGTCCGCGTTTTTTCGTTACTTTTGAGAAATACGAGGAAGATATCCAGCTAGGAGCGCACTCGGTGCAAAAAGATATAGTGCAAAAATTTCCTCTCGTTGTTTTCTTTCAACTTTTCTCTGGCACTTTGGCGCTCTTTTAATTCGCCCGTCTCGCATTTATATTGCATATTTAACATTTAAGCATGGTTGTGTAGTCATCATTCTACACGCATACAGTTGTATCTCTAATAAATTACATCTAAATATAATATGCATAATATGTTCTTATATAAAATATTAGTAAAGGAGAATACATTTTATTTTATTTTTTTTCTTAAATTGCTCGATTAATTTTAAAAGACTAAAGATGCGGGAACATATTTAACAGAATTTATGACAAAGAACAAATAATCTCTTTCAGCGAGCTCTTTATTCTAATTAAATTGGTGTCTAGCTTGCAAGATCGCATATTTTCCGGCGTGGATTTACGGGAGAACAGCTTCGTATTTCACCGTTATACGTCTGCTTTTCGTTGGTTGGCGTAAACGTGACGGCATTTTCGACAAGCCGATACGTCAACACGACGTATCACTTTTAATATTCCCACTCAGCGACTGGATTCGACTGTACAAAGATGGAAACCTGCTCCGCAATTTGCTTGCCTATCCGCAAACGTACTTTTATGACGAATCATTTTCTTCTCCTATCGGATATTAATCCGCGAGATTCGGATCTCTGAAACGGAGAACGTCTCGATAATATTTCATTATTATACAAAATTTCCTAAAACAAAAAATATAAATAATTTTAATTGAAATTATACGGTAATCGTCTAATGGAGATTTTTAATAAGCGAGTAGATTTCGATATTAAATTACATTCCTAATTATTGTTTTACTCATATATATATATATATACACACACACACACATATATTTGTCATTATTATTTATCAAAATTCAATTACACAATATTTGATAACATTTACTGTAATTTAGTACAACAATTATCAGCTACATAATAACGTAACGTAAATTAAAATTGCATTTGGCCATTATTTACTATGTTTATCATTGCGAGTTATTAAATGGAGATTTAATAACGATAATGTCTAAATTGATCCATTATATCGCCATACATATCCGTTATTGCCGTTGCTACATTTATTTTCAAAATCCATTAACTTCATAATCGATAACATGCGCGATCGTTCAATCTCTCGCTGATTAAACGATCGGTCAATCTATCCCCGAGATCCCCAGTCCGTTCATTACTGCGTCAAACACGCCCGAAAGCATCGCGTCGACTTTGCGTCTGATGCTTGCCGAAAATTCGCTCGTTCTCCTGCGGATACGGAGATCTTGCTTACCCATCGGGGATTTCCATGTTTTTTGACGTAACTTCCTGTAGCTGCGGCGAACCAGCTGGGGCGGCCGGTGGTCCGTCTTTGTCGATGCAGTGCGGCGGCAAATCCTTTGGTGTACTTTGGCAGGATTCACTTTGACGGCTCTATCTCGAGAGATACCGGCATCCGTTATGTATACATCGGTACGATGGATTATATATCTGTCATTTTCGTCGCAGGAGGTTCTCGGGAAGCGCTAGAAATGGAAACCCGTTATCTACCGGAATGTCATTCGCGGATGACACGACGTGTCCCCTTCCGGCTATCCGTAGTATCGCTATCCTCGTCGTCGTCGTCGTCGTCGTCGTCGTCGTCGTCGTCGTCATCATCATCATCATCATCATCATCATCATCATCATCATCATCATCGTCAACAACGCATCGTCAACATCAGTCCTGCGGCGACTGTCGCCCGTGACTTCTGCCTGAATTCGCATGCAAATCGCGCGGGACGTGTCGCGCAGTCTTTCCGTAGGCTTCCCTTTGTGCCGCGACGGTGTGTCTGCTTTACATAACTAGAGAGAATACATGGTCTCGCATACGGAAATTCCGCGCGTGCGACAATATCGCGTTACGATCGATTGCGCGAACATTGCGCTGTAATTAGCGCTACCTCTCCGTCTCCTCCTCCGGCGATCTTTAATTCGCAATTTTTAATTATCGCAGCAGCAATTTCCAATATCGTTAAACGCATTATATTTTATTACAATATCAAAGGTATTATGTATATTTCTAGTTTTCAACATAAACTTTGACCATTTAAAGAATTGATGATTAATCAAACGATTCGATTAAAAATATTAGCCGAATGCGTCTTTTCCAACGCGAGAATAAAAATATCTCGAACAATTTGAAATGAAATAGATTACGTTAGAAGCCTCAGGCAAGAGATACGGAGTTTGAAGTTTCGATAAGTATCCGTAACAGTTGTATTACACACATTTTTCGCCGAGGAAAGGTCATTTCTACGTTCAGCAAGACGTCTGTTATTAACGAATGACGCGAAACGTTTGGAAACCGAAAACCCTTATATTAATCGGCGCATTTCCGCGCGCCTGTCGATATCTACTTACGTCTTCCTCCATCTTGCGCGAAAAATGATAGCCGATCGATATCTTGTCGGCGATACCGATGTCATTATCGCAAGCGGTAGCGGCTCTAAGTGATCGAGACGAATTGCACTTACCGTAAGGCGATACGTCAACGCGACATGCCAGGGATGCTGCGAACGGTGGCAGTTTTATTCGGCCGCAGATTGGATTTGTACATGCGGAATTAGTTCGAAATGGATATTTCGTCCCCAGGCGTGAACTTTTCGATGCGATCCATCCTAACCGGCTGACAAGCCGCATTCGCGAAAATCAAAATTGCAGTTCGGCCGCGCGCGGATTTACCGCGCGAATATTTCGCGCCTGACAAATCGCTTCCGTCGCTTTAGTGACGGGAGAAGATTGTCTACGTATAGTCATCCGCCAATATTCTCACCGCGTGTTCAGATTCGCGGAGGTTGCGTCTGCGTTAAATCGTAAAAGAAATGCGAGAACAATCTTCAATCTTAACGAGAGACAGAGATCTATCCTATCTTTATCTCTGATATAATTATGAAATTACAGTTAAAACTTAACAAAATTTTATATAAAATTTATGTAAAAATTATATAGTAATTCTTGACATTTATTATTATAACTTATTATTGTATAATATGAGAAAATTAAGATCGTGAATTGTTTCATCTTGTACCTCTCTCTTACACATAAGAGTCAAATTTTAATTTGACATAAGAGACAAGTTGGTAATGTGCTGAATACGTGTTCAATGACATTATCGGTCGACAACAACGTCGAATATGAACGCTCTTGCTGAATGCACTTACGGGACACATAGATAAACTAAGGTTTTTGTATACTGCATCCCGCCGATCGTAAATTCCGACATGTTTCATAAGCCGCAACAGAGCGGATCCCGTGCAGCGCGCTTCGAATATGTCAGAGAATTGACGTAATCCTTTGAAATCGCTTTTTTTTCTGAGTTATAGATATAATTGAAGTTTTTTTTCTATATTTTCACATTTTTCTTATTTTTATTTTTTTCATGTTTTAATTTTGTATTTTATTTTAATATTATATTTTTGTATTTTATTTTAATATTATATTTTTCTATTTTATTTTAATATTATATTTTTGTATTTTATTTTAATATTATATTTTTGAGGTACCACACACACACACACACACACACACACACACACACACACACACACACACATCGCGCGCGCGTTTATTGTTACTTTCCTCGATATCTCCAAACAACGACACGTATTTTCACTCAATAACGATGCAAAAACGCCGACGAATTTCCCGTGGCTTGTAGAGTTTTGTCATTGACATTTTCATAATGAGTTTTTATCGGATTAATGGGGAGGGGAGGCGTGCTTGCCACGCGGGGGTTGCGTCTGTCGCCCCACCGATAAAGTCCCGGACATCGCGCGATCCAATTCGATTCGCGGTCAGTGTGTTTCCGGTCGGGTAACATCCGCCTCCGACATTGAAAATTTAATATCCATTTTCGATATCTGCCGCTAACACACGCCGCGTTTGATGTTTTCAATGTAACGCTCGCGTTACGCAGATACGGGCTCGCTCGGGTTCATTACTCGAGCTACGAACGTTGCAATTCCATTAGCCGGACATCTCGTCCGTATTGGCCGGCCGTCATTTTTCGTGCATCTTATAACGGAGAGGAGATGGAGCGAAAACTATTAGTACCTTGAAAATGAAAAATCAAACGAAGCCGAAAATTTTTCACATTTACGAGACACACTTGGCGAATGACAATTCAATCTTTTCACGCTCATGAAACTACCGATATTCCGACACTGTTACGAGTGAAACTGTCAAACGTCAAATTGATTAGAATTAGAAATAAAATTTGCTACATATAGTTCGTTGTGCTCATATGAATATGCTACAATTTTATGATTTTTCTTACTAATTTGGGGAAAGAGGAAGAGATAAGCGGATGTCTCGTTACGTAAGCGGTTGTCTGCACAGCTCGTATCGCTCTCAATTAAGCCGGACGACACGAAACTGCTAATTAACACTTGCGACGAGGAGAAAGGGCGGGGACGAGAGGACCATCATCTCGTTCTTCACGAACCGCGAAATTTGAGTGTCGACCTCGAAGTAGGTGGAGAATAATTAGCCCCGGTCGCGCTATCTCTCTCTCTCTCTCTCTCTCTCTCTCTCTCTCTCTCTCTCTCAAATAAGAGGTCGAGATCATTAAATAGTGTACCAATTAATCTCTCCGCGTGCGCGTGCGTTTGTCTCTCGGGAAATGCAAGGAAATGCAAGGAAATGCCTGCGGAAAAGCACGCTCTGACGCGAATTGCAGTTACCGGACTCTCGTTTCGCGGCGGTCGCGAAATAACGCCGAGGGTCGCATTGTTCTCGAGCGAAAGTTGAAAATTCCGTATGCGCGTGATATTTCTCGCTCTATTCGCGTTATTTCACTTTTCGATCGTCTCGCGGATACGAGACACTGCGGCGACGATATCACGGTGCGATATCGTCGCATTTTCGTCACGCGCGACGCGGATTCTCCTCTCTTCTTTCTGTTTTTCCGCGTAAAATTGAAATGCCTTAAACTCGTGCGCCGCGACCTGTAACTGTTTCCGAAACGAGTCCCATTCGCTTACCTTTGTAACTCAAGTTGAATAATATACCGCTAGGTCATTTTGCGCGGCGCGGTAATGTGATTTTTCCGCGTACTGCTAAAAGCACCGTGGGATTTATAAAAGTTTTATCACAAAACGCGCCGCTGTGCGTCGGACCTCGAATTACGGGCCTGGAAGTAGAAGTACCATTTGCCAAGTCGAAATTCCACATTTCAAGGGAAACTTCGCGGATTTTCGATGCGCTCGCGGATATCTCTCGGCAAATCCGACCGTTTTGAAAAGCAATGATCCACGGGCGATGTAGCAGTCTGCTTAATAATATGTCTGTAAAAGATTCTTCTTCTGCGCAGAGGATAACGACATTTCGGAAATCCTCGTGGAATTTATTCCGCGCAAGAAAGATACACTTAAAGTATATTTTTACACGTACATTTTTATGAAACTTTTTATTGTTTAAATATCATTTTTAACTAATGTAAAAGCATCCACGCTGCACACACACTCGGAACTTCAAAGAGCTCTAAAGCTCGCGATTGTGTGTTCCTGTTACGCGGAGTCGCGCAAATATGTCGGCGCGAAGCCGACGAAGTTACCCGCGCGCCGAAAAGCTCATGCATCGCGGATCCGCGGCATCGTGGCTCGTCTACATTACATCCATTAAACAGTCAATGCATAATTACTGACTTTGGAGCGCGGTACCGCCATGTGTGTGGCGTTGCCATCCACCGCACGTTGCGAAAGCCGGCTGAATCGCACACACACCGAGAGAATGCTGCGCTAATAAAGGCGTAAGTACGTGCGTACCTTTCGCGTAAGCGGAAACGAATTCGCGGACCTTTTGCTCAAAGTCAATCGCGGTCTCGGAGCGTAAAGAGCGTTTTAGAGCGTAAAAAGCTTAATGAGAGAGTTCGGCGACGCAAACACGCAAACGCTTCGCAGCGTTTGCTACAACATGGCTCGAGAGAAAGTCGCTTATCGTTTTTAATCCTGTAGGGAAACAAAGATTCCAAAACTATTCTTGAAAAATCATGATGGAGGTCAATTGCAGATAGCAAGTGTAGAATGAGATTTAACGTAGAATAATTAATGCGATCGAACGCTCCAATTATATACATATGACGTTTATATTATACGCGAGTCATATATATATATAAATAAAATAAAATCATTTTTCCAATATCATTGGCGTTGATAGCGCGTGGGTATCATTTTTCGTATTACTTTTTGTCGAGTTGGGCAAACGATGCTATATTTGTTCGATTTTAGCTGTGATTTCGCGAAAACGAATTTTCCATCAGTATATCGCGTTTTACACTTTGATAAATTGCAATATCACGTTTTTCGTTGCCCGCATTGATAGGGCATGATTATTTGTCACAGCGTTTCTGTTACATTTTGTCGAGTGTCCGAAACAGCGTCACGTTTATCTGGCTTGAAATCTTGTTTTCGCGTGAAATAAAAGTTTCACGGAGTCGTTCGAGAAGGCGGTTTAGATTACGAGAGGAACGTGTAAAACGCGAAGTGGCTCAGATTAAAATCCTCTCCAAGTTTCTTGAATGCTTCATTGGTACGAGCGGGGATTTGCGCGCACGGTGCGTCTTTAAATTACATTGGTTACCGTGATAACTCGAACGTATTAATTACTATTTAAACGGGATTAAAGCCGGAGCGTGGATTTACTGCCAGGCGTGATAAGGGTCGACCGAGTTTCTGGATGCGCCATCCTCCATTCGGCGCGGTGTATGTATCTGTTACTTCCGTTTTTCCTCTAATACCTACCTACTGACCTCCTATCCCTTTTCTATTACTCGTGCGAATCCCCTGGGACTTTCTGTCTAATGAGATCATCAATTTTAGTTCTGACTTAATCTCCGAGAGATATGCATTGTCACATTTGTTAGACAAAGTGCTGTATAAAAATATTTTGCCTCACGTTAATTTATATATTTTAGGTTTATTTAAAATTTTGTGAGGGAGAATGGTACATATAGAAAATTATATTATTTAAGTATGTATGTCGGCTTTCATATTCAGGTTGCACGTTACCTGCTGTAACCGTAGCGATGTAAGTCGAGCTTAATTCTAGCGTTATACGCGAGGGCAGTATAACATTATTTATATTTACCTTACATTACATTAACAATCTCGCGAACCTCTTTGTTTTTTCAGAGAGAGAGAGTTTTATTTATATTGCTTAATTCCTGTCTCATATATGAGATTCGGAGAGAGAGAGAGAGAGAGAGAGAGAGAAGGTTTTTTTTTATAAATTTATTATTAGTTATTATTTTATAAATAGGTCTCTTTTTTTATTTATATAACTTCTACTTTTGAGAGACAAGACATCGTTATATATTTTACCATTAGAGATAACGAAATCGGCGTTTGAACTCGCGCGAACTTCTTCACTTTTCACTTGCGAAATTTTTGACATATCGCGTATTCGGCAGATTTTATAAAGTGAACCTGAAGCAAAGTTCTTGACGTTGCAGTCCAATGGACGCAAAAGGGACGCAAGATCGGTGCAACACCCGAAGAATTATTTCGAATTTTTCACAAGCGCGAAACAATTTCATGAAAGGAACGAGCTGCACCGGTGCTGTTTCCATCGTTCGTTTCGAACGTACATATTTGACTTGCGTCTGTAAATGCGCCAGCAACGATCCAGATGCGGGTTTAAACATGCAACAATGAAAGAATTTGGCTATATTGTTTTTTTTTTTTTCTTTCCTTTTTACATTATATGAATGATCAGTATTTTTCGTAAAAATCAGAATTCATTACGTTACGCAAACACATGCAGCGACCGTATTTATAATCTGAGAGAATATATTTCCTGAGAATTTTTCTCATAAAAATATTCTTTTCAATTAAGCGTTGAATTGAAGCTCTGTTAAAATAACGTCCGTTAAAATTAAACGAAAAATTAGGTCGAGACTTTTCCAATGACCCCAACAAATCCTTTTGGTCTCTAGCGTTCGCTAGAATTGAGAGCACATCGGCCGACGATGACGCAAGACACTCTGCACATTTTTTGCGGCAATTAGCGCGGTCACGGAACATCTGGACACAGTTGAAAAAGCACACGTTATCAAGTCGCAATTTACGCGAAGAAGTTAATGCGCAAATTACACGGACGTGGATCATACAGCTCCGGTTAAATCGGCGAAATAAAAAGGGTGGCAAACGCGGGGATGAAAGATGCTCTAATGAACTAATACACTTTATGAGATACGAGAACGCATCGTCTTGTGTCGAAAGTGTTCGCAGTATCGACGCTGCGAGACGAGAAGGAACAATAAGTTTTCTTTCGTTTCTTACCATTCTAATGGCTTTTTGAGAAAGGAAACGCTGTAACAAATGAGAAATGCGAGACGTTTATTCTCTTGTCGATTCCGGCTATTGTGTAAGCAGCAGCGTGATGTCGGATTGATTATAGCGTAAATTGCGATAAAGAAACTTGAAACTGCGACGAATCTCATTTTACATCCCTCTACTCGAAGCCCTCTACTCGCTCGTTATTCGCACTTCAGTCCAAAGTAAAATTAAAGAACTTAAAGTTATATTAAATAAATGAAATTTGAAAAGAAAATTTAATAGCATTTATAGATGAAGCAGAATTTTTTTTGTCGAAATGTGATGTTTTTGAGATTACGAAACCGGAAATATGATGGGACTATTAATTCTATATAAAATTTAATTAACATTCCTTTTTCTTTATGTTTATAATATTTTTACATATCTTCACTGTGACATTATTATTTAATTTTGCTTACTTTTGCGAGATTCAAGGACTGCAGATCAATATAATGCACAGGGATCAATATTTGACAAAGGGTTCGTTTCTTCTAAGTACTCGACATTCTGCGCTCATTCTTATCGAGGAGTTGCTCGTATGTCAAAAATTTAATCTCACAATTTCGCTTAATACTTAAATATATTCAAATATGTCCTTATAATTCAAAACGGCCAAAGACTCAAAATGCGCGTAATATCGCGATGCGATCTGACGTTTAATTTCCTATGATGTGGTTGAACGCACGCGATCACCAGGAATCAATACATGCATGAATCTGAATCTATTCGTCACCGAGATACCATTTTCAGTCGAAATTATTCTTACAAAAATTGCTTCTAATCGATACTTACAAAAATTAACTACTGGAGGTCGGAGAAAAGGGAGTATAATAAATTTTATAAAAAATAAATTTTTGAAATTTTAGTTGTCATCGTATCTCGCATATATTTTAATAAAAAAATAATACATATTACGCTAAATACTTAATAATAACTAAATGCAATTTAAATGCTACAACTTAAATTTGTTGCACAACGAATAAACTTGCGCGACAAAAAAAAAATACATTTTTTAAATATCTTAAAATATATTTCTGCCGCAAAATTACATGATTATCGAAACGACGTAATATCTTGGGTTTTTTTCTTTATGAAAAACTGTAAACGAAGAATGATAAAACTCGTGGAACTCTTTTACTTTTATTGACCTATACTACTATTCTCCGTACAATGGCTCGTTCCGGATCCCATCTTCAGAGCGGCAGCCGCGCGATGCGAATAATGCCGCTATCGAGGCTCTTTCTCTCTGCGCGGAAAGGAGCCGCAATTTTTACGGATACCGAATTGGTTGGCTCTGTCGATTGTGATTTACGGGGCCAACGTACGGCGCCGGAAATAGTCACTTCGTCAGGCTCCTCGTTCGATGGCCCGGCACTTCGTCAGGTGTACAATGCGAGCGCGACGGCGGTGGCGATTCCGTTCGATTATCCTGATAAAGTCGTTGATAAAGTCGTTTCGCTCTCGCGCCGTTGGTTACCGTATAGACTTTAATCTGATTAATGCAACGCGCCCGGGCGGTAAGCAGCCCGGGTAAATCGGTTTCGGGGAGTGTTAAATCGTTTGATAATTCCGTACCCTACGGCGAGATAAGCATAACAAGCGCCAGGAGAAATCCTTGAAAGAAAATAGAATCGAGAAAATAGGGATCGGAAATTGGGATTTAAATCCGTAGAGAAACGCGCTTTATTTCAAGAATACGGAATCTGTGTATGTGTGTGTGTGTGTCGAAAATGTACTGCGAATCGCGCGAATATTTTATTTCGGAAAAAAGAGAAAAACCTACGTCGGAAAATATACGGCTCGATGAGGTTAATCGCGAGTGACACGCTTCATTCCACGCAATTGGGCATAATCGTCTTCTCGAAGCGGCGCTCCTGACTTTCGGGTCGAATTCGCCCACGTTTCATCTACGCGAACGGTATTGTTAAATATATAGATATAGATATCCAGCAGTATTGTGCAGTACGATTCACGGTTTTGGCTCGTGCACATCTTGAATGTATTTGCAAAGAGGCAAACACAGAGTCGCATAAATGCTTTATGAATATGGCGCTATAGTTACATATATACAGTGTAGAGAGGGAAGAGCGAAAGTCAAACAGTTAAACGTCAGTAATGATATCTTGAGTTGCAACGTTTCTGCAAATATAAAATTTCAAATATCTTTTCTTCGTTGCAATTAGACTGAAAAGAGAAAACGATAGCAGTCTAAATAAAGGAATATTTCTGGAACGCGTGTTTGAAATCTGGAATAAAATCTCGAATGTTTGAATTTTGTTTTGTTGTGACTCAAAATATCATTATATTGGCGTACATTTAACTGACACGTTATTTTCGCTTTCGAGCGTCGAGAAAGACTGAGACATTTCGTGTGTGCGCCAGGCAGCTACATAATTTCCGGAAGACTCGCGAGAGCGCAGGACATGTCGATGCGAGAGGCGTTATCCTGAAAAACGTTAATAATTTATGCAATCAACGTCGGGGCTTTATTAAACATGTCCGTTTCGCGTGGGAAGTTACTAACAATACGGCGTCGGGGCCCGGCGACACAAGGCAAGGCGACGTCGTTTCATGGATAAGTTAATTAAGGAGCGGCAAATTACAGAGCGCCCGTCGACAACGACGTCGACGGGCGGAATATATGAATTTCCGAGCGCTTCTGTGTATTCTTAATTTAATCTGTTTGATGCGAGAAACGCCTTCGCGCAGACTCTCTCACGTGGGATGAAAGGGTTTCGAGCGGCCGGAATCCGGAGCGAAGGTGCTCGCGACGTTGCAGCGAGGAGGCATCTAACGAGGACTCATGTTCTCAAGATGTCCCTCTTTACGAGTACGTCGAGAGATCTAGAGAGGGTATCGTACACTCTGACCGACATATATATATATATTTTCATACATGAAAATCGTTGCAAATTTATTGAGCAGCACGTTGCTTGCGTATAGATATTACTGGCCGCTGATAGAAAATTCTTTGAAACATATGAGAACATTAAAAATAAAATATTAATATTAATAAAATATTGTCGACAAAAATGTCAGACGATGAAATATTCATCGCGAACATCCCGTTTCGGTAAAATAAAAAAAAAGGTGGGGAAAAAAGCGATCAAAAAGAAAAAAAAAAGAGATATTTAGCTCCGCCTCTTCGTGCTACGATTTAAATCCTACAGATTAAGCCGCGTCACGTATCGATATATAGCCGCGATATCGCGTAAAAAGCGATGAAAAGAAAAAAAATTCCGCGACGGCGGAATCGGATTATTCCGAAATAATTCGCCGCAACTTTCGACGGATAATTTTGGGCGGTGGCGGGAAGGGAGAGGGGGCAAGGGGGACCGCAATTTACCCTCATCGTATGGCGGCTTCGAGCACGCGCGCACGCACGCGTTATCCCATCTGAGTAATGAAAGCTCGCGTTACTTGGGCAGCTTCCTCTAACGCCGCGCGTAACACGGCGCAGCCCCGGTATATACAATCTACGTTGAACTTTATTAAAGCTCTGTGTGTGTCTGTGTGTTCTCCCGTAGTAAACTAACTTAGGCGCCTCTGTTTGCTGCGGCGCGGCATCGATAAGTAAACGGAGTAGTCTCCGCAGGCACTCTCATAGCCGCCGCATAAGCACGGCGATGGCGGTGTTTAACGTCGACTAATTGCTGCACGCGCTCGTTTCTAGACCGCGCGCGCGTTGAGACGTGGAAGTACACATCGCCCTGTCAATTTATGACGCCGGTCAATAATATACGAAGCCCACAGCCGTTGTATAACGGTATACAACGGCGAGGAAAATATTCCCAGAAAGTGGAAAGTTAAGGATAGTTGAGAAGGATATTCCAGAAAGATGATGGTATATACAATATCTCCTGTTCGATTGTATTCTCGAACGCGCGCGTATTTTTTATTTCTTTGTTAAAATACTGAAAACTTAAATCGAGATTTTTATTTCTACCGAGAAATTTATTATACGTACGTTTTTTTCACGCGCGATTTTATCTTCTTCGCATTCTCTCTACGTGTTACTTTGAGATAAATCTGTGGATAAACGCGGAACGCGAAAGAAATTTACAACTAATATGATCGCGCGTCACGAAAGAGTTTACGGATCAGGCTGCGACTATGACGTGCAATAATTCGTAAATGCCTCCCGACGGTATTAGAGTGTTGCTTCACGTTGCAGCGACAATGTTAATGCAATTTGTGCCGCCCGGCCGGCCACCGTGTTAATAATCGATGCAATTAACTCAGCACATTATTAAACGTGCACGCTCGGAAGGAAAACTGGGTTATGACACGACATAACACCGCTCTGCGGGCTGTTTACTGCGCATTGGTAACAAGCGACACTGTCATGGCATCTTCTCGTATGCAACATCATATGGCATATTTTTATTCTTGTATGCGCTAAAACGCGGCTGCGCTATAATACATCCGACAACAGGGGGAATCATTATATCGCTCTCATCGCCATTGATATCAATTATTTCCGTGCAAATGCAGTCTTGTGTTGGATGTAATTAATTACTTTAATCGTTATTAGAGCAGCTACATGTATAATCTCTACGTTTATATTAACAATGATGAATTAGTTTACGGCAATTGTTCATTCTTTATTTCATTCTTTCTTTCACTATCGCGTTGTTAGTATTATATATACAGGATGGCCCACGTAAAGTGTGACAAGCCAGTAACTCTAAAAATATTTTTCGAATTAAAAAGTTGTTTATGAAAAAGTTTCATGTGAACAAATGTTCCAGATAGAATTTACTTTTTTTTTCCCGTAGAATCTAAATATATAACATTTTATAGGGGATTCCATTTAAAATTATAAAAGGTGGAGCGGGGGCGACTTTATGCAGTTAGAAAGGCCCCTTGAACACATGAAACTTCATCATGAACAGCTTTTTGATTCGATAAATATTTTTAGAGTTATTGGCTTGTAACACTTTACGTGGGCCACCCTGTGTAATTGAGTATAAAATTTATAATGTTATCACTTGTATGACAATATACACTTTTATAAACGTAAACATTATACGTCGTAAAATTTCGGAGCGCTCGCTTTGTTTAGTTTGCGGCTCGGTGTTGTTTGTACGCGATGTTTCTAGACCTTGTCATTCGTGCGGCGAGCTTCGAGGCGGAAGGTTACAATGTAAGTCGCTCCGTAAGATGTCTTACTTTACGATTATTACGACTTACGATTAACGACTCATTATTATAATTGAGTACAGTATTTAATCGTGTTACGTGTGTGTAGTAAGTGCTTTCATGACTTGAATGTCGCAAAATTCGACGCTCGCTTTCTCGTGGCATATAACGAGAACCTGATGTTTACACACGGTGATCTTTCATACGTACGACGATACTTGAGCGGGAAAATAGCGACGCGGAGATGTCGCTTCGCGTGTGACGTCTCATTAATCCTCGAAAGACGATTGCGACAAATGTTGAGAGATGTCAGACGCGATCATCCTCCGCGATATTTGCACCTGGCAATCAACGTCTCGTAAGCGTGTCGAAGCAACGGCAGTTTATCGAACCAGGTATATGCTTTGCGTGATTTATTTTTATACGCGTCAAGTGGGATTCGATGCGATAGCATCGATTAGGAATTATTAGGTCAGAATTATCGTTCATCGCGACATCCAATTCTTCTCGAGGATCCAATTCTTCTCGCGTACGAGAATTATTTTTGCACCGACGCTCGAATTCGAATAAATCTCTCGCGTGACTTTTTAATTTTTTACCGTTCTATATGTGATTTGTTCGCTATTTTTTCGGATTGAGATGGCGCTGAGTAATATATCTCGAATCGTCGGATTGGGGGTTTAAATAACGAAAAGGCATAATGTATCGATCATTTAATAATTGGTATTAGGTAGACATTTTATTTCACGTTCACAAAATAGTGAGAAGAATTTACAATTAGTTGAATATGTGTTATAACTTATAACAATTGTACACAAATATAGATTAAGAATATCTGATTGAACGAAGCGATGTCAGGTTATTTACTATTATTAAAATTTATTGTTTTCTTCTCGGTATAACGTTGAGTTTTTATAAAAATTTTGCAGCGAATTCGAATAAATCTCTCGCGTGATTTTTTAATTTTTTAATTTTTTGCCGTTCTAAATGTGATTTGTTCGCTATTCTTTGGATTGATAACGCAGAATGATATATCGCCGGATTGGGGATTTAAATAACGGAAAGGCATGACGTATCGATCATTTAATAACAATAAATATTAGAACGAAATTTTATTTTACGTTTATAAAATAGCGAGAAGGATTTATTTACAATTAGTTAAATATGTATTATAACTTATAACAATTGTATACAAATATAGAGTAAGAATATCGGATTGAACGAAGCGATTTCAGATTATTTACTATTATTAAAATTTATTGTTTTCTTTTCGCACGCGGTATCTTAAGGAGTATAATAATTTTTGTTCTTGACACATAACGTTGATTCTTTACAGAAATTTTGATGATGGTTTTTAGTTGTTTATCTCTCTAAAGTTATAATTTTATCATTCTACATGTAATACATATGTATATATGTAGCCATTTCCGCGGATCTGCTCGATGTTTGCGAATTTTAAATTTTTGCTTTAAACTTTAACAAGATAAAAAGATAGCAATTTTCATATACACACATAAATGTGTGCGAAATATGCACTTATCGCATTTTCTTTGCGCTTTACCGCGATTAAGTTCTATGAAGATGCAACGTAAGCGCGAGAGACGCAAGTTATCTCATTAACCTCGAACTATCGAATTCCGGTCTGTCAGAGGTAATGCATCATCGGGACGTCGCGGTCGCGACGAAGCCAAGCTTGACGTGTTAACTTTACGTAGTTCGAGCGCTGGCTTGCATAATTTCCGATCGGCTTCAATAACGGCTGAGAGTGCCGTAAAGCGAGTTCTGTCTTATCTCTTCCACCTTACGTGCGGTGGTCGCGATTAATGTAATTTGCTTTTGTGCTCGGACAGCCGAGACATTAATAATCGATGCGATTAATTCGAGCTTGCATTAACTTTAGAATGTAGAAGCACATTTCGCATACATCAGGCGGAATATGTGCAGAGGTCAATCTAGCCGGTTCGCAAAGTTCACTTGTCTTCAATTGTGACATAACTGTTAAACTTGTTGTGATAAGATTGACAATTTATTCAGATAAAATAGTCAGCGGACATTATGATAATTTTTGAACGATAAACGCTATATCGCACTTGGAATATTTTTTTTTTTTTTTTTTTTACAACATTTCAAGGAGAAGAAAGTTCTTTTATATATAGATTAATGTTTTTAGATTAAATGTATAAAACTCTCTCCGAAATTGCATGAAACATGTTTCAAGTGATAAGCGGATTACACCAGGTATATTAGAGCTAGACATGCTCATGCTCGTTGCTTCTGAGATGGAAGGGTTGTAATGCGGAGATCGCGTCATTTCAACGCGCTATTCACTGAACACATGCGACGCAACTGTCTCGCGCGCGACGGTGTTAATGTAACCGTGATGTCCCGCGTCGACCGATTAACGCGCGCGACCATTTGCAGATTCGACCGCGAAACTGCACGCGCGGTTCGCCAAAGCGCGGAGTGCATCGTGTGCATCCGCGCGCGCTTGCGCGCGTATTCGCATAATTGAGAGGTCCAATTCGTGTAAACTCAGCAGTAAAGAATTCGTTTAACGTGGATGCGAAAGATGACGAATTACTCGCGACATTATTCACTCTCCGGGTTATGAAAGATACGGACATCGCGATCTTTCAGTAATTAAAATAACGGGAGAATGTGCGATAACTACAATGTAAAATATTTAAAGATTTCGCGATCTCTTTCTCGGCTTGCGATGAAATTCGAAATCGAAAATGATCTCGAAATATTTTCGTTTGAATGAAATACCGAGAAATAAAAGAAGACGTTAGAATTTCATCGTTAAAAGCTTTTCTATTTCGATTCGTCGTTACGACGGTCCAAATAACATCGGGTTAATGTAATTAGATCCGCGAGAATTTCTCGTTTACTTCAGCATCCACGCGCATAACGTACATAAATCGGATCACGATCAGGCCGTGATTAAATTATTGTGTTATTACTTCGACATTTGCGACACGTAGACGCTTCGACGATAATAACGATCAGACACAACGATCGTTAGCGAGATCGACGCGATCGCTGTCAATACCAACTGTCCATTAATCGCAGTTTAACTTGTCACTTGTATACCGTGATTAAAACATTGCACACGGACAATGCTGGTGCGTCGGCCTCGCCGTTTCACATTTTCGGTATATCCACTATTTATACGAAGAGCAAATTTTATAAATTTTTCGAGGCCGCGTGTATGTGATTACGAACGTGAAATTGGAATTCTCGCAAAGCACTAACAAATAAAATGTGAAAACTGAAAACCCGGGGAGAGGAATTTTCGGGAATTATTTTTTGGGCCAAAATATTGTCGCGCGCGCAATTTTTCATTTACGCGTTGTTACTTTTGACAGCATCGCGCGCGTATAATCTTCCTTCCTGTCTCCTTATTTACATCTTATTTCGAAAACGAGGGTGCGAAATATGATGAGGTATACATATATGTTTTCATATCTCGAGTCGGCCTCGAGTGTCGACATCGCTCGGCAAGGTGCATGTAGCGGATAATGGAAACGTCACTCTCTCTCTCTCTCTCTCTCTCTCTCTCTCTCTCTCTCTCTCTCTCTCTCTCTCTCTCTCTCTCTCTCTCTCTCTCTCTCTCTCTCTCTCTCTCTCTGAACGCTATAGTGTTATCTCGCGCCAACGTTATCTCCGCTAATTCCACATGCGACGGATAATGGTATTCGGCAGCGCCGGATAAGATGATTGAAATGATTAGGAAGAGAAACACAGAAGAGCGGCGAAAGTCGCGCGCTATTTATCGCGGCGATATTACGTTAATTATGGATCACATTCTCACACGTCCCGTGCACACGTGACGTGCCACCGTAAACTGCAATTTGCGCGTTCGTTCTTTAACGAGATACCTATCTAACTTAATGCGACGCTATCAAAGCTAAGATGCGAATGTTCGACGTTAATTTCCGTATCGATTAGTGTGAGCGATATTCATTCGAACCTGCCATCATCCTAATTGAAGAGACAAATGTTCAAAGGTGATGTGACGCACATGTGGCGAGATATGACGTGCATATTTCAATTGATTCTTTTGATTCTATGCGCGAAACACTGATTTAATTAGCGTCTCGTAAGAAATTTTTACGTTTCAGATAGAGAAACACTGAAGCTTATAAACTGGTAAAGTTTTTTAATATTTAATAAAATAAAGGAAATACATATATGTATACAGCGATAGAGATCACTTTCGAGAACTTGTCGCAAGAGATTATCCATCATTCTTTATTTGAAGATGAAGAAAATATGCGTCGATTGATGTAGAAAAAACCAACATAATTTGCGCGGCGATTATTCCAAATAGAGACTCGTAAAATCAAGCGGTCAGTGTAATTGTGCAGCGGTAGATAACTATTACCCTACCTTTTGCTCCAAGCCACTATTATTCATGTAACACGAAATGTGTATATTCGCACAAAAACATATTGCGAGGGAGAGTGAGGTTTGTTGTTACGAATTCTGATTAACAATTTTAACGATTATTTATTTTTTTTTATTTATATTTGTTGCTTACATTAATTGTTAATTTTGTATATAATATTTCATTCTCTTTTAAATGTTACGGAAATAGAGAGAAACACAATATTTCGCCATACATTTTACACCGCATATATTTTAGTGAAATTTATTGATATATGATAAACTCTGTGATACAAAATAACATATCGATGCTAAATCAAGCCTCTTAAATATTTCCGGCTTTTCTCCAATACTTTTCCAACTGCATGATTTTAATAGCTATGGCTATAATTTTAAACAATGTTTGTTTCTCCAGTGTGCTAAAATTAAAATGAATAACCGGATATCCTTCATTTTTGTTTCCTCTAACGATGAGTAGTTGCCTCTAGTAAATTAAAATTACATTGTAACAACTCCGTTCGTTGTCAGAACCATTCTCCTCGTTCTCCCCTTTTAAAAGCAACTTTAGCTTTTTTTTTGTCGTGCAAAGTGGTACTTCGCAAAATGGACACTTCCTGGCTAAGTTTTTTCGCGGAATGTTGAAATTTTTCCGAGAGCAAGAAGAGTCGCGAGGACTTGTTGCTCACTTTTCCGTCCTCTCTCGACGATATAGACGCAAAGTCGATATCGCCAATTAACTCGCAAGACTGTTTACCGATTATGTTATGAGACGGTCCGCGTATCGGGCTGGCTAGCGGTCCTATGTAACCGACGTGGCACCATATATAACAGACTATGTACATACCTATGGTCAACCCCGCCAGGTAATGGCAAATGTCACTCGGTCCGCAGCGCCGATTCTCCAACGGGAAACGTTATCGCTTGTAATTCTGCGAGGGAAATAGCGTAATACGATTTGACCGTCCAGTTTAATGTGCATTTTGAAATACAAGCTGTTTCAAGATAAAGTTTTACGCTAAAGAAACTTTATCCCTTCTCGAGAAGCTTCGAATTTAAAAAGAAAATACATAAGAGAATCTCTCCCTTTTATTTTATTCGAAAACACACCTTACACATAATCTCGCTGGATGAAAGCTTTGGGAACTAAAACAGCAGCTCTTTCGGCTTGTGCTTATTTCTCTCTAAATATTCATTACTTTATCGTTCCGTTATACCGTTGAATATTTATTACTTAGATCCACATTTTGCAAGGTGAGACGGAGTAATTTAACAAATCAAATACTCTCTTTGCAAATGTGGCTTCAACTTAAATCATAATTTTCCAGAAACTAATTTCAAGAAAAGCTTTCTCTCCCTCTTTAAATATACTTTTAATATATACATACACACACACACACACTATATATATATATTTGTTAATTATTATTTACCTTTGAAAAGATATAATAGTTGCAATAATTGCAAATTGAATACGAAAATTTACAGTGCAATATCGCATGCATATCAGTATCATGACGATACGCCTCCGAATTTGGCAACAATTGCAATTCTCGGACTATTTCGCATCGTTTTGTCCCAATTAAATTAAACTTTCCGGTCGAATTTATGATCGAGTCGTTGTCGTTACTTAATTTTACTTAAGCATAACAACTCGTCGTCGAGATATGTAGATAATCGAATTTTGTTAGAAACAAGCGCAACGGTATTTATAATCCAACGAAAAATTATATACAAAGCGCTACGTTTAAAAAAAAAACACGTCAAAAAACTACGGGGCGAAGTTTAACGCCGACATGATGGCGTGTCTCTCATCTGTCGCTGTAATGTCAGTCGGGAGAGATTGTTGGGATTTTATTTTTAACTTGCAGTCGCAAACGGTACCTGTTATTGGATCACGCGGGCCGAGATATTCCAACGGAATATAATCCGCTTAATGCGGTTATCTATCTATTCATCTATCCGTTGGTTGATTCGCTTATCGTGTCACTCCTGAAACCATTAATACAGATACGCTTATAGTCTGCGTATAGTAAATTGAAACAGCGCCATTGTGTAAAATCTGTCTGTCCTGTACTGCTGTAACGATCATTAATTGGATATTTGTGTAATATTAATTGGAGCTTTTCGTACAATTGTTAAAATTAGGTTACCCGTCTATCGAATATGCACGTACAAACAAATATATAATATAATGAATAACACACACGCGGACTTTTAATATTATTTATTTATTTGTTAATACGTTAAAAAGTCAAACAACGCGTCGCTTTATCTTGAAATGTAATTTAAATTAAAATAAAAATAACTCTCGTGGAGAATAAAATCAAAAAATGATGGCTCAATGAGTGAACGCTCGATTCTGTAATATTCTCGACTGTATATTTCGAGCAAAAGGTCCACGCTAGAGCAATTAATTAAGTGTTCCGGCATGACGCGAGATTAATCCGTCTAATCGCAAGTCTAATAGTTGCCAAGTCGAACTCGAGCGTTTATTCTCTCGATTCGTCTCTCGATTGGCCGGGAGAGACTCAATCAATAATGACCGTTTTCCTTTTCTATGCTTGCAGGTTGCCCAGGAAGCGAGCGGCTTTGCTGGCGATTTGTCTTCTGGTCACTTGTACCGGTGAGTCTGCCTTTTACTGTTCTCCCTCCGTACCGAATTTATTCAGTCTTATGTTGCGGGGGATTTCAGGGATAGGAGCGACATGTTCCGTTTCGCGTTTCCCCACACGAAACACGTGCACGACTCTCCATAACCGCGCCCCAGACGACGTTTTCCTCGTCGCTGAGGAGAATTTTATTTGATTTCTGTTAGGCCGTTTCATACCGTCCCGTCGTCCGTCGGCTTATAGCGCTCTCTCCATCGTTTTATAGTGCTCGCGCGTGTTTGAATTCTGAAGGCGGGATGTGACTACCGAAAAAGTAGAAATAGGTTTGCGCGGAATTCGAAAGGGTATCGCGATATTCTTAAAAATACAGATCGTCCGAGAGGTATTTTTATGATTGAGAATATTTTTTTATGATCATTTTGTGCAATCAATTTTACATAACGTTTTATATTAATCGTACTAAACTTTATTAACTTAACAAAAGAAAGATTATCAAATAAATATTTACATTCTATATTGTATCTTACTTTTGAAAAGAAAATCTGTAATTTATATACAGAAATACTATATTATAAGTCTTATCATTAAAGTGGACATTCGAGCCAGAAGACGACTGTTTAAATATCTTGTTGTCGTGAATGAGACCTAAGCAGCGAATACCCTGGCGATGCAGGGGGATAGGGGGGGGGGGGTACGAGAGGATGGTTAGGTGCTGGTACCAGGGGTGCGCAGGGACGGAGGAAAGGCGTTTCCTTCTTCCGGTAGGGAACAGGAAGCTTCTAGCGAGCTGCCTCTACACTCTACGTTCGTTTCTCTTTCTCTCTCTCTCTCTTTCTTTCTTTCTCTCTCTTTCTCTCGTTTCCATCCTCTCTCGCTTTTTCCTCTTTCCGTCCCGCCCGCAACCCAGCTTCCCCCTCTCATCTCCGTATCTCGGCGAAGCCGAGAAATGGTTTTTCGTGAAGGAAGCGAGCAAAGCTTTTCCCTCCAACGTCTCTTTCTCTAACGTCATTCTTCTTCTTTCTCCGAGTTACAAATATATATTGCAACTAACGCTGATTGCGGGTAATGCAGCAAAGTAACGCGTGTTTATTTCGTCAGCTTCGCGAGAGTTTGACATTTCTATATTTTGCCGTCATCTTCCGTTTATTTGCTAAATTTCTAGATATTACATTTCGCTTTATCACGTGTTGCGCGCTTTCTTATTTTTTCCTTATTTCACTTTTTTTTTCCCTTTGTTAGACGTCTGTTCGCACAATGTTCGTGGAAGCGAAAATATGGGATAATTATTTCTACTTACCATTCGGTACATTCCACCTTGTTGCATTGGTTCAGCGCTCTTAAGAAACGCGGTTTTATATTCAGTACAACATAAACGATTCTTTTTTCCATTCTTTTTTTTTCCTCATTTTTAAGATATAATTCACTCAGTGTTCGTTCCTTCGTTCCTTCACTCATTCACTCACTTTCTCCATTCCTCTACACAGTTTTCCCCTTTTGTTATTTTTTCTTTCTATTTTTTTCCTTCTTTCAACATTTTACCTCTTTCCTGCTTTTTCTTTTCCTCTCCAGATTTTTTTCCTTCTCTTCCTCTCTATTTCTTTCCTCTTTTTCCCTTCATCTAACGCGCTACTTGCCGTAAATCTGTTGTTGCGTACTCCTTTCCCGTCTCTCACGTTTTCGTTCATTCTCGGTTACAGTAGTCGGGTATTTATCATTCTCGCGTTTTGCGTTTGCATTTTTAAAGCGTTGTTTCTTCCCCCTTATTAACAGCTGCCACGTTAGCAATCTGCAAGTTCGTCAACGGTGGGGCTTCCTCGCGCGAGAGCTTGCGCGAGGAGTCGCTCGATAATTTATGCTAAACCAGTTTGTAGAGAGGAGCATGGCCGAGCGTGTCAAAGTGAGATACGTCGTTCGCCAAGAATTACCTTCCCGGCGTATATATGTATATAGAATCTTGTTGTATGCTGAAACACTTTACTCTCTTCGCGCGTTAAAACTCTTTCCTCTATACGTATTAAAATGTTCGATCGATAGTTACCGCGACGCAGCTTTAAAAATTTCGAGCACGTGTGTTGATATGCGTCCGAGATCCCGAGAGAGCTATTTTAAAAATAAGACTGGCACATTATCGGAAAGCAATAATATTCCAATTATTGGAAACTGTGCAGCGGTTGCCTGGCAAAAAAATTCTGATAGATTGATATATATACATAGCTGTTTTATTTGTAATTATATATTTCTGTAATTGCGATATCTTAATTTCCATAAAGGAAAAGATGATTTCGAAATTCGATAGAAAGAATATCGATAGAAAATGCATACTTTAAAGACTTGAATTTTTTTCGATACGGTTTATATAGGTACATAAACTATCTATAAACTCTCTTTAAACATGATTATTTTCTCGAATGAAAACGTTGACGAAGCTACTAGTTTGCTGTTAATAATCACGATGCTATTTTCGAAACGCCGTTCACTGGTTTTTGCTGTCAAAAAAATCAGGTGGATTTATTATCCTCTCTCCCTCTCGCGTTCGAGAAAAAGTAGGTGAAACCCTCCTCGCATGATCTCCTCTTCTCGGGGTGTTCCGCAGTTTCCGCATCGCCGCTCAAGAAGATCATTGACTGCTGGGGCGAATCGCGAGTAGTAGTAGTAGGTATGTACTTCGGAATTCGACCGGTCGGTGCACTGTCGATGGGATGGTGGTTGCACGATTGATCACTCGACGGGGTAACGTTTGAGCAGTTACAAATACACGTGATCAATCGTGTTCTAATGGCGCGCCCGAGTGCATCGCGTGCAACGACGGCGGAGGCGGTGGCAGCAACGTAACTGCACGGCAAACCTCATGCGCCGAAAGTATTTGCCCGAGTGCATTAATCATTCATCGTGTTTGTTCGATGCACTCCGGAGACGAGACGCGCTCGATCGAGTTCGATTATTTGCAGACGCGTTATCTTCTTTTTTCGGTTTCGAGAGCTGCTCTGACGTTAATTCCGTAAGCTCCGCCGTCGTCTTCAAATAATTTATACAGGCCCTGTGATAAATCGGAATTGTGGCTTTATTTGTGATTTTATTTTTTGGATTTTTCTAAAAAAAAAAAAAAAAAAAAAAAAAAAAAAAAAAAAAAAAAAGAATACAGCGATTTACATCGTTGTCTATATTCGTTGTCGATCACATCGACGATTAATATAGACTTTACATATGATTGACTTTAAACCGGTTATGGAATTTACACGCAATAATTTGCTATCTCATAGCACAATTCGAAATTAAATGTGGATGGGAATGTACAGGGATGGGCAGAATAAAGTACTAACGCGCGTGACATTGTCTTATTGTCTCGGTTACAAAATCGAACATGTCCGAGGGCAAAGCTCGAAATAATCACATCCGGATCAAAGGAACGTAGAATATACGCATTGAAAAAGCATGTCAGCAATTTCGTCGTCGTTCGCTATCGAGAGAGGACTGATTCGCGACAACGCGACGGAGATGTATTCAACCAAGCGCGTCTTGTGTGCACTCAAACACGACAACACGCTCTCTAGTTACGCGGCTTTATTCGTTAGCGTGTTCGCCAAAGAAGCCCTCTCTAGCCCCTTCGGTCGCCGTCGTCGTCTGCCATTTTCAAGCACGCCGAGACTCATTCGCGGCTCGCACGTTAAATACGACTCCGACGAAGCAGAGCGACGAGTTTCCGATAATGCCGGATACGATGGAGCGTATTATCGGATAAATGCATCCCGCGTTCAATAATACGTACGGCATTCGTCTCCGCTCGATCGCGCTCGATCCTTCGCTTCAATCAGTCCTCGTTCGCTCTCACTTTTCCTTCCCCGGCCTCTTTATCCCAGCTATTATCCCGTCTGTCTCCTTCTCTAAGCGTTGCAATAATTTTACTTACGATTACGATAACGTAACGTCGGTCCTGTTTTCGACGCTTGAATTTTTTATCGAATATTTTTTCGTACAATTTTTCGCGCAACGAGGCAAAATTTGTTTGAAATAAAATTGATTATCTGCGTAAAATGAAAGTAAAATGAAATTGACCATTTACTCGTAAACGAAATCATTATTTGGAATTAAGAATTTTATGAATATATTCTGAAACTATGTGAAAAATAGAGATTCCATTATCTAAGTCTACTGATATTTTCATAGCATTATATTTTCACCAGAACAAAATTTTATTTTAAAGTTCCTAGTTAATGATTTTACAGTCAATACGCTTTAAAATTTTACTTTACGATTTACTTTTTACAAAAATTTAATCAAATATTTTATTTAAAATATTCAATATCAAATGTTGCGTGAATGTTAGTGAATGTTATTTAAACATGCAACTCACGATAAATCTCCGTCAAAATTCCAAGAAAAAAATCGTCTGCAAACTTATCGAAGAACCAATCATTAAAATTAGGAATAAACTTACGAAACATCTTCTATCTCCACCATCTCGATAAAGCATTTCGCATGACGCGAAATTCAAACTCGTCCTTCAGAGCATTAGCGGGGACTCCTGGCAGCCGCAAATTGTCAGTGGTTCTGGTCTGTGTATGGTCCGCCAGTTAGCGAACGAGACGAACGGTATTCCGATGCGCGCGCTGGAAATTTCACTAACAAGGGAACGCGAATCCTTTGATTGGCGCGCAACTCTTGAAGGGCTTCCGTGTTTGTTAATGTGCATTGCGCGCACACATTGCGTACACGTTTACCACTAAAATCGTCTCTAAGCGGAGGTTTTCCTACCACGATTGCGAGGCAGATCTCTGGCCGCGGAAAGTTCAAACCATTAGTGTTGAGATATTTGTTTTAACATTGGTCTGTATTTTATCGTACGTTTGTATGTAACGTGGGTAATGTATTAGCATATATTAACGATTCATATCGATATATAAAGTGTTTTAAAACTATCAAACTTATTATCAAGTTTGAAATCGATTGCTCGTAAAAAAGTTTAACTTTTACATGTGACAATTATAGATGTCCTATTATTAAAAAGTTTAACAATTATAGCTTAATATAACTATATTATTATAAAAGTTTAACATTGAAATATAATATGACAATTATATTTTTATGTTTAATGTATTTAAGTAAAATTGAGCTAGTTTTACGCGAGAAATGAAGTTTTTATTCACAAATTCTGTGTCTTTACAAAAATTTAATTCGCCAGAATCGTTTAATCTTTAATGTAAAAAAAGGCAATTTGTTGTCAGAACGTAACGAAAAATATATCTTCAATAGAGACTCACAAATTCAAGCGATCAATATCGTGTTATCTGAATTAAAAATTAAACATCTTGTCCGCGGTAAATTATCGTTTAAACGAAGAATCGCATATATGCGACGAAGTATGTGAATGCGCTATACAATTCTGGAAGTAATCTATCATATTTGGACGGTGGTGTGTTGTGTATACGTATCCGCGACGTACCATTTTCCCTGCGCTAAGCCTCGGTAATCCTCGGCTCGTTATCCCACCGCTATTAGTTTTCCTTGACGTTTCTCTTTGTTAAAAGAAATACCGAGCTAAGCCGGCGGGGAAATCGCCGCATTACTTTTAAACAAAAATGAAGCGGACTCCGCCGACCCGGATATCCGCGTCTCGGTGAGGAGGTCGCCGCTTAAAAATGGCCGGGACTTGCGCAAGCTGATGCAGAATGAATGCGAGATACATAGGCGTTATTTAAGAGATCCATATCTCTCTCTCTCTCTCTCTTTCTCTTTCTCTCACTCGGTAAACTTACTGCCGCGTCGCGCATCCCTGATACGTCTGCATCGCGTTTGCGATGTAGTTCGTGACGGCATTTTACCTTACAAAAATTGCGCGTTTAACGCCAAACTCGACTCGATTTATCTCGTGACACAGATACATCTCACGCGGCTCTTTTCACTTGTAATTCCCTTCGTAGTTAAAACGTATGTTGATTATAACAAAAGTTATTTTTGCTATATTTGCTTCGCTAAACTCTCTTTGTCCTTCTCACACAGTCACTTATCTAGCTTTAGAAAATTGACGGTAATCCTATCGCATAGCCCAATGAAATAAAGGATGATGCGACTGCTTCGTCATCAGAACTGTTCTATATAACAACTGCGGATATATATATATATATATTAATTTTGTTGTTAGAATTCCGAGAGGAAGTCGATCTCCACACTGTTCCATTAGATGAATGACGGTACAATATAATTCAACGAGATGTTCTTCGCGCGCAGATGTTCTGATAGCCGGCAGACGTTCGCATTCGGGGCGAAAAAAACAACGAAACGAACGATGCGGATTTAGGAAGGATCGCGTGATACAAAAGCTAGAATAGCAAGAGAGAGAAAAGATGGGAGAGAAGTGCAGGCGTGTCGTGTATCATGATTACCGTCGGTGCGGTGAAACTTTTGTCACAGTTGCTCTAATTTCGAGACATTAATAACCCCTTTTTAGCGGGCCACAGCGAACATGGGAGCTGGGTTTTATGTTAACCCCATTTTCGAGGGCACGAACGCGATGGTTCCGGTGGTGCGCGACCGTTGGTCATCCTTGAGGGTAGACAAACAGCTATTTATTCAACGCGGTCGGAAGTTAATCCGCGACACGACCTCACTTCATTTCGTCTGCACAGTACCGGTTGCATATCCTGTTTTTAAAAAGGATCCGCGCGCGAACATAAACTCGCGCGAGTGAGTGTGAAGTTAGCGCCTCCACTTTTGCCTTTATTAAAAAATTGCTTTGCGTTATTTTTCGTTGGCTCACATTTCGCCGGAACAAGTTTATTTCGCTGAAGACATCTTGCGGACATTGGAGTGAAATTGGGAAGATATCACGGGAAAGCTCGCAGCAAATCTCCGCGCGCGATGACAGTTCTCAACAATTGATACTTTAAAATCGAAAATCGCGCGCATCTATTTTTCAACGCATAAACTATCTTATTTAGCAATTTGACTTTGATTAGTGTTCATTAAATCACTCCTCAAAACTCCAGAGCTTGAAGAAGCAGGAAAAAACACTTTTTCATCATTCAAAAATATTAGAAAGCGAGACGTAACAAAAGTGCGCGACGTCGTAATTTATGCGAATGTTAAGTTACAAGAATTTTTTTTTTTTTCGCAATGCAAAATGGCTGACGCGGCTCTCAGCGAGAAAGCCGCGACGAAGAGAAAAGCGCACCCTCGCCCGCTCGCGAAACCGTCGCTTTGCCGTCGCGAATTAACGCGTCTGGCGCAGCCGTAATCAGGGAACGTGGTCGTCGTTGTTCGCGTCGCGGCTCCACGGCGCGGAGAGAGCGCGGAGAATAAATTACTCGCTTCCCGCAGCGAGCTTCCGACTTCAAAGCGCCTTCGCGGTCATTTAATTTGCGCCGGCGACCTGAGACAGGGAAAGGAGGAAAGACGCGGAAAGCGAGAACCGGAAGAGCCGGTCGTCCCCCTCCTTCATCCTTCTCTCTTTTCTCCCCTTTTGCCTGCGTTCTTCTTTCTCACTCACTTTCTCAACCCCCCTTGTCCGTCTGTTTACCCCGACACCCCGATAACGACTACACGCGCGATACCAACCAAAGGCGAGGTAATTATCCACCGTCAGGAGACGTAGCCTTTATCTCGTGCGCTGCAGACGCGTGTTCGCAACGTCGCCGTCGCGACGCTACTGCATCTAGGTTGCCCGGATAATCGCGCCTCGCGGGTGTATATATATATATATGTGTGTGTGTGTGTATATTCGTAATCCCTTCTCACTTTTTTTGTGAAGGACGACGAATCGCCCGTACTTCGTTTCACAACTGAAACTCTTCGTGGAATTCAACTTACCTGATGCGAGGTTTTTTGATAAATGTATCGTTAATGCTATACAGAACACTGTTGCAGAATACACAGTGTGGCGGTATCATCTTATTTAAAAAGATACACGATGAAACATTTATGAAACCTTACTTTCTCGAGAAGATAATACGATGAAAAATCGTGATTTGAAAAAGTTTCAAAAAATATAAAAGATTTATTATTTTAGAAATATGTTATATGTTTATACATTTTTTTAATATTATGCCAATTATAAAAAATCCCTTTTTACTTTCTCTCTCTCTCTCTCTCTCTCTCTCTCTCTCTCTCTCTCTCTCTCTCTCTCTTCTTTCTCCTTTTCATCATATATATTAAAAATTTTTATTTTTAAAACGTCGTCTCGTCAATTTCACGAGTAATTTTGTACAAATTTGCAAACCTATCGGTGTAACATAACGTTAATGAATTGCGTCTCTCTCTCTCTCTCTCTCTCTCTCTCTTTTTCTCCGCGTACGTGTCTCTCTATTTCTCTCTATTTCGGCCTAGCCAGACCGCATCGGGCACGGTCAGTCGAGTTCGACCGGCCGGTCGAGTGTCCATTGAAAGCGCCGTTGAAAAGAGCCAATATTCCGCTCGGGTGCCCTATGTAGAGTTCGATTCATCGGGGAATTCAATTAGCGCCAGTTGCCGGAAACCTCAAGTAATTTGCGCACGGCCGGTGCCCTCTCGCCATCCCGACGCGACACGACTGCGATTCCCCTGTCTCTGTTACGCGAACGTAAAAGGGGGGTTTCATCGTCGCTCTTGTGTGCCCCGTGTATATAGGAGTCTTGGTCACCGCACTCTCGCGCCTGGGAAACCAAAGCGACCATTGTGTAGTATGTGTCTGTCAGGAACGTATCGAGAATATTCGCCGAGGGCTATGGAAGACGAAGGAGAGGAGGGATAGGCAGAGGAAGGCTATCGGCGAACGAACCGACGCTGCTATCAATCAAGTCCGCGGCGCGTTCGCGGCAGATTATACTGGGGGATGAGAAGTGAGATAAGATTGAACGGTGCGTTTCCCCGAAAAGTATCAGTTTTTCCTCGGAAGCATCGTTTAGACGTCGCTTCCACGCGTTCCGGCTTTTGAATCATGATCGTTGATAGCCGAGAAAGATATACACGTACTATGTCGAGTGTAATTTTAATAACTCTCTTGATTTTTAAGAAACAGAATGTGAATCTGAAGGCAAAAGTTTAAAGATCGTTGGGAAATTTTTCGATGTACTTGTTCCGAGAGAAATGATCTGCTTCGGAATTTTCTTGACAAGAGTCCTAGGTCGACGTAAAGTCGAATCCTTCTACTCGATAGTAGGAATGCCGGCTGTAAGTTTTCCAGTAGTACTAGAAAAAGGTCGTAGATCAACTGCAATTAACTGTGTTGAAGGACTGAAAATAAGTGATGCGTCAGCGAGAAGTCAGAAATGAGAGGAGCGCAGCTCGATTCTCACAGCAAAACGACTCGAAGGACGAAATCCGATTTTACCGAAAGCGACTTGATAATTGGCGCTCGCGCACGATTGAAAATGCATGACTTTGGTGCACTCCGGAGCGTAGTTAGTGCATCCAGTCGAACGCAATAGTTTACCGGCTATACAGCGCTAGTAGTACGGACTCGATCTGTGTACATGTATGTGTGTGCTTCCGTTTGAAGCATACATGCGTGTGCAAACGACGAGTAGAGACGGAATCGAATATATTGCAAGTAATATTGAAATTATAAATGCATCGAGAAATAATGGCATTCGATTTTTTAATTGAGTAGAAATCAAACGAAATATATTGCAATATGTAAGTAATCATGAAAATAATAATTATTCATAAGCAGAATCTTGATAAAATATATTCAAACGATTTAATTAAACATATAACTCGCAATTGAAAATATAACATATATAATAGGTACTTGGATTGCTTAACAAAGTGCAAGCAAATATTGCTTTGTGAATTATCATTAATCTCTTTTGCTCCCTTTTTTCCCTTTTTATTATATGTATAGTCAATACAATTTGTAAAAATATAATAACGTTTGAGTGTTATTTTCATCGGTCTCTATAAAATTTGAAGTACTTGCGACACATTTTTAAATTCCAGATATAGTTATCTCGAGTTTCAATAGGAGCTTGATTGTGTGCCGAGCACTTCGCGAAAGTGAAGTACTTTGTAAGTATAATACAGAAATTGGGAATGAAACAGCAATTTTTTCGAGTATTATACGCGATTCCCATAGAACGACACTTGGGCATTGGATTGATTCAGATTCATGAGTACGTATTGAGCTTGATTGCATGCCCATTACGTGTGTATATGTGCGCCGATGTATGTATGCGTGCGTGCTTTACTCGCATGTACATCAGGATCAGTGTGCGTCAGAAGCCAATGTATTATCGATTCCGAGATCGAAGATGCAGTTAGGATATTATCTCCGTTATCGGTATCGACGACAAATCTGTGATAGTGCACGGTATGTCCGAATTTTAGACAGAATAATATCCTCTATCATATAATACATTAACATATTTGCTTCTAATATTATAATTGTATGGATGTTAATCGACCAGAAAAATTACTTTGAAGAATTAAGCAAACAATATTATTCTATCGTTGTATTTTAATTAAAGGGAATTTTATTTTATTACTTTTATATATTTCACAAGTGAAGATAAAACACATAAGTAGTTACTAATAATTGCACTGTCAAAATACGTTTTAATTAACGGAAATATGTATTCTGAAGTGTTAACAATTTTTTAGGCGAATGTTAAAAATTAAAAACATTGTGTTTTATTGATCGTAAAATGCCATTGCATTTCGGATTCATTCCTAATACGATTATTAATTCATAGAGCAGTCGCAGATTCGGAATATATTGTTCTTAAACACAATGTGTGTGTTCGGAAATAATTTGCGAATGAATTAAGTTTCGGATAATTCATTGGAGGACTTTCAATATCCGGGGAACGTTTCTATTCATCGGCAACGCGTAACGTACGAATAACGGGATGAACGGGAGGCTGCATGAAGAGGCGGATCTACATGCTGGGCATTCTTGTATGTGATTCTTATTAGGTCATTGCGCCGAGCCGATGTCAAATGGCAGAAGCAATTTGTTCGGGGGTATTTATTACTTGACGCGCGGTAGGGGAAAACCTCTTCCTTCCGGTTCGCGGTGGGTGAAAGCGAGGGAGAGGCGAGAGGGATGGACGGCTCGGAAGATTACATTCGCTCTCCGAGAAAACGTAATATAGAAAGGAATTTAATAATGTCGACGGCGCGCGCGCGCGCACTCATACACGCATACACACGCGCGCGCGCGCATTTTCGAAGCATACGTGGGCACGAGGACTTTTATTCATCATCGCGCCGAAGCGAGGGCGAGCGGAAAAAGATTTTTCCAGCAGATGCGGAAAACAGTCGCGTGAGGGACGCCGGAACTGGGAAACGCGGTCGCGCGTCGGACGTTGAGAGATAATTTTCCCCGGGTTTTTAGCTTCGGGACCATTTCGCCGAGATACGCGGAGACGGCGGTCATTTGTTGCGAGCACGGGTCGAGAAAGTAAGGTTCATTGCGAAATGTTGCTGGAAGAAAGCTGCGCGAGAGTGCATCCATCGCGAGTGGATGAACTGGAGTTCGTTAAATTTCGTTTCGACCGGTGAAAAGGAAATTTATACATAAATAGATTCAGTTAATATTTAAATGTATTTAGATTATAAAAAAATACTATTAACAAAAATTGAAAAACTGTGATAATTTGGACTTTTATATTACTGCATTTCTTTATTTATGAAATAAAGTAGAAATGCAATCATGCAAGATTTTCTCATCGAAATATTAATTAAACATAATGAAACATATAATATAACGAGAGAGAGAGAGAGAGAGAGAGAGAGAGAGAGAGAGAGAGAGAATTATTACAAATATTGTTGTATCATGTACAAGTATGTTACATTTGCATGAAAAAACCAATAGATTTTATATTCGTGCAACGTTTCGATACGAATTCATTTTTTGACAACGAAAGAGTAGCCGCAAATTACACGCGCATGCGGTTTTATTGACAAACATAAAGTTATCAATTGTCGACGCAAGCCAACGCGAGTACTTTGCAATGATGGTCTTAAAAATCATTGATCCGAACAAACCAGTAGCGCATGTAACAAAAAACGTGAGTTTTGAACCGCGAGCTTGATAAAACTGTACTTTTCTAACGCATTTATTGCTCGTTGTAAAAATGGACCATCCAAGAAGGATGAGTCACATTGCTGCTGAAATCGAACATTTATTTAAAAAAAACTAATGTTTTATTTTTAAAAATTTTATGTTTTATTAACAGAGTTAGTTGCGAGTGGATTTATTTTAAGCAGATTTTAGCAGAATTTTGATTTGTGGTCTAAACAGCAAGATTATTTAATGCTAAAAATTGCAAAATTATAAAAAATATAACGCCCGAAAAAATTTTCGTCAAAAAACGCCAAATCGCGATTCATCAAATGATATATAGTCGAGAGAAGTTGTGTGAGCGAAGGCTGTACCCTGAGAAATATCGTGCGTATAATCTTAAATATAAACTTGATGAATGATAGACGTTAATCGAGCTTGATGGGATAAGATTGATGTCTTCTATGTTTAGATCTTGTTATTCCCCGGTGTGCATCATATTTCTTCATAATTAGTTTATTCTTGTTGAATTACATGAAAATGTTCGAAATTTAACTTTATGTTAAACGTTTAATTTTTCTCTCGTTTGCAACTGATAATAACTTTCGTTCGTCTCCCCGATGTTGCAGTTTTCTTACGAGTTACTCCTGTATATATGCCGATCCATCCGACTTCTATCTCAATTTAAATTTAAACTTCAGGCTTTCCTCCCCCCCCCCTCCCCCCTCTCTCTTTCCCTATCCAAGTTATATCGGCTTCATCTTGATAAGAAGATGTATCAGTGGTATAAAGACGAATGTTCGTCAAAAAGTTTGCTGTCCCTCTTGTGTAAAAGAAAACTTAAAAGAGCGAAATTGTAATTTGAATGACATTAAAATCTACTCATGACGTATAAAATGGATCTTTTCTCTCTCAAATTGTATCGATGCTTCGTTATTACGCGAAGAAACGAATTAAAAGTACCGCGAGAAGCAGCGACGAGATATTTTGCCGGATATTTAAACAAGAGAGAGATACTATATATAAGATTGATAAAGTTGCGACATATTTTCAAGAACCGATCTCCAAGTTTATCGTGAATAAAAATTTGACATGAAAATGATGCCGATTTAGAATAAACTGTGAATAATGAAAGTAAAAATTTATCAATTTTTTATCTACGTATTTTATAAATTATTGGAGTTTTCTAAGTTTTATATATACACGCACACATATATGTTATTTTATTTGTATTACGGTATTAAAATGCATTACGTGCAAAAACAAAAATAATAATAATAATAATAATTTGTGCATTTTTGTTGAATATACATACGAGGAACATATTCAGAGAAATATTCGTATTTTGAATAAATATTTGTTAATAAATAAATATAATTTAATTTTAAATATCACTTCAATATCTCGCCTGATTACTCAGAAATGGTAAGCCGTGGAGTTCGCTAAATCCTCGCCCTGTCATTATTTGCTCGCATTTTGTTATTCATTTAGCCGCACAATATCTATAATAAATGTGTGCATATTTAATGATGTAACAAATCATTTGAAATTTCAATTATTATAATTTCATTACATTTATTCTGATTACGCATCCAGATATTTGCATGAAAATTTCAAGAAAGAATACGCTCTCTCGTGTATTTTTATAAAAGTCCCTTATATTTTAAAATATCTATATTATTTCATTCTGTGTATATTTTTTTTATTGTAATCGCAATTTGATTGAACAGGAAAAAGTACAATTTGATTGAACAGGAAAAAGTACAATATTAAAATATATATATTCATAATCAATCTCTGTGAATATTTTCCTTGCATATCTTGAATATATTCGCCAATAAACATCATTTATCAATCTTTCGACATAAAAAAAAATCAAATCTACACACACGGTAAAGAACAATTATTTTATGAAAATTCACATTATTCTATCGCGGAAATTGCAAGATTGCTCGATTGCGGGGCATCGTGTCGCTTCTCGAAGTCAAAGTTCTCGCAATCGTTTGGAGCAAAGTCCCCCGACGATTTGTCATCGTTACTCGGTCGTTTTGTAAGATCTGGCGAAACCACCGGCCGTTCATTTCGTATTCTATCGGCGAAGGAATAAATTGTAAAGCATCTCGAGTGGAGAAGCGATCGAGAGCGGCGAAGAGATCGGATGCCTCGCGGCGAGGCTATGTATGCGTGTGCGAGCGAGGGAAGGGGAGAAACGAAGATTAGATAGGGATGCTTACCCTTCATGCACGTTCGACATGGAAGATTTGGCGAACGGTGTTAGGAAAATCCTCTTTGCGATAAGAGCATTTTCGTAGCTTTCCCGTGCAAGAGCAACGTCCGTCGCGTCGAGAGGAAACAATCGAACTTAAATCGCTCGTCTTTCATCGACCGTCTCCTCCGTCGTAGACGTCGTTTTCGTTTCCAAAGTTGATAGCGGGAAAATAGCATTATCGTTTTCTTTTTCTATTTAACTCGAGTATAATTTAAAATTGGTTCAATCGTTCGAATGTCTTATCGGATATTTCCCGTAATGTGAATTGTGCAGAGCTGTCGATAATTACGCGTGTAATAATAATGCGCTCTATAATTTTTTGCGCGTATTTTTTATGATACATTGTGGCATACTTTAACAGAGCTATTATATGGTATTATCTTGGTATTTCGTACGAAATTTGTTGGGTAAAATAAGAACGTGTAGCGAGTAAAAGCATGCAGCATGCAGCATCGCGGAGATGGAATTCGAACGAGCCATCTTTCGCCTATCTGCGTGACATCCTTATTAAGGATGCCTGCGGCTTCCGTGGTGTCCGATCGGGTGGCTCTCGGTGTTCGAGGAGCGATCCTTAATTGCCGGTAGCGAACTTTGGGGGTTTCATCCCCTTTCTCCGCACCCTTCAAGGGGAAGGCTTGGCGAGACTAAAGTGCTGAGCATCGAATTTCCGGTATAACTCGGTTCACGGAAGATCGAACGCCACTTCATCATCGTTCGCACGCGGATGAGTCGCGGCACGGGGAGGGATGGTGTTGACAGCGTTGAGAAATACCGAAAAAAAAAAAGAAAACTGCCGGACTCGTGCTCGGAAACTGTGTTGAAAAAGTGTCGCGCGTGTCTACCATCTGGTGCCAAAAATCTTGTAACAACGATCGAGAAACAGCGACGAAGCACGACGAAAAGTTTTGCGGATGCTAGCGCGCCGCTTGCGATAATCTCGCCGTTGTCATGGAAAATTTCGGGATAAATATCACCATTCAGTGTGCGTCAATAAAACTGAAAGTATTCGTTCACTAGTTCTCGTAATTAAATATTTTTATACAATTTTAACAAATTTCAACTAAAGTAGCTAAATTGAATGTCGATTCAACATAATGATATCTTAAGCGTGGTTTTATGATTTGTCTCAGGTCTTTATATTAAATAAGGGTTGTAAAATTAGATTTAATTTTTTTTGTTCTAACACAAGAGGGAGAAGAAAAATATTATTAAAATTACAGAGAAGCATGTCGCTGTAATTAGAGATATAAAATTTCCTCAATTTCCAAAACTGTCCTCTCTTTGCTCTATATCCGCAATTTCCGACTCCGTTCCCTGCATCGCCGGCAGGTGATTCGCGAACACGATGGTCCCCGTCAATCGAGAGCACGTCGACACGAAACTCTGCCAATCAGTGGCACTTCTCCGTTCTCGGGATGAGGGGCGGCTTCAATGCATAATCTCTCGCTCCACTTCGCGAGAATGGGATCCCGCGGCGTGCGTCCCCGGAAGGAGAAAGGGGGGAAGAGGGCGATCTGGAAATTCGGTTACGGGCCTCGTTACCCTCGTCTCTCGCATCCCCTCGGGCTGTCGACAGCCGCCGGAGCTTCGAAAGTCCCCGGGAGCGCGAAGGGTGAGTTTCTCAACTCGTTTTCACGAGCCGTTTGTGCCAGACATTCGCGATACCTACGATCACGTTTACATCGCCCTTACCTCTTCCCTCTCTATTCCAAACACACACACACACACACACACACACACACACACCTCGTGTCGTTTCGCGACACCGCTCGATGGTTCGCGAATTTTCAATCTGTGGCTAGAAAAAAACAGGGATGCTTTTTAAATTTAATCGGTATTTTTCTTTTTCGCAGTATCAAGTGTATAAGCTGAATTTTTTAATATTATGCATTAGAAAAGAATTTTTTTCAGTATTTTTAATCTTTATAAAGAGCGATGTTTTTTTTTTGGTTTCTCTCAAAAAGTATAAAAAATATTGAAAACTTTCTATTTTTACACAGAATATTTAATTTTCATTATTCCAATTTCCTCTTTACTGCTCAATATATTTTATCTGGGAGCGTCACCTGTATTTCTATATTTATAGAGAGAGATAATTAAATTTAATAGAATATTTATAAATCGTTCACAAAGTTAAAAATACAAATTGGATATGCGCTCGTATTTAACTCTCCACCATTACTTGCTAGACACGAATAACGTGACTGCTACGGCAGAGTTACTCTGACCTCAACGATGAATGTTAATCTTATGTTAATGAGTTGGGAAGCCACTTCGACTTTATCTTTTATCATTCACCTGCGTAATAGGTATGCAAAACTGACCTTACATACGATTTATGATGAGATTGTAAGAGCGTTAAGATAAAAATACGAGTCGCTTATGCGCTTGGATGTTGAATCCGATAATTAGAAATTAACATTTTTTCATTTACAAACAACTTTTGAATAATCGATGATACATTACTTCTTCTACTTTCGTAAATCTCTCTTCGTTTTAATGTATTAGAAATTAATTGATGGGATAAAAGAGAGATGTATTTGTCGAAGCTCTCGCGTGTTATGGCCGACCACTTAAATTTATTTCATCACTTCTCATTGCGTGTGTTGTGCCGCATGTTCAAACGACTCGACGTTTAAGCGTACTTACGCGTTTAGAGAGCATTTATTATGCCGGATGAGTTATTCGTACCGGCGCAATCCGAGAGAGAGAGAGGGGGGGGGGGAGAGGGCTGTTAATAAAACTTTCATTTACAAGTGTTAATTATCCGGACGGCACGAGCGGAAAACTAATTGCAATAGTTGAAGCACTCTTCGTGAGGTCGACTCGGCGTTTAATAAATGTAACTGCGCTGTTACGCAACCGTTTTTTTCCCTCTTTTTCTATACAACTATACATATTTATACTTTCTCGATTTACATTTCCCTGGTGTTATATTATCCTTCCAACGTGTTTTCTTTCGACATTATTCTGTATACGTGCGGAGTTTTAGATTTTTCTGAAATCCGTCTCACGCAATAAAGGATAAAAGGATTTCCATTACATTGCTGAAAATGTGTGCTAACTCGCTGTCTTTCGCTTTTTCGCAGAAAGGTAGATAACACATGGTTGAGTGGCACGATGATGGACACCGTTAGTTGTCCGCTATGATATTCGACGCTACCGGGATTGTGATATCTTGTAACATATCGTATATAACCGTCAGAGAATATCAGTTCTCGAATTTCAAGATTTTTAAAATCATCGGACACACTATGATTGTGTCCGATAATATATATTTTTTTTTTATATACTTTACTAAATTTAATAGATAAAAAAGAGGGATTAAAATAATGGAAATTATTCGAATATATCTTGATCTAGAAAAAAAAAAAATATATTATATGTATGTATATATGAATAGCTTTTGAGTGAAACGATCGACTGTTTGCGAGAAAGGACAACCATATATATATATATATGAAAATATTATTCATCAAACGATGATTGAATATGGATATTGTTCTTAAAGTTTTTTAACGGCTCTTGATCTCATCAAATTTCGTCCCTCGACTATTTAACATCTCAACAGGTAATTATTCTCTACGGATGGAGACAAATATCTCTCGCTCGCGAGGAGATAATCGATAGCCGCGCGATACAAATCAGATCGTCGTGGAGTGGGTCCTTATTATCGCCGTTAGCGCCATCGCTTCATCAATCACGAATGCCGCGCGGAACTTTTCTCGTCGACGGCTACAGATTTTCGGCGCCGTTTGTCGACGTTCGCTCGGAAATTAGGACGGAATCCGAAGAACGCGGCAGCGCAGCGTTAATTAATCACGGTTCGCGTTCGAAACTCAAATACGCCCCCGGGTTTGCTATCATCGTCCGACGAAAGGGGACCGCTTGATACAATAGGCGAGGAACGCGTGCCCGTTCGCGAGGCGAGAGCAAACTTTGCGGCTACAACTGCCGTGCCAGGTCAATTGTCTCGTTTCCTCGCCCGTCGATATTACGGAACTTGATTGCGTGAGTTTCGATCGCCGGTAAATATTATCCGGGATACCAAACACGAATCGCGTGTGTGTCTTTGCGAGAAAGCGACAAGTTTAATCAGGAGGGTGATGAACCGCGCTGTATTTCTCGCTCGTATACTTACATTTTTATTTAATTTTTAAGACATTATATCTCCAATAAACGCTCCTCTTCTCTGACATTTCTATATTTCTCGACTTTGTCAATATTTTATTTTTAATATTTTTAATCCGTGCAATAACTATATATTGATTTACGATCAAAACGCGATCAGGCATTTTCCTATTTTCCTATCAAACCTTTCAACGTGTAGACGACATAATTGCCGCAGCTATGCCAGTAAATAGGAGGTCATTAGGCGCAGCTGCGTGCGTTTACGAGTAAGTGCACTCCATCAAGCGGCGGAATGCATGTGCTATTTTCCGACAACAACACAAAACTCCGTCCGGCCCTCGAAATCCCAGTCGTGCGTAGGATCTATAATGGCCCTTGTTACGATACGAGTGCCGTGCGAGGCAAGATGGATCCGAAATTGCTGATCCGAATGCTGATAAATCGCCACACTCGTGAATAAATCAGAAACCAATGAGGCTCGATTATCCTCCGACACGTTTCGGATATCAAAGTCAGTAGTCGGTCTACGTATAATTTCTTCATAATACGAGAAACTTTTAGAGAGCTTCAGAACTTAGGATTGCATATTTTAGTAAACGAACTAACTTGACTTACGAAGATATAATTTATTCGTGGAGTAAAATAACTTTAAAAAATGACTTAATTTTATTATTTTTATTACTCAAAAATATCACAATATCATATTTGTCTCGTTGTCACAATCACTTTGATCGATTCTATTCCAATATACATTCTTATGTTCCTCTTTTGCCTACAAAGAACGAGAAACTGCGAGAGAAAAGGATACTTTCGCGAAAGTGAACAATAATTCGTGCTTTAAAAAAATGTTCAAATTCGAATTTATCAAATTTATCGAGATTTCTATTGTTACATATTTTTTTCAATGTTCTAGTATATATAAGTGAATGAAGAGTAAATAGTTTCTTTCGAGTAGAGAGCGCAAGTGTGCGAGACTTTGACATACTTTACGGCATTGTAAGAATATGATAGCATTAAATCTCTCTCTAAAGTAAGCGCACGAGCAGACATTTAATTTTTACTGCAACGTTTACTTTCACTGCCACCTACAGATCCACCGAAATTTTAGCTATCGCAAAGGTCTTGCACATTATCGTACGAACTGCAGTAAATGCGCATACAGGAACAATCTACTCCGGAGACTTAGTGATAAGCATGCAAATACAAATCCACCGGATTCGCCTATCGAGAAGGCACCCTAAG
Source organism: Lasius fuliginosus (assembly GCA_949152495.1). Classification (NCBI taxonomy): domain Eukaryota; kingdom Metazoa; phylum Arthropoda; class Insecta; order Hymenoptera; family Formicidae; genus Lasius; species Lasius fuliginosus. The sequence continues at coordinate 11,825,132 of OX424443.1, read as the reverse complement.
CACACAGTTAATTGTTCGTTATCTTGCGAGAGCGTGTACAGGATGTTCTATGTCTAACCGTTCGTTGAATAAACTTTTCAGAACAGATTTTCTGATTTAGATTTTAGATTCCGCTTTTTTGAGAGCGAAATAATTGCACGAAATAACAAATGCTTCGCGTCGAATATTTTTTTAACAGACTATGTTATATCTTTTACATAAACTGATTTTTATTACGAAACATATTGAAAAATATGTTCACTTATTCTCTCGGGACATTAAATGTCAAAGTATTAAAGGACAAATCTGCACTACTTCAACAGCTGCTAATGACTTGACAGCAATTTATTATAATTGAGTCCAAATCCCGACGCGTAATCCTGGGAGTTTTGCAGAAGTATTCAATTTATTATCGCAGATTCTCTCTCTCTCTCTCTCTCTCTCTCTCTCTCTCTCTCTCTCTCTCTCTCTCTCATATCAACGTGAAGCAATCCAATCTAAATACGTGATAATAGTACAATTTAATGCCATTATAATATATATATATATATATATATATATATATATATACTTCCATGTTTGTGCAAATTAAAATTTAAAAATTTAAAAATTTAAAAAATTTTTTGATTGATTAATTTTCCTTGGCGTTTGATCTTATAACATTGCGATTGATTTCGCTTCCACGAGATAATCTAACGGATATTCACTTGAGATTTCGCGGCGTGGCAAATTAATATTTGGCAAATTTGATTGAGGATTGGCCATTCTATTCGATTATGCTTCCTCTATCGCGCGATTTATTTAACAGTCAATCACGCACGGCGCTATATACAAGAAACATTTTAAATCAAGAATATCTGTATTTTTTAGTTATTGTTCTATATCATTCCTTATATTTTGATCCATACAGTCTATATTTATTTTGCTGATAGTTTTTCTTTTAATTTTCATATTTCGAATAATATTGAAAGACAGTATTGATACATTTTGTGTGCGTTTTGTTATCGAATACACCTTGGGAAATTTTTTACGAAAACTGCAGTATCGATACGGAAAACAAGATACGATATTTCCACATCCTTGCGCATGTAAAAATAACATACGTTAATCGTATCCGCGTCAGACTTTTTTTTTGCTATAAGAATATGCTATTATTTTATTAATTGTAGTAGAATCTGAAAAATGTCTCGAGATACAATTGTAATCTCATTTCCATTCCTTTCGCGCAATTATCTTCTAGTTTAATTTCCCTAATCGTCGTAACGAATGCGCAGCTGGAAATTTGGCTATTTATCTGGACTGTACAGTGTACTGACCGCAGGCTATATCGATCGAACATGCATCCCCTGTCCTAAAGTCCATTTACACTGTAAACTGCATTTGACGTGGCGCGCACTAATTTCGGAGCTCTCCGGCAGTTCGACGTTACACCCTGTAAGATGACCACGCTCTCAGGGATCATGTATGGTCGAAGCTGCATGGTTATGATCCTTCTCACAGCTACCTTAGGAAACGACGTTAATTCAAATGACGATTTTAAGCTCACGATACAGCCGTGCGCATGAACGATTTCAATTTAGTCAAACTTTAGTTAATTGCTGCGTTATTTAGGAATGATTTCGCGATGATACTAATATTTTTACGTTGCTTTCTCGTATTTTACTCAATACCACGAAAAAAATTAATTAGAATCGGAGAGCAATCGACGGTAAACAAAAAACAAGAATGATAAGTCGATAAGCATTTGTCGGGTCTCCTCGTTTGCGAGATGTAAAAAAGGAACGATTATGAAAATGTTATGCGAGTGAGCTGGAGAGAAATATAGAGAATCATCTGCGCGTGAACAGCGCGTATACTTATGCAAGGACCAGGCGGAGATAGAAAGAGGAGCCGAAAGGGCTCGCGGGAGATGACATTCCTTCGTATTTTCAGAGAAAGTTCGAGAATTTGCCGTTAACGACAATGCAATTCCACGGGGGTGGAGGGGAAAAGGGGGAGGGCGGAGGGACCAGAGAAACGGTATTTTTCAGCCGTCTCCGCGCATCCCTCTCTCGCGCGATTCTTTCAATACTAACGTACAGGAATTCACCGCCATCTGCTGTCGAGGAAGAGTCCTCGTCTTCTTCCGCGAGTAGCCGGTGATAGTCGTCAAACTTTCGCCGCGTTCCTGTTATCGGAACTCCACTGATCCTCAAGCACCCTCCCCCCCGTTCATCCTCGTCGATTTTTAAGCAAAAACTTTTGTCGCGCCGCCTGTGCTAAGTTATGCGATTCCGCCGTTTCGATCCAGCGTTGAACAATACACTCATTAAAGCAAATGCCGGATTGCTTTATTTTCTTGTAACGGTCATCATTGCCTCCTATACAATTATTGTTTCTCATCTCGTTTTTTACTGCAACAAGGAGAATGTATATCGGGATAGAATCGATCAGAATGGTTGTGACAACGAAATAATGACATGATACATCACAATTTTTTCAATGATAAAATAAATAGTTTTTTTTTTAATTTTGAGAAAATAGAGATATTGATATCATTGATTAAAAAATAATAAAGTTATTAAACATCAGTGATTATATTATTGAATAATGTTGCAGAACTTTTACGAAGCCAAATTAGTTTTGTTAAATCCTTTCTCTGTATGAAGGCAAGTTCTCTTAAAGTTAGCGAAGCAGCCACAATGATGCAACTACAATTCTCGTCATTGAAATAAAGTTTAACCTTTAATTTTGAGCTACTCATATCTCAATTTTCGTAGCAAATCTATATAGATGATATATTTCTTTTGTGCTGAATCATATTCTTTCAATTTATCTGTGTTTGTGAACTAATAAATAATTACGCGAAACAGATTTAATATTACAAATTAATTTTACCCTTTAGCTATATATATATATATATATATATATATAATTCAATGAGTTATTACGAATACGAAAGCCCTCAAATTCATACCTACGTTAAAAATTTATCTTCTTGGGCTCTCTCTCTCTCTCTCTCTTCCTGTTAAATTTCTCGTTCCTGCTTAGAACATGAAAAATTCAGCGGTAGCATGTGCACTCGTATCGTGCAACGAGCTAACGTAAATACACGAATACCGAGCTTTTACGAAGACCATATGTAGCTTTATAACTTTATACCTTCGTGGAAATGCGTCAAAGGAAAGAAATGACGGGGATCGAATAACGAAAGCCGATTCCTTGAAAGCAACAACGTTTACGTTCGGATCGTGGAAGCGGTAATCGATTTCGATCGAGGAACGTCGTGTATACGCGTATAAGAAGGCATCCAATAGGCAATTCTCGCATGTGATGGAAAACGCGACGGCTCTTTCAGTCCCCGTTACATCCATAATTAGAGATCTTTGCGCAAGAATTCGGTAATTACCCTGTGATGATGAGTGCAATCAGGTAACCGTAGAGGAAATAAAACATGGTTGTAGTAGTGTGCTTGGACGTGTGTACAGTTGATGTTTATGCGATCTTGATGTGTTTCACACGCCATCCAAACGAAATGCGAAACGGTAACTTATGAGCCCTGCTCGTCTCTCGACTCTGTCAACTGCCATTCCGTTCGACAATTTTTACGAGCTTCGAGCGACTATTATCGCGCATAGAGTACTCGCTTCCTTCCATCCATTAGATAACGCCGGGTCGGACGGTCGAGTGTGCTCGAATAATGGAATTTTCACTCGCTCATTCCATCAAGGTCCTCGGTTCAGCGCGAACGAGTAGCGCGCGCGCGCGCACGTACCCATCTCTCGGGGATGGCAGTGTTATTTTTCATTCGAGAGGGATGCGGAAGAAGGGGAGATTGAGCGCGGAGGCACGAGCGTAAACCGACGCGACGTTACGTCGATCTATCTCGGGCCCGAACATAGTGCCTAACGACGAGCGGCATGGTCCTTTATCTTGCCCTGCGTAACGACCGATGATTATTTACCCTCCACACACCCCCTCTCTTCATCCGCGTTTTCCGCGTTACAGCGCAGATGGAAATTCAAAAGGCTGCGAACGCGCCGGGATGTTCATCCTGGCGCGTTCAATGGACCGCAAGAGTGGTACGCTTGATCTTCCCTAGACGCGCGAAATGATGTGCTGAAATCGCACCTAATAACTTGACGTCAAAGAAAAGGAGTATTCGGGACTATTTAAGGAGATCCTAGTAAGTAAGTTGCAGAGGACTTATTAAGTTTAAGTAGTTTCTTTTCTTTCAGTTAAGAATTTCTTACGTTAAATCCGTTTTAGATGATTTATAATTTATGACAAAATTCAAGATAAAATTCTATTTATAATTTTATGTATCGCATATCTTAATATACATGTATGTATATTTAGAATTTGGATATATTTTAATTGTTCAAATATTTTTTATCTTATGAACGACACATAAAATTAGAAATATAATTATATCTCGAATTGTTGTCGCGAATTATAGATCGTTTAAAGCGGGCTTTAGTCAAAATAGATTTTCATGTCAAATTGAAATAATCAGATTATCGAAATACTGTTGTCGTACAAACAAAACAAAATTCGCATTAAAAAAATCGGTTAGTTCTGAAGATGTATGTACCGAAAGCTGTAGAAGAAGAGAGGAGAAAAACGCTTCAAAGCTAGGGATGCACTCTACTTGATAATACCTATTCCATTCACTTTGACTCGACTCAATGAATAAATTTTTTTCCATAATATATATAGATGTATCGATTTCCTTTTGCAATTTTTTTTTTTATAAAAATTAAACAATCGTTTGTCTAAAATTATCTTTAAGTTTGTTCATCATTTTTTAGTCAAAAAACGAATAGTGCAAATTTATTGTGTCTTCTAACGACATGGTTACATAACGCAGTAACATCGTAAGAGTCCCAGTAAATCACCGACAAATGTCTTGCCAGGGGTCATGCGACTCTCCCCTAAGAAAAATCTTGTCGCCGCGAATGTTCCTGCGCGGATTCGGAATGACGAATGCGCGAGTATTCGCACGGTCGCGCGCGGAACAAAGCGACCGGGGAAAACGTCGGAGAATTATTTGTGCGGCGAGCACTCGCGCAGAAATCAATGGAGACGAGAAGAGAGAGAGAGAGAGAGAGAGAGAGAGAGAGAGAGAGAGAGAGAGAGAGAAAGAGAGGAAGAGAGCGAGAGATTTATGAGGTGGGACGCGATGAGGTAGAACAAGTAAGGAGGAACGACCGCGACCCGCGTTCAACAACAACGCGAGAAAGATAGCGCGTCGCGAACGCTTATCGCCTCGTCGATGATATAACTATTCGATGAACTATCGCGGTTTAATAATCTGGAGGATGCGATCGCGCTGAATCGACGGTGGAAGCGATCGCGAGAAAAAAAATGATATACGGCTACATTCGGGACAGAAACGCTGATCGCAAACCTGTCGGAGTTCGTAGCGAATAATCGATACATGTCAGGATGCAATCGGAATTATTGCTCTCGTCACGATCAAATAAAACATGTCTATGAACTGTAAGAAATTGTAAGAAATAAGTTATATGAATTATAAAGAACTTTTTATAACAACGTAAGAAAAAAAATATAAATTATATAGAAAATCACTTAGCGAAATCGACTTTCCATAAATACAGTTTTATCGATTAATTTATACTTTATAATTAAAATGTTAAAAGAATAGATTCTCCTCTCGATTAAAAAAAAAGTTTAATTTTTTTAAATGAAATTGAAAACTAATTGTGCTACGTGCGAGGTATAAGTTCACACTGGCAAATATTGTTAAGATCGTATAATCGTGATTTGCGCAGAGTTCCAACTTAAATCTTTCGTAAAATATCTATGTGCTTGAGCTTGCATTTTAAATGTGAAATATATTGTAATTACGAACGTCACACAGTTTTGCGCTTCGTCGTCTATCGACCCTTGAAAATGCAGTTTCTCTCGTACTCACGGAGTGCTAACTTTAATTAAGTGCTGATAAGCGAAAACGCGGAGAATTTATTTCGGATCTAAAGAGAAATTATTAGAGTTCCGTTACGCTCGGAACTTCGCAAATATCTCGGTGATATTTAAGAGTGCTGCCCAATTTATAATTAACTGCAAACAATAATTAATTTATCGCTGATATGGGTAATATTTACAATTAGTAATTTTCACATTAACGGTAACTGATATTATATGGACTTTTGCTGCAGAGTATATCGCCATGTGATAATATTCCGTTTGTACATTAGTGTATCCTTTTTCATAACGATTGTAAATGAAATTTATCTCAATTTAGTAGCGATCGTAATATTATTTCGTGTTATATTTTTGTTTCTGCATGCGGATTTACATGCATATTTCTGGTAATACCATCTTAATGTTAATTATTATTTTGAGAAGTTTGAACACAATGAGAATTTCGAACAGAATTGAGAATTTTGAACAGAGAATAATTGTATGGACATTTGTCAATTAAAAGACAAGAGTCGGAGAAATTAGAAATGTATTTCAAATACAATTTTTTTTATCAATTTATACACTCGCGATGTTTTTTTTCAAGCAGGTTTAATTATCTATTTGTCTGCTTGTTTAATTTCCAAGGGACCATTAAAGTAATTATCGTGGGCCGATAATATTCACCTGACACTCATTCATTCTATACAGTTAATTAGTGCGGTAATTACATTAGGTACATGCGCACGTGTATTAAAGTTGAAACAGAGCTGCTAACTAAACAGTGATCTATATTTATTTGTAATCGTGTAAAATGATCAGATTGAAGAATAATTGATTGGCTATATTAATTACCTTTCTATTCTTTCGATAAACTCGCGAATATATGAAATAAAATTGCACTTACTTGTGGAGATACTTAACGTTCTACGTGAAATTTAATTATAGAGACATCGAAATACATTAATCTATCGTGCAATAATCTATCCGCATGATTTTACTTGAAAGTAAATTGCCAAATTATATACGGTTTATTTGGTATATTAAAATAATAAAAAATATAAATAAGAATTAATTTTATTTGATAATATGCATTAATAAGAAATAATTTTTAAGAATACTTAAAAATTTAATCAAGACATAAATCTCTACGTACACCTATTTTATGGTATAAATAGGTACTGCTTTTTTCAGAATCAACATGTTTACTTTATACGCCTTTTCCTACTTTTATCATTTTACTGCAGAAATTATAGCCCTTTCTTGCTTTTCACGCCTGTATCTACATTGATATCTTGCGCGTTATAAAATTACGTATCCGCTTCTCTTTCCTCGCGATCAAGAAACGTATCGTTCTCAACACATACAATTATTCAGATTTTTAGGTCGCTCGACTTAATTATTTTTATTGCAAACAGAAACTATATAATATATTTAAAAAATCTGAATTTTTGATGAACCATTTTTCCCTCTACGTCAGAGATTATAAATTGGAAAAAGACGCGCGTCCGTGTAGAATTGTGGATGCTGGGAGTAAAAAGATTAAACTAGTGACGCGCCGCGCGAAGGGAATAATTAACCAATCGTCCGTCGGTCGGACATTTTTTTATCTGACCGCGGCGAATTGCGTTACTCGATGCCGCATTAATTAGCCGCATCGCGGCGACGGTACGACGTGATTGCGCATGTCGAATCCGCGCGCGCTTCACCGACAGATGGAAAATCCTATCCCGATTGTGAATGCCTCGCCGAGAGAGAACTCGCTCTTGTAAAATGTAAATTCTGTCCCGCGATTAACTCGATTAATCCACCACTGGCCTACGTACAATGTCGGTAGCGTTGTTTTCGCGCATCCGAGATTATGCACCGTTCCGATGCAAGGGGGGCGAAGGGGAGAAGAGGGATACGATCAGGGATGGTTGCGTATTTCGGGAGAGCTCGTTTCTCCGAACCCGTTAAAGCAGGGTTTCCCAAAACGTTCCCTAGATATTTTACTTCGACTCGCGCAACACGTCGAGTAAACTGTTGGCGCTCTTTGAAGAAAACAGATGTAAAAGTTTGAAACTCTTTTGGCTGAAAAAGAAGACTGATGATCCTGTGAGAGAGGATAGAAGAGCCTCTTTGTAGAATGGGAGATATAAGAGAGCAGGATATATCCGGCGGAGATATGCGGCCACACTGTTAACGATATGTTCTCTGGCTCGTTATAATCTTTTTCCGCGGTTTTTCGATAAAATATTCCCCTCGTACGCGCCGTTTTTCCTTCGCTCGAAGTATCCTCAATCCTCACTCGCGAATAGCCTCGTCGTCGTTGAAACTCAATGCGACTCGGCTCACTCGTTGCCTCGCGAAGCTCAGTCTTCAAATGGGTTGAAGAGATGGCTGAAGAGAGATATAGGGGAAGAAAGAGAGGGAGAGAGAGAGAGAGAGAGAGAGAGAGAGAGAGAGAGAGAGAGAGAGAGAGAGAGAGAGAGAGGTCTCTCTGAATCCTCTCTGAACAATTGAACGATTATCGGGAGATTTGCCGCCATTCAGACGCGATTTCGAAAGATGGCCGCATGTCTACCCCGTCTTGTGAATTATTCAATAGTTCTAAAACGAAATTTGTATCTCCCCTTTTCACACTCCTCTGCTTCTCCTCCCTGTATAATTTTCTTTTACTTACAAATGACAATACTTTGTCACTGTTTATTTTGGTTCGGTAAAACAGAGCGACAGAAACGAATTATCGGTCTAAGTTGAAGCGATAAAGCGAGGGTACATTGCTCCCTCGACAGATTTAATTAAAACGATGCTGTTATCGAAACGCAGTTTTATCGTTTGCATGATATCCTTTTGTAATAGCATTTTTGCTTTGAGTAGAGATTTATCCGAGTTTATAATTATCTGTGAAGCTCTGTAATGAAGCACGCGCAGTCCGATGAAAGGACACTCGGAATGTTTTCTCGAAACTTGACGCGATGTCGATGTGTCAAATGTCCGTAGTTTCAAATGTCAAATCGGCATGTCGTTCGGGAATCATTTACATATATCGAACGATACGAAACTTTTGTTCTCACGATTAAATCCGCTGATAAAAGCACACGGTGCGATTAGATGTTCGAACTCAAGCATTAAAGTTGCAATGAATGCCGATGTCATTTTTGTCGAAGAAACAATTTTATTGCGGGAATTTAAAAATTTGACATTTTTTTGTAAACAAAATCAACGGGTGGAAAGAGCACGTGTAGGTGATTCTACTGTGATGCCTCTTCGCGCAATGTGCCCCCGTAGAGGAATTCGATAGCATCAATGGCGAAAACCTTTCAAACGGAAATCGGTAAAATAGGATGATGCTACCTGCTTGCTTGCGTTCGCGTTTGGAATTTCTGTGTCGCTCCGGCTTTCGGTAAATTCCGGTTATTGGTCTGCCCGATCGCCGTATTACACGTACCGAAAAATCGTCGGAAGCGTTATAAAATAGCAGAGTTTACGAGATTGTATAAAAACGCGGGCGGAATGGGGTTGAAGGGGGTGGGAGGGGGGTAAGAGAGGGAAAGGGCGAACAAAACCGGCGCGGCACGACGCGGCGTCGGATCCGCGCGGACTCTCCGTCAACTCTTTCATCGGTTATTACCCGATAAACTCCGATAAGTTTCAAGATCGATTCTCGAACGTCAGCTCTCTCTCTCGACGACGGATAATTTTTCTTTCTTTCGCGAGCCTTCAACTCGCGAGTCTTTTTAACTGAGTTTTACGCCAAGAGGATACCTCCGGCCTGTCACGAATATAGCAGGGATGAAATTTTGCGTTGGTTCTCGAGAATAACTAGACAGTACAGTATCTATTGTGGAATAATTATTGGAAGTACATTAAAATAATTTGAATAATATTGAAGTGACAAGTAATATACTCTCTCTCTTTTATCGGAATATTAATATCTTTATCCGATAAATAACTCATAGCGCGCACAATTAAGATATCAAAATTGTATATTGTGATGTATTTTTCCATTTAAAATTTTTTTAAGATTCTCTTATATGATAATGATACATTATGTTACGAGATTATCATTTGTGAATAGCATTGAAAAAGAACAAAGAAATGTTTAATGATAATAATGTATTTTTCATGATAGAATAATATTATTTGAACCATTCTTTGAAAGAGACTGAATCCAGCCTACATATATACTTTCTACATTACTTACTTTGAATAATAAAATAATATCGCCGGTTATTTATATTTGAAAACTGTTTCTGTATGTGCTGCAAAGAAAAGCTTCGTTGGAGACTAGAAATCTCAATCCTCAAATAAAAATAGGAACACCCCGGAAGCCGCATTGTCTACTGCACACGCGAATGCGGGGTCAAATCCGGGTAAACAGACGAGCACTTGGCCCGTACTTCTGTTGTCGCTAGGGACGATCTCGCATAGAATATGCAAGAGCGTGCGCGCCCGCTGCATCGTTTCCGAGTTTTTATCTCCGCGCCGACTTGTAATTCCATTTCGAAGTTTGCGGGTGGCGGGAAAACTTCCGAGTAATATTCGTCGTCTCGGTCGATGATGACATTAGAGCTGCTGGCTGCGCGAGATGCACTTTCGCGTACGTAACAAGCTTTTATATTAACCCGCGCGAGGATATATTCGACATCGTTTTGGCGACATTTGACCTATTCGTGAAATATAAAAATAAACGATACATCGAACATTTAACAATAATTTCTAATTTCGCACATGAACATTATCCGTTGACTTTTGAAAGCGACGATATAACGTATGGCTCGATCGATCATATATACGAACGATGGCTGCAAAATACGTCGCATATATTTAAGCATCGCCATAATTTGCGAGCAGTTCATGCTGTCAAGTTTAAACGACAAGCGGACGAATTATGCATAAGCATCGAATTATCGAATTATGCTTTAGCATCGTATTATGCATAAACGAGAGACGATACCAGACCGGGGAGATCTTGCATCGCGCGCGTAAGATGCATCGAGAGAGGAAGAAGGAGAAAGAGAGAGAAAGAGAGAACGCATTTATGGCGATACCATCGGGCGTTTTCTTTGTTAAAACGCTCTCCGGACGCGGGTCGTAACGATTGCCGGAGAAATTGCAGCTCCCGTGAATTATCGATCGACAGGGTTTATTATATTGCATCTCCCGGCAGGAATTTCGACGACGTGTCATCGTCTCGAAGCGCGAGCAACGCAGCACCGTCTCGTCTCCCGCGAGGAGAGATCCGCATCGGGCCACTTCGCGCGTCGTTAAGTTTTATCGTAACGCAAAGTGCACTCGCAAACGCGCGTTCCGGCCGCAGTTGCCAGCTAGACAGTTACGACGAGATAGTTTGCATAAAAGTAAACCCTGTTGTCTGGATCGCGCGCTTGCGAGCGCGTTCCTCATTTGGAAATTAATCCGACGTACGGGATGTGTTAGCGAATAGTTCCGGCAAACTTTACTCGATGAAACTTTCAGACCAATTTCGGGGTCAATAATTTTACAGCGAAAATCTCATTCATGATAATACTTTCCACAGCTTCCTATTATCATATATCACATCGCGCGAATATCTGTATATTTAATATCTCCTACTAAAATTAGTCGCAATAAAACTTCTGTCAAAATAAAATGGGAAGCAAATAGAAAATAGATAGCAATCAGAATTCATGAATTAAAAGACGCGGCAAATTTTTAAAGTATTCATGCTTAATAATCATATTTTTCTATAATTTGAAAAATTTGCTGTTGTGTGTGTTTTTTTTTAATGAATGCGTTCTGATGAAATTTACAACAATTTATTAAAATTGTATACTTTTTTTATTTAGTTTGTATAATTTAATTTTGCGTGCTACATATATCGAATTTTTATTACGCAATATAATATTTGTTTGGTGCAATATTTGTAGTTGCATACACGGTAATTTAAATTTTGCGATGGTCTTACAGTACATGTACATAAATTGCTGATTGATATATGCCAGAGCTTTGAAATTATTGGTTTAATATAGCCTAGATTATGTTTGTAATAATAACCTAATTGCATACGGACTTTTAATTAAACAGATGTCATATTCATTTTGAAAAGTTTGAATTTTGACTGCAGTTAGCGTAAATAAACTGTTAGCTCGTGCTACGCAGATCATTTATTGCGAGCGCTTCTAATTTGCTTATTAATTCGACACACATGATAATCGATTTTAAAATGAGATTTGGAAACAAGAGAGATGAGTAGCAGCTGCAATTAATCGTTATTAACAAATATCTAATAAATTAGTCCAATTGATGAGTATTCAAAATAAAATCAATAAAAATGGATTTGCGAAATAAACGCTAAATAAATTGGCCAATATGTTCCTTGCAGAATTTATTTACAATTTTAATTGACGAGAGTAACGTGCTGTGCTCCCTACGATAATTACCGACGATCTTCTCAGGCAGAATTAATACCTAGCTAGAGGAACATATTGCACAACCTGACGGTATCTTCATCGTTTCCCAAACATTCGTTCTCGAAACTCATTCACGGTTAGTTTCACGACACTGACCGGTCGTATCGCGATCGTTGTATCGTTGTCGTCTTTAGATTTTTACGGAAATTCAAAGGTCGACGATAGACCATTCTTAATTTCCCGGTTGAAAGATTTTCCCTCGGAATAGCGCGAGCGCGGCAGAGCTTTAATTTCACCGAGTGAATCTGAATGCCGCTTTGTCCCGCCGCTCGCGATGAAATCGCGACGGTGACGGCAATGACGACGAAAAGGGTGGAAACACGACGGAAGAGAAGAGAATGCCGACGGGGAGGAGGATAGGGAGGGAAAAGTTTCGCGCTTCAGCGCGAAAGGTTCGACGAAACAGCGCGTGTTCGGGCGAAAGCATTCTTCGGGAGACTTTTACGGAGAACGACGACGACGACGATGACGACGACGACAACGACGACGACGACGATGGCGATGACGACAGTCGACGATGACGATGCAGAATGGAAAGGATGGTGAGGGCGGTGCGGAAAGGAGAGGAAGGGCGATGTTAAATGGGGATGACAATAATGGGACGTGGAAGTTCGCAGAACGTAGTTCGCGAAGCCGCATCGGTTTTCGTTGGCGACAGGCTGTTTAATTGTTTCTCCGTTCGCCGTTCATTTAATCGAGAGACGAGAAGAGTTCGACTGGCCGCGCGATTTCCACGGTTGTTAAGCATTTAAAGCGACATTTAAAACGACGGACATTCGAGATTAATTCCTTTTCATTGGCATTTTTCAAGAGAAACGTCAATGTTTCTAGTTCTTATGTTTTAGTTTTAAATTCGAGGAACGTATAACGTAAAACATTGTAGGAGATCTCATCTCATTACTGGATGTTTTATATTAAAGAGCTGTAATATATTTCCTCATTTTAATTTTGTTCTCTGTTCTGTATTTGTCTACGAATACTATCAAAGAGTAATATTATGAAAAATAAATACTTTTGTCGAGACCCCTCTTTGCAACTAATATTTTTGTTTCTGCATTTACGAACACTGTATCATGTCACACATATGTGTCATAAGGAAAATTCAGTCTCTCTCTCTCTCTCTCTCTCTCTCTCTCTCTCTCTCTCTCTCTCTCTCTCTCTCTCTTTCTCTTTCTTTTCACAGCACTCTAGCAAGCTGTTTGATCCGAAAATAGAGCGTAGAAAAACATGGAATTCATTTATCCATTTTATCGTTGACGAGAAATACTCCTGAGAAGACAATTAAAGCTGTTCGTTCCTTAGAGACACGGTCGGATTTCGACGCCACGGAAGCGACGGAAAAAGCCGTAGAGGGTGGCGACACGTTGTTTTCGTCTTGTATGTCTGTATTTTTCTGCTCTATCTCGACCGGTACTCTTAAATTATCGCTGTCACTGATCTTTCGCTTTGCGTTGTTAATTCCGTGATCGCGAGATTTTTTTGCCACTTCTTCTCCACGATACGCGATAATTTCTCATGATGTGAGCTAACAATAAATTAAATGCAAGTCGTCACGGTGATGTGTATGGCAATACAAGAACCCGACGAGGACTATTTAAGCCGACGAAGATTGCATTTTTATTCAGCGTGACAAATTTCTCGTTACGGCACCGCAGTTATTAGCGAGACTTGAATGAAAATGGGATCACAGGAACGCGGAAAATGGTCGCGCGCTAATTATGAACTTCAGCAAAGTATTGAAAATTACACGATTAAATTTCAAGACCGTCTGTATGAATTAGAAACGCCGAAAAAAATATCTGTTAAACGATGAATCTTTATTCTTCATTAAATTCCATTCTGGCTTTATTTAAATAATAACATTTTAATATAATGCTCGGTTTTCTGTGTGTCAAGATATCTAACATTGAAAATTAGAAAGATGTAAAGAAAGATAGCATTTTATCACTCGTTTTCGCTGAGGAAAGATTAATTTTAATTTACAGTTAATCGCTAAGAAAGTCGTAGATAAAAAAGTTTACAATTTTTTTACATTCTGTAGATATGTTCTTGCATCAATGATTGTAAGATATTGTAATTAAGGCGTAATTAGGAAGCTTATAAATATGAAATATTTAAATTATTGTGAAGGAAATTGTCTCACAATATATTTTTTAATAAAGCTGATTATCATCGTCAGTAGTAGAAGGCTATATGTGGTCAGACGCGTTCTTCTCTTGAGCGGTTATACTTGAACAGTAATGTTTTTATTATTTTTCTTGCAATATTAAAATATAAATATAATAGAGTTTTTATTTACGATGTAACTTTCTTATTTTTTGTATAAAATAGCACAAATTTGTTTAGAAAGATATGAAAATTAGATTGAAAATTATGCCATTTTCATCCCGATTACTAGCTACTTTAATACTTAATACTCTGCTTATAAGCGGTCAATGAACTTCGAGATCGAAACCGCACTAAAACCGCAATTCTAAATTAATTCTGCACACAGATTTAATAATAAATGCTGATCGTCATTTAATCGATAAGCCAAATATATATTTGACGCTTTAGGGAATCCGCATATGAATTTTGCTTTACGTCATTCCCAAACTTCTGAATACGCGTTATTGATGTTATACGTGAACTAACATGCAAAATGTTTGCAAATTAATCTTGTTTTCATGAACTTTCTCGTTTGAAACACGGTCAAACAGAATTTTGAAACATAAGATCAAAATTGATCCTTCGCATTCCAAATATCTAACACAATCTTAATCATATTAATTGCAGCAACGTTAATTTCTTACTAATTATTCAAGTATTAAAAGTATTGTTCGATTGAAATTCAAGAATATTTCATTATTATTTATACGGTTGTCTTATTTTATATTTTTATTCACAAATACTGAGGTATAAAGATTTTATTTTAAAAATACGATCTTATAATTTTAATTTTATCTCTCACGATTAAGAGTACTTCGTTATTAAAGTATTTAATATTAATTATAAAAAAATCATTGTTTGTACAGAGTGTCACAAAATTCGAAGCAACCGACAATACTCACGGATCTGAAAAAATCCCCGGATTGTAATTATCTATAATTAAAAAATCAGGGACGATTCTCGGGAAATAGTCTTTAGAGGCTCTCAAAGGAATATTTTTATAACGCGTTTATCTTTTAGAACGACCTGTCCTCGGCCAGATATCGCCCGCATGGCCGTTAGTCTCTTAAAACGTCGAAGTTGCGGCTTCCTCCGGGTAATGCCGGCATTAGCAACTTTTGGCCGGGCTTCACGGCGAGAAATTGCGAAAGTAATAAAGCGAGCGAGGTATAAAAGCAGCGGCAAAGTCGGGGGAGGGGGGAGAGGGGAGAAGACACGGTCATATTAATCGGACTGTCGGCATTTCGGGACGGAACGAGGGGAGCGCGATAGGAAGCACGCGATCATCACACGAAGAAGCTGCCCTGTCGCAGGTATCCTGTCTGTCTCCTGTCACTTTACCGCCGCGCGGCGGACTCGCGTTTCCTGAAAAATGCACAAACTTGCCAACGCGCGTTTTTTCGCGCCCCCGCGATCGCGCGCGCACGTCTGTCATGTCGCCGCCACTTTCTCGTTGTCGGAAGCGCGAACAACCTTGCGCGACACCTCGTATCTGTCCCGACCTTTTCATCTTTTTCGCTTCCTCGATTCTTATCACTGGTTCTCGAACTGTGAATACGTGAGACAATTTCAGAACAGACGCGCGCGATAGAATATAAGATTTATATAAAAAAAAAGGAAAGAAATTATCGCGACGCAAAAATTAACTCTAGAAAATCTCGCGTTGTGAATTCTAACATTACTAAATTGTTCCTTTTACCATTATCGTTATTATTTAGCAATATTGTTATTATTATTGAAGGAGTGATAATTGCAAGACTGTCATTATATGTATATGTGATGCTCTAATGACGTGTATTTCGTCGGTAAATATTGTAAACATTATTTTCTATATAACTGTGCGCTTATAAATTTATTCATCTATACATCTCTTCACGGGAACGCAACTGCGTTTCCGGTGGATTAAATTCGAGATGCGCGACTAGCGCTTTAGATGCAAATTATCTTAATTCGCTGTCAGCAGTGCCGTCGGCATCAATTTAGCGGTGACGTACCGTAAATTCGTAAATATTTGCATCGCACTTTGATTGGAAAACTCCAAAACAGTTAACTCCATAACAGTTATAACTCCTCGACATACTCGAAACAACTGGACCGTTCGCGAAATCGCGTCGTCGTGTTCGTGAATTATTTACCAGGGAGAGACTATGACGTTAATTTATGATGCCGTTTTATATAACGTTTTATGTAACTTATTATAACGTTATGCCAGTTTTTTCGCGTCACAGCACATTCTCGCGATGGCGCAAAATAACCGGAATAATTGCGAAATGTGAAAAAAAATTTTAAAAAATTACCCCCGATATTACAACATGCATTAATTTAAGTGAAGAATATAGTTGGTATGGTATGTGTTAACGCGAAAAGCTATCATGTTGCGAAGCTTTAATTATGTAAACGATGGCATAAAATCAATAATTTTAATTATAATTTTCCCATTAATACAGAGAGATTGTAGAGTGTATGTTTTCATTAACGAAAAAATCGATTTCGAATTCATTAAGAGCTTTGTGATTAAAAGCATATTCAATGGTTTCGAAACGCTCTGAGTATTATGGTTATTCCCGAAAAAAATTAGTTCGTTGTTATCTTTCAATTACTTTGCTCACGTAAGTCAGCGGATTAACGTAGTTTTATTCCAATGAGAATATTACCTCAATTTTTCATTCCCTTCGATCGTAAGTCTTCCGCTTGAACCTTCATCTCGTTAGTACACGTCGGAATGGACCCCATCTTGCGAGATACGCCAAAAAAGTTCACCCTGAACTTTTGCTGATGGTTTGCTCGCTAAAAATTCTGCCGTGACAGTATCGAGTTCAGCACATTATATGTGATTTCGAATGTGTATCCATCGACAAATTGTATGTGTGTGTTTAATCGAAATAGAAGATATACTTTTGATAAAATAGAGATTATTTAATTCAAGATGAAATATTGAATATCTTGTCATGATATAATTGATTACGAATTTTTATACCAGTATTATTGAGTTTAAAATAAAAGCCAAAATATAAGCATTCGAAAAAAAACATATTAAGCAAAAAAATATGGCGATTATTAAATTTTCTAATAATATCTTGAGAGTTATATCTCAATTATTTAACATTTAATATTCTGTTGTTTCAACTTGATATTATGCAGTGCTTTAATTTCAGTTGTCTATTAACTATGTAGTAGACAGTTTAAAGTCAGTTTTTTTCATTAATTAATTGAGAAGAGATCGATGCCGTCATTTATAGATAACTCTTCGAAATCGAATGAATGATTATATTACTTGACAAAGTTTTGCCTTATCTTATCTGCGAATTTGCATAATTCGTGTGTTCTTGTGGTTGTCAATTTTTTATCTGCTCGATAATATCGATAGATCGTTTCTTTTAATATTGGAGATTGTTGCAAAACGAATTAAATTATTACATTTGCATAATGACGAATAAAAATTACTCAAATCGAAATAAAATGTCTCGCTATACGTGCAAGCATAACGAAGCGTGGTTATTCATATCTATCGACAGCTTTGTTATCCTTTAAGACAGCACACCGGAATCCTCCCAAACATTGCGCTATGAATGGAAAAAAGCTTCGGTCTTTGAGAATAATCCTTCGGAAACAATTCTCGGAAGAAAAATCTTCTGAAAAATAAACTCTCGGCTGAAAAGAACGATGGACTATTGTTTTCGTTCGGATACCGGCGGGGGTGATGTACGTGTGCTCGCGCGTACTTGTGTTGCTTCGCGTTCGCGCCACTTTCCCCTCCCCCTCCCCCTCCTTTCTCCCCTACCCATGTACCACCCTCGAACGTGCGCGGGTGTGTACGACCCCGATTTTCAGTTCTTTGCGGCATCAAAGTTTTTTCGCGAGAATTTATCTGCCGGCGCCAGAACGAGCTCCCGGCGAGCGTTTTCTCGGGGGGCTAATTTCGCCGCAGTTTGTATTTGCCATTGCGAAGGTCCGGGCGGCAGCCTCGGTGCACATCTCTGTGCAAATCTAAAAGATATCTCGCGAAATGGAACGATACCGTTAATAATGCACCGTTGTGTGAAGTAGCAAGCAATAAATGGAAATGTACCGAATTTTGCTAAATGAAAGTTGGATGGATATTATACGAATCGAAAAATGAAATTTTGATTTTTTTTCTCTCTCGCTCTCATATCTACTCATTTTTCGGTTTTTTTTTTTTTTCTCTCTTCTCCGGATGCAGATATACATATATCGTAATTGATGCGTGATTGTAGAATTTATAGTTTGACATGTATTTCTTTTTTTTATGATTAATATTTTCCATTTTACACGTGCTTTTGTAAGGACAAATTCAATGTAGAATTTTTAGAAACGAATATTTTGTTATTCGATTCTGCTCGAAGTTAATCGAATTCTGTCATGAACATGACGGAGTATTAAAAGTGGGGAGAATATTATCCATAGCTGAAAAACGAGTGGTTTCATCATTTTTACGCGATACGATCGACGGAATTTATGTTATATCGAGTCGAAACTCCGCGGAACAGAATATCGATCTCATTTCATTTATAATTCACGAACGCGTTCGCGATCTTCACTTACAGTTTTGCATATACGTCGATTCTTTTTTTTTTAAGAATTTATTTTTCGGAAGATGTTGCTTCCGAGATTTTTCAGGGATTAATTTCCCAAGGGATTGCGTTGCTCATCCAAGACCGGGGAATGCTCCATTCGTTACTAAAGTTGTTCGAGTGTGACTCGCTCGTGTCGTGACTTGCGCAAAATGCAAGACGTAGCAAGAAGACGTAGAGTGCTCCGAAAGTTGTAAACTTTCTCTGAATTGACTTACAGATTGTATCAGTGAAGTTAAAAAGAATGGCGGTAATTTCAATGTCGCGCGCGCACACACACACACACACACACAAATTAATATAATTTCTTGGTATGTATTAAAAATTAAATTTATCTCTGAATTCATGAAAGCCGTCTCTCGAATGACAGAATGTGATTTTTAAACGCTGCATTCGAAATAACACTTTTTGTAACAACTTTATACCAGAAGCACAATTGTTTCCCCTCTAATTAGGACCTCTAATTAATGAACGTACGTTGATCATTCGCAACCAATCGTGTTTTCATTTCATTGTGAAGAATTACATCATGGATTCGTATTCTAATTACCTCTCATTTAACGATAAATGTTGAATTTTTAAATTTTCTTTGCAACACGAGTGGAGAATTTTTAAATGCATTTTTATGGCGAGAAAAAGGAACATGATTTGTTATACGAATAAAACGTTATCAAGAGTAATCACCCTATCAAGTTAAAAAAGCGATCAATCCCGATCGCTAAATTAAACTTGCCGTGGAGACGCGTCCTGATGCTAGAGTTTTAATACTATCCTAGAATTACGCGAAAACTTTGGTAATTTTTTAAAAGTAAGAGAACAGGTCGTTTTCTCTCTCCCTCCCTCTCTTTCTCGTTTCCAGGAGCGTCTCGGCTAAAACGCAGTCAGATGTAAGAAAGTTTCCGGAGCGAGATCGCGCGGCAACTTTTTTTATATCCGGCTAGGTCTTTAAAAAAGGCGTCAGTAAATGCATCCATCCCGCAATTGCAAACCGTCGCGATATCATTTCAGGAGTATCTCGAGCACGCGCCTAGAAACACAACGTATTTCGCCGAAGGAACATTAAGGCGGAAAGGGGGAGAGAAAGGGAAGATGAGCGATTCTAATCATCCTTTTACGGCACGCGGAAATTTTACGCCCTCCGCAATTTGCTGCTGCTGCGCAAACCCGAAAAGTTTCGCGCTCGCGCGGAAACTTCGTCTACGATTCTCACGATCGTCGTCGACGTCGTAGTCGTCGATGATGAAAGGAGCCAATGAAGTTTCATGCGCGCCTGTAACATTGTGCCTGTCCATCTGAGAAAAATTTTTCCCGTAGCAGCCAGTAGTCGCGTAGATCGATATATCGTGCTATCGCTGTTGAAAATATGCGAAGTCGCAAGATGGATCGTAAGAGTTACACTACCACGGTAATTGTCGAGGAACAAAACTTGACGCACTTGTTAACATAGGTGATTTTCGAAGATATATCCACCAATGTTTACAAAATACTTTCATCTTTCTCACCAAATTATCGTAAGATTTTTTTTAAATGAATTTTTGTAATATTTTTTCAGATATAATAAATTTCATATATATAATTTAATAATAAAAAGAAATTAATAATAAAATATATTAAATAAAGATTTAATGATAAAAATTTCATATAGGTAATATATAGAGTAAGTGTATAAAAAGAGTGGAAAGAAGAGAAATGAGAAAGAAACCGAGTACTCCAATTAACTTCCCGCGCTCTTAAAATCGAGAAAAAGGCGCGTCGATTAACGTTGAAAAATGATTCCGCAACACAATATTGCCTTCTCCTCACCTGTTGTCAGCGAATTGCAATCCGCGCACGTAGTCCTCGCCGAAGTGACAAGGACCGGTGGGGACTCGTACGTGACAAGGGTGAAGGTTTTTCGTCGACCGTGCAGGGTGAAGCGGGGAAAGGGATGGATAGGGAACGCTGGCGCTCCCGGACTAATTATTTTTGATCCCGGACAGGCTCGGACCCGAGCACACAATGGCCGACGGGGGTTTCTTTTGTAACCGGGCGCGATTAATTCCGCGCGGAACGTTACCCCGGGGGCTGCTCGTCTCTCGATCCGAACCCCGTCCATCCCCCTCGTTCGTGGTCCCCTCTGTAGAATTCCTCGACGACCGAAAAGCTCGTTCGCCATGCAAATCCGCGCGCTGCCACCGGGGAGTACCATTAAGGTACTCGAATCTTTTCATGTCCGAACGACCGGCCAGCTTCTTCGAATCGCATCCTGTTTCTTTTCTGCTCAATACAAGAGCGAGTCCGGACGGGCATTTATTTTGCAGCTCCGTCAACCAAACAGGTAACCAGAAATTGAATTGACAAAATTGGCTTTTTAATGATTCTGATAAAATTCTAAGAAATAGAAGGAGAGGAATAAAATATATAATATACAATATGTCAGATAATAAAAATGTACGTAGAGAGAATAAGAGAAAGCGTTACGAGAGATTGATTTTACGCGATAATATATCGACAGTAGAAGATAAGATGAAACCGAGTTCGAGTTTATCAATGTTTTGAATCGATAAATATTATTTATGTTAACTGCATATTGCATCAGAATTCGCGTGCACATTGAATATCGTAGTCGATAACTCTTCCGTTGTCTCGCATATCATGATTTTTCAGTTCAATTTACGTGAACTACTACTTGTCTACTTCTCGCAACAAACAATCGACATGAATTTGCATTGTCGATAAACTCCTGACGACTGACTATAATATTTATCTCTCTCATGCTATTATTTTATCTATTTTATAAAATAAGAAGATGATTATTTTCAATTGCAATTGTGAAAATTCTTAAGAAATTTGTATTCCTTTTTATCAATACATTTTTTCAAGCATCTTATTAATTCTTTTATTCATATAATCCATTTGCATTAAAAGAAAAAGTTTTATATTTCCATTGATTATAAGATAAAATATGAATGCAAAAATTATTAAAAAGTAAAATTGATAAATGCCAATGTTTTGTAGTAAAATCGTGTTGACTTACGTCAAGAAAATAAACGAACTATTAATTGCGGCCGATTTATTCTAAATTTTTTGATTTGATTCGTGATATCGTATGATAATTCAATCATTTATGCAGACATGCATTTGTGACGTGTCATTCGCAAGGATAATTAATGCGCTGTTGAATAGCTTCGTTAATTCTTTATCAGCGATAACACCGATCGCGAAATGTCAGTCTTAAACACGATGAAGTAAACGGTGAAAATCAGTGAATATTTTGCTTCGACAACTTGTCGCGTGAGTTCTTTAACGAATGAGATTAATGATGCCGTCGTTTGAAGCGACTGTAACAACGAGATAGCAACAATGCGATGTAAAATTTGAATTTATTTTTTTAACGCGTATAGAATACAGTCTGTAACGGAACGTGAAGGTAATCGTGTCAATTATTCTTGTACGGCATTTATCTCGCGCCTTTCAGCTTTTACAATGGCAATCCACGTGTATGATTTTGTAACACGCCCGCCATTGATTCCGACTTTTATTCACACCGGAAACGTAATCGGAATACCCGTATATCGCGAGTGCGTATCTCACTCCAGTCCCTTTGTTCGTAGGTCCGGATTTCGTCGATTCTCGACGATAAATTGTATATGAAGCCCGTAGAAGAGCGAATAGATTTGATTCCAGGACTGTCAGATAAGCGAAATTCATGGAGGCTTCGAGAAACGGAGAGCGAGCGCGATTGTAGAGAGTATCGACAATTTATTTTCCTATACTCGCAATAGAATGTGTATGTAAGTAGTACGAGTCGACCGCAATGCCGACGGGATACCGTCCTCTTCTCGACGGAGCACGTTCTGACTTATACATTAAAGCCGCTGCATTCGCCGAAAAGACGGGAGATATTTTGCAAAATTGATACGCGCGCAATGCTCGAAAGTAATACTGCCACGAATAATGAATTTTATTTGCGCAAAAATATTTAATATTTTAATTAGATTCACACAAACGGTGTAATTCGGAAGCGATAGCGCGTAACAAGAAGAATATTCGCGTATTCCCGCGAGCCTAGATGTGCAATATCGACGCGACCACTCGCTCTCCCGCGAGGAGGAAGTGCCGCATCTCGAAAGAAGCTTCATTCCACGTATCGCTCATATACGGCTGCAACCGAAATTTCTTTTGGTGCGCGCCGCCATGCCGGGCGCATATAGGAGTTAGAGGGATACCATATAAAAAACGCCAGCCACCGGCGCATTTATTCTCGAGCTTTCTCGGGGATCCACGACGACGGCGATGGGGTTTGCTCGCGCACTTATTCGACGATGTACCGCCCGCGAGCTTTCAGGAGAATTGCATTAACAAGTCTAAAATAATTCCTCGATTCGCGTAGAGTCTTTCCAAGATGCCAAAAAGAATCTCGTACCTGTCTTTCGTTTCGCTTCTCTCTTTCTCTTCTCATCGATTTCGGACGCGCCTACGATCTTGCAAAGAATTGTCACGTAATTATTTATATTCGTATTAATCCAAAAAAGAATGTTAATAATGGTGCAATCACTGTTTAAGATACGTGTAGTGTATGTGACTTGCAATAATTTTTATTTATGCCTTTTTTATTTATTCGCATTTTTTTATTTTTAATATCAGTATTTCTTATATTATCGTTAAAAATGTATCTTATATTAATATGTATTTTATTGATTTTTTTTTGATATATCAAAGCGTAAGAAATATTTGAGTTATCGCTTTCCATTTTGCTTCTTATGTATATTCGTCATCATATTCGCGTAGAAATTTGGCACTATTTTGTCCATCCCTTTCATGTATCTCTGTCTTTTTCTCTGTATCCATTTATCTTTCTCTTTCTTCTTCGCCCTTTTTTATTTGCGCTTCTCTCAAGCAGTTTCGGCGGAGCACTTTGCCCGATAGCGAGACGAGACGGTCGCGCGTCTTCCGAAAATCCGATTTCCGTCACGAGCGAGCTTAAGGCGATCGGTCGATATCGCGGGATTACTCGTGTAACTGTGGAGTGCTACACAGGGAGCACACAGCTCCCGATTTCCGTGTCGGAATGGTCATTTTTCGAGATAGACGCCGGCGCGCGCTGTTTATCCAATTCCCTCTTCTAATGCATCGGACGTCCTTTGGCTAATGGCGCGGCAGGATCACGTGGCGGTAGCTTCGTCGAATTCCAAACAGGTTTTCTCGTGTTCCACGAATAAGAGTGGTACTCGAGTTCTGCGTCACGATCAGAACGATAACGTTAAACATCGAAGAGCGAAAGATCGAAAGTCGCATCTCATCAGTTCGCGAAATCGATACTTTATGAAGGATTACAACCGTGAAGAAGTGGAATCGACAAATAAAGAACTTAGAAATAAAATATATTTTTCGAAACGGGAAAGAGAATAACTTTGTTTAATTCAAAATTTTAATGAAATTTCAATAAAAATGTAATGTTAATTTTACTACTCATCTTTATCTGAAAATAATGCACAGGAAGATACATAATAAGATTATATTTTTAATTTAATATCGAAGAAATTGATGAAAAAAATTTTTCTTTTATATTTTTTTAAGATATAAGAACTATATTAGAGTCAATAGTAATTTGGAAATTGAGAGAATATTTTCTCTCGCATGTTTCAGATTTTTTAGATATAATGAGTTCGAAATAAGGACTCACCAACAATTTCCTTGTTTGTTACTAATGTATGAAGCCATGTTAGTACTGACGCGATTAAACTATACTAATTTATTCCGGGCTTTAAAGTCCGACTTTTCTCGGTTTCGCGGGAATTTGTGAAAACCAGAAGTAACGAAACAGAAGGGGATATCGCGCGCGCTGAATTAATTGTTGGACATCTTAGCGGTGCGATAACACCGGAGGAACCTGTTAATTTCCTGCTACGTTGAAAATACGGTTATTTTATGGTAATTAATCTTAAAGCGAGATGTTGCAGGGTTTTTATATCTTAATTATGCATCGTCTCGACGTAATACATTTCGACTCGCGCTGTCGTACTATTGTCAAACTAAACATTAATTGAGAGAGATTATATCAATAAAATTATATATATATATATATATAGTAAAATAACAGTTTTTGCAGCGTTTGTTACATTATAAAGATAGAAGATGAAATATAAATATAAATGTAGAGATGAAATAGAAATATAAATCCGCGTTCGGCTCTTAGTAGCTCGTTGTATAGTTTGAATTTAGAAATATAAATGTACATAAAAACCTCTGTCATTAATATCAAATTTTGAAAGTTTTAATGTTTCAAATAAGAGTTTTTTCTCCATTGTCGAGATAGATCTGAAAATAGCTTCCAAGACAATCTTAAATATTAAAGAAAAATTCAATTTGTAACAATTAAATATTCACAATTTCGATCTGCGACCTTATAAATTATAAAAGCACAAATCTATATGCGCTTTTCAGATTCAACCAGATTATATTCAAGAGTATATCTGTCTTGTGGATAGACGCCGACGTATTTGACTCAGATGAAATGAAACTAATGGGTCCTTCTTTTATACCAAGTGGTTTACCGTTCTTTTTTCGGATCGCACAAGTCCTTTGAGAGTAACAGACGGAACCAATTTCTAATAGTTTCTTTCATGCCTTTTACGACGCATTCTTTTACATGGCGAGGTAACGCCGCCGCGTGGATATTTGTTTTTCAGACTTATTTTCGTATTTCGATGGAACTAACGCGCGACTTGAATTAGGTATGAAACTCAACGTCTCATGACATTTCATTAACAAATCTGTCATATATCTATGCATACATTTCCAACTCTAATTTACAAAATGTCATACAGTTTCTTCAATATTCGTATTTGAATGTATATTGCAACCGCCAAAAAAAAGCAATAATTTACTCCAAGCAAATTAGCAATCTCTGAGGAAAACCAATAATTTGTTGTGACGGGAATATAAAAAAATGGAAATGTGTTATGCTAAGATACGATTATGACAGACCACCGCGAGATTATATGTGTGCGCCAGATTTCAATTTTAGTAAAGAATAATTTTCGTGCCACTTGATTTCTGAACATCGACTCGCGTTAAATTCAGCTAATTTTTATTTTAACGACACATCGCATTAATCTTTCATATTACATATGTCTGCATATATATTTATGTGATGAGCATTAATAATTTATTGCGACAAAAATAAGAACACTTACAAGATTGACACATTTTAGTGGGAATAAATCGATACTTTCAATCAAGGATTTTTATTATAAAGCGCTACATTATTAAAATTAAATTTCCGTTTCTAATATAACATTTATGAATTTCGATATTACTGTAATTGTCATAAAAGCTTAAATCCACTCATAAAGTAATATCCATAAAGCAGATTTAGAACCGATTTAGAGCGTCTCGAGAAATCTTTGATCTCGCGCGGTGTGAAACGGACGCACGTATCTCGCAAGATACATTGCCGACTTTACGGCTAATGGCGCGACGAGGAACAGGACGGTCGACAATAACGCGGTTTATGTGAAGAGCGGATCATAAATGCGCCTGGATCGCGCAATAAAAAGAGGCTCGCAATGCGAAAATTGTTCCTTATCGCGCGCGCGAAGGGTTGTCCCTGGAAGGACGATTCGGAAATGGAAAAGATTAGTGAGCAGGGACTCTGAAAGGGAGAAAAGAAAGAGAGAGAGAGAGAGAAAAGACGAGAGAAAGACGAGATGATCTACCGAGGTGAGATCGCAGTTTCGGTCACAATTGCATAGGATTCACTTCAGAGAGAAGAAATCGCGCACAGGAGAGCGCTACGCGATTCAACCTTCACTTGACTTCTCGATTTCCGTCAACCCCTCATAATAACCGGCTTTTTCGCAATCTCGAAAAACGGCGCCGATTATTTCACGAGTTTTCGCGCAATGAAGGCGACAATTGCAGCAAAATTGCAACCGTCGCGCTAGACGGGCTCTCCGAGTAAATCGGTTTTAGCGAGTCGCAGTGATTTGTGAAACGCGTAATTGTGTAAGGACATCGTGGAAAAACGTTGCAGAGAGAGAGGCGGTCCTTCTTCTTCGCGCGTTCGTCTTGAAAATTTATTTACTCCGCGTAGTTTGGATCCGCCTCGTGTTCTCGGCGTTCCAATTAACGTAACGTAATTTTTTCGCGTATAAAAGAGTGCGAGATGGTCTCTCGGTGAAATGGTCTCTTGATTCTTGCGCGAGATAAGGATATAAAATGTAGCGATCCGGAAAAATATCGGTCGAAAGTTCGACGATTAATTCGGGATGGAGATATGCGAAGCTGGTAGTTAGCGGCTGAAATTTATGGTAATTCGGTTATTTGCGTCATTCGCGATGCTCTCGATACCGCGACCGCCGCTCGCTCGGTCTCAGAAAGAAAAGTTCAGTCCGCGTCTCTCTCATTTTCTCGAATCCCTTATTTGAATTTACAAAATGCGTTTGAAGGAGACTCGCTCGGGAAAAAGTTACGACCGCTTCTCTCGTTTGATGGAACCGGGAAAATTTGTGCGTACAACCCCGCCGCGGTTTCCAACAGTCTTACTTCTTCGATGCAGCGCGACGGGACTTTTAGTAGATTCTGCTTTCCTACTGACGAACTTGTCGGAATCACACTAAACCTTCCTTCTCTTTCGTTATATTCTCCCGGATGCTTTCTGATTTTAGCATTGCGAGAAATTATAGTAATCCCTCTATAAGAGCACTTGTCTCTATACAATCTATCCAGTCATATTTAACTGAAATATTTATAAAATTAATATCTAACATATTAATTACATAACATTTAATCATGTTATATTATTTTTTCAATTATTTCTTAAAATCTTTTCTCGTTTCCGTAAGGAATATTGTACAAGGTTTTTGGCACATACAAAGTGTTAAACTCGCTACTCGAATTAC
Source organism: Lasius fuliginosus (assembly GCA_949152495.1). Taxonomy (NCBI): domain Eukaryota; kingdom Metazoa; phylum Arthropoda; class Insecta; order Hymenoptera; family Formicidae; genus Lasius; species Lasius fuliginosus. The sequence goes on along the minus strand of OX424443.1, from coordinate 11,797,187 downwards.
TTCTGTCAATTTTATCGCGTAAGCGCGTCTCTTAATACATTGAACAATTATCCCGTTATTATACTTTTGATGGTGGAAATAATATTATTTGTGTAAATGCTCGCCTATATTGCGCGACAGTTCGCTATTAAAGAAATATCATTCGACTTATAATTCTTTAATAATTACCAGATAATTGATTATTATCGATTATTCATTGACCCGTAATACATCATTCGATTTATAAATGCAGCGGGCTCTTTCGCTAAATGACAATATATGATATAATGATGGAGCAACGGCGTTGTATCACAGTGAGCACTTTGCCGCACGATTTTCCTATTTACGAGCGATGCGTGCAGTATAAAAAAGTCTGAGCTCGTTACGGCGGTATCGTAACAGCAAAAATTCTAAGCGACTGAATCTGCGATGCCGGCGGCAGCGATGATCGAGAAAAGAACGGGATCGCGATCGCGTATATCGTTATCCTCTTAACGATTATCCTCGAAGAGGCTTCTCTTCGTCGTCATCGCGAAATGGAAAGACAGAGAAAAAGGAGAGACGCGCGGAAGAAAGCCGCAGCTGCGCACCCGCAGTATCTTCGCGTCGAATGGGATCTGTAAAAAAGTATAGCGTGCCCCGTTGCGGACGACCTTAAAGTCCGCGATGTATCTATTACGTCCGCCACAATTTCCGGTTAGAAGCCGCCGGAAGTTCGGAAAGAAGTTTTCGCGGTTACGGGAGCCACTTCGTATACGCCCCAACTTGGTAATAGTTTTACGACTTTTCGGGCTTACGAGGTCGAGCCCTGCGCTCGCGTCGAATTAGCGGCCGGAGACCTCCGAGCTCTTTTGAGTCCCGAAGTGCCGTGACCCGCCGCGAACAAAGCTTATCCGACATTTCCCCGAGAATGAGGTGATTGTACAGGGTGTCCCGCAACCGATTTTATCCCTTTCCTCTGTAGACACTTTAACCACGAAGTCGAAATTTCCTCCCATTTACGGCTTTGATGCTGCGAGAACTTAATAATGAAAAGACTGACAAAGAAAATACTTCATTGCAAGTTTTTTTTTCAAAAGTTTTTCAGTTTTTTTTTTTTTTTTTTTTAGATTGTATGTACTATAGTCGCTCAAAAATATAATGAAATATTACAATAAAAAAATCCTTTGTTCTTTCAAAACATTTTTTACTAATATATATGAAGGCATTCTCTCTCTCTCTCTCTCTCTCTCTCTCTCTCTCTCTCTCTCTCTCTCTCTCTCTCTCTCTCTCTGTCTAAATGAAATTTTGCTTAAATATCGTTTGAATATTGTGCATTTTAGTAACTATACTTTCTTTAAATAATAAATAATGTTTTTCCTTCTTCAGAAATACAGAAGTTATTAAGTTTCAAGCTGAAGAATCCATTTTCCGTAACATTTATCTTTCGTGACCAAACGTTCTCTCCCCTTGTAGCCTTCTCTCAGCACGATATAATGTGACATAAAAACCGGAAAAGCTTCTGACGATGCGATATATTTTTCTTGCTCAACGCACTGAATTGGGCATATTCCGTATTGATTGCGCGCGTCGCAAAAGGAGCATGAAAACCCTCCGGATTTCACAGCGAAATTGATTATCAGCAGGCGATATTGGCGCGCAAAAAATCGATTTCCGCGCAACGGATACATCAATCATAATCTGCTTAGCTCGTGTAACCTTAATCATTTTAATCGATCCGACAATGGCACAATAAACGTACGGCCACGATGCTAGATACAATATCTTAATGATTGTGTATTCACTGATTGACCCGATACAAATCTTGATTATTTGATTACGCACCTTCGCAGTCGAATATCGACATAATTACAAACGAAAATACAGAAATATGCTTCTCTAAAATAAAATAGAATTATTGATATTTTTGGATAAAGATACACGTTGCAATAATTATTTTGTACTTCTTGTTACGGAAATTGCTTTTTTTTTTTACACAAAGATATAATTGTTCACCACCTTTTTACATTTTAATTTTTAATTTAATATTATCTGCATCTTGATATCTAATCTACAAATAAACTAAGTAATTAAGTAAATTAATATTAAATTAGTAAGATTTTCTTATACACATTTTTCAATCTTTCAGTCTTTCACACGTTCTTTGTTTCATAATTTAGAAATTCTGTGTTTCTGTATTTTCATGACATTTCATTTACCAGTAAGAAGCAGTAGCTTCCGAGGGGAACGGAGTTAACGAGAGGAATAAATAAACTTGCTAAAGTACACAGAGGATTTTGCGGACCGTGTGTGATATATATATATATATATATATATATATATATATATATATTTATATAGCCAACAACAAACTCTCGAAAACAAACGTTTCTTTCTTATTGTTCTAGCGGGTAACAACGTGAACGAGCCACCTATCCTGGAGGCCGGTGGATACCCCACGGGTTTGCCGCTCTCGGAATCGACCAAGGTCGGGACAGAGGTGTTCGTCCTGAAGGGCCACGATCCCGAAGGATCGCCGGTGAAATATGGCATACAACTCACGGATCATTTCGTCGTCAACCCGCGCACCGGTGTCATCACTCTGGCGAAGCCGCTCAATCGCGAGGTAAGAAAACAAAAAATGTCGATTGGTTTAGGACGGGACGGTCTTATCGGAGAGAAAGCTTGCGCGCAAATTGCATGCAGCCCTTATTTGAGCGACCAGGGTCGATCTTATCTCGCTCGCGACGCTCGGAGCTCGTATCGCAATATTTTACGTGCAGCTTCACCTACATCGTTTATCTCCACTAGTTTGTTTTTGATTTCTCATTTTCCTCTAGGTCTTAATATAGACTGACTATAATATAGGCAGAGAAAGAGAGAGAGAGAGAGAGAGAGAAGAAAGATTTATTACATTTATATTAGGTTTTTTTATTATTAATCGATATTGATGAAGACGGCTTACTTTACTAGATTAAATCTTTGCATTTGAAGATTATTGAAAACAAGCAAGTCAAAATTACAAGGATTATTAAAAGTGATCTAAAATTATTAGTGTTTGGGATACATATATAATTGCCTTTCTGAAACAAGCCGAAAATCTTAGGAACGACAAGATAAATTTAATCGAGTTTAAATGAACGCAATCTAAGTTGAGGATCGTGATTCTTTGAATCCTTTTTTCTAAATTAAGACTGGAATTGCAAGCTGATTAAGGTAAAAGGAAATCGACAATTAAATTTAATTAACCAGGACTGTCGCCAGAAGCTGATTAAAAATTTATCTATTGGAACAGTTGATTACTTCGCTCTACTCTTGTTAAATTCATCCTGTTTGGTAGAGTTTCCTGTAGTACATGCTATATTTACATTACTTACAGTACTTACATCGCTGTAAAGTAAACAGCGTCATGAATACTGCTTATGAGGTTCATGCAACTACTTAAGCCCTAAGAGGGCACGCTTGAGTTTGGAGACAGTGCCTTTATCTTCAGCGTGTCTTCATGCCCGAAATGCAGGGAGCAAGTAATTAGTTGTCATCAAACATATAGTGCCAGGGATATTAAATACTTAGCACTTTAATTGCGTTGTGCGAAATAGTATGAATTGAGTAAAAATAAAAAAACTTGCGATATTTCAATTTCAACGCGTAATTAAATTCAGGATAACATAAAATCATTGAGCATTTTTTTATTTATTATTCTTTTCACAAACTTATCCCGCATTTATGTCATGCAAAAAAAAAAAAGAAATTATGTTATCACTAATCCCCGAACGAATCAACTATTCATGTATCTTTCTATCTCGCAAAGTCGAAGCCGAGATGTATGTAAATCTCATTCCTCCATTTTCGTGCACAATCGTGTGAATATTTTATATCGAGTTAATTTTTATTATAATTGTATGCAAACCACATTTCGTTGATTGAAATTCGCGAGCTTGTCTAACGATCGTTACGTACATTTATTTTGCAAAATCGCCAAGTGATCGAATAATATATAGTACGCTGTGACATATTCATGTTCGACTACGCGTTTTGCAAACGGCGCATCACTAATTTACAGAATTTAGGTTTAATCCCATCTGATCATATCTCTCCGAATCATAAATATTAGCGCGAATCGGTGCGCGGAGAGATCGATTGATTCGAATATGTTATAAGCTTCGATGCGACTAAATACAAATTGGATGTCATTTGTACAATTTCACGGTAATCTCGGCATATTCGTGCACATATTTTTACGCATTCTTGCTTTTTTTTTTTTAATAAACGTATAATTATTTTTTCACGCATTGCAATTATTTGTTTTATGGTGTAAGAATTCGAGTGCGATAATGGTCGATGTTTAATTGTCATAAGTAATTTTCGTAGAATATAATTTTTTTTCGCGTCCGCGGCTTCATCTAATTTGTACATACACGAGACATCTTTAACAATCGGACAAGATACACACTACCCTAGGAAATATCCTGAAAAACACTCCAAGAAAGATATTTTCAAGAAAATCTGTCCGCGTTCGCGCAAAATTACACGCCGAAGATTACGAATGCTTGCGAATATTTGGCGGGCGCGAAGCACCTGCGCCGCCGGTTAGATTCATCTCCTGTTGTAGCAGGTCGATACAATCGGCACCAATTCGGCACCAAACGGGCTTGTCAGCTCTTGGAGCGTGAAACAAATGTCGGAAATTTTCCGTCGCCGTATGTATACGTGTCCGCGGTGGATTCCCAACGGCGTTCGTTCGATCGCTGTCGCAATCGGCGGCATTTATACGCCCGGTGCCCGATGTCGCTCAATGCGATTAATGCGATTACGTTGTCCCGGGGACACATAATGCAACTGCCGCGTGCGTGGATTTTCGTACGTTGACCTGCGCCGATCCCCATTGATTTAATCTAGCTAAATAGGTTTGGGACGGTTCGCACGCGCTCGCGCTAATTCCCGAATGCGTGTATAATACGAGCGTGCATTAGGCGAGATTCGCGCCATGTCTCCCTTTCATGGTCAAAATTAATAAACGGCCACACTCGAATCTCTAATCCATTTTGCCGTACGAAACTCTGCACGTGCAAACGTTTCATGAAACCTGTTTCAATGTAATTATCAGTGGGAATAATTAGTGTGCATAATTTCGTTATCTTTGTAATTTCACGCGAAAAATAACGCTACACATGTCGTTTTGATATATTAAAGAAATATATCTATAAAAAAATCGAAGAAATATATGTATAAAGATACAACGAAAAATAAAGAGATTTTCCTAACTTCTCGTACAAGAATATTAAATGATCGGTAAATGACTGATGCAATTGACTGCATTTTTATAAACTTCTAACTTTTATTAACGAGGAAAGTTGAAAAAATTATGCTTTAATCGGCTGGAAAAATTAAATTCTTATTTTCTCTCATCAGAGATAGGAACGTCATGTCTTTCTATATATAAACAATAGTATTTTTTTAAATAATTAAACAATACGATTCTTCATGATGGCAAAATCTGTTCTGTCAACTATTTATCGTGTCCTATATCTATTCCCATCGCTAGAGATTCGGTAAACCGAGAGCCGACGGCTCGGAACCGCCACGTCTTTTTCATCTCCCAGGGGCGTGCCGTGCCTGTTCTGGAAGTCGTGAAAAATCAACGCCGATAAAGTTAGTCCGACAAAAGTTTCGAAGTCCCCGAACCTCAGGCGAGCGATATACTAACCGACGGCCGATCGTAGATACACATTTGGAAGTTCGGAATCCCGTGGACGTTTCGCGCAACGTTTCAGCCACAATTTCGCGAATTACTTCGCGCGAATACGGCTCTCGGAGATCAGGTCAGGTGAATTTTGACACATTTTCAAGCATGCACGAATCTTTGAATTACTGTGATAAAATTATATGACAGGATTTTGAGGCGGATTCTGTATAGATTGAAAACAAGAAAATCAGACAGTTTTAAAAGGGTGCGGCATCGATACAATAAATTCAATGCTACATTATATTTATACATTAATACTAATTATTTTATTAATGATGTAATATATTATTTTTGTACTTATATTTATAGTACTTTTTATATATATGCTGCGTGTATCCTTTTGAGAAAGGATATATAATATTTTTCATGCTCGTTTCTTTCCGCGTATAATGCAAGTAATTTAGATTTACATTTTACGTAACAAAGGAAATTTTACGCGCGCTATACGAATTCGCCTCTCAAAGGCGAAGAAGCGACGAGGAAAACTTGCATATTGCAGAAACGTCGTGCATCTCGAGAGATGCTGCGCGATATGTGTGCTCGGCGAAGGAGAAATTAACCAAAGCACGTGCAAGACCCGCTTGACTTTACAACGTGAAAGGATTTCCGGGTTCATTTGAGAATGTGTCTAATTAACACGGCGAAAGAGAAAAGAAAATGGAAGGATCGAAACCTGCTCTGCAACTTCTCATCTAATGACAAAAAAAGTCGTATCTCGCGTTTCCAGAACGGTTCATCGATATGTTCTCAAATCTTATCGCGATAAATGTTCTTTGACAATAATTCGAAAAGATTACCTGTTGCCGAGATATGCGTCACGAGTAAATTAATGTGAATTGTTCCAAACAAAGTCGCACTTAGAAAATATCGATAAAATTAAAAAAAATATCAACGGAGGAACTGTAACAAATAATAAATGTGTATATTGGAGGCTAGCCATGCTATGTAATAACTATTTACTCGGGAACAATTAAAAATAATTGCTTTCGGTGGGAAAAAAATATCGAGATAGCGAGCACGGACAAATCGATTACCTGGAGTTCGCTCGTTTGGTACCAACATTGGTATCCCCCTTTTTTATATTTTATTTCTAGTATCGTATTTTTGTGCTTTTTCTCTCTTTTTTTTTTTTTAGTAGTGTATTGGGGACGCGAGTCTTTTGATTGCGGCATCGAAATAACGGGCGCAAAAATCTCGATGTTCGGGATTAATCGAAACTGTTCACCGGCTACAAAGGCCGCAGAAAAATCGCAGTTATTTTGATTCCCCTTTAGTTTCTGATGGACAGCGACGCATACGAAAACAAACGGTCCGCTAACGTTGTTTCACGGGAACAATCGGACTGGAAAATAGTGGCGATGCAGCGTTACTGCTTTAAGGATGGACAGGGCATCGTTCGGACCGCATGATCGGAGCCGATCATGCGAACTACGTGATTCTCGCTTCGCGGGGAGCAGGTAACGCTCGTGTAAAATATCGCGAACGCGAACTAAAAGCGATTATTACACCCCGCTGGCTCCGAGGGTTTTCGCGGCCTGGCTTAATTGCAAAAATATCATCACCGCGAAATGAAAGCGGCGAGATGACGGAACGCAGAACGTGCTTTGCATGGTACACGTACGGGGTTTTTACATTATAATAATTTATAATATATAAAATTGCATAAAACGCATAATCTATTATTATTTCTCGCCGCAAACCGCAGAATAATACCGTATTATCTTAGCGACTATCCATATACCTTAATACAGGGTCACACTATTTACGTGACGGACTTTCCCTTCTCAGGAGCTCGTAAGCTCATTAGCTGCGGGTTACCGTTCTCTTGCTCAAGAAGACTGAAATAACACAGTTGTAATATCACGTCGTAAATGAGTAAACGGCGCTCACGTTCTTTCGTTAATTTCACCGTGGATCATTATCAAATTTGAGCTAAATTATTCTACAAATTATACGAAGTGTTTCAAAAATGCCGTTAAAATTCCGACGACGCGTTCCAAGACATAAATGTAAATCTATTTATGTACATAAATCATATAGAAAGAAGCTATCGCATCAGGATGAAAATAAATTAACTAATTGTTGTAATTATTGATATAAATGATAATCGATATTTGATCGGATCGCAACGCGCCAGTTAATTATCGTTCTCTCTACTGAACGACCAATTAAACGAACGCTAACGTAAATAACGTTGATAACCGCGGATAAAACATGATTGTGGGCAGCGCGATGGTCAACCATATGCAAATACGCAACGGTGTTGTTCGCGACGGTGACAAATTCAGGCCTGCCTGGATTTGTTGTGTAATAAAGTTTTATTGTCGACGTCACAAGTTATTATGGCCATTCGGAAACGTCGTTGTTTCTCTACGCGCTCGCGCTGGAAACGCGTTTGTCAAACTCGCTCGAGATGAACGCGACTGTACGAAGCAATAAAGCTAACTGCTAATTCGGTGTTCGTTGGGGGTTCGAGCTGTTATTGCTGATCGGATTCGATTACACCGAGGACAGTAGCGATATTTTTCGGTCAGTGAAATCATGATTGAGATCGCTCATTGAGATTAATCTCGCCGCGAATCGCATCGGAGGAGCATAAATACGTGTACGTTATCTGCCCGAATATCCACTGCAGAATATATTCCGAAATAAGCAAGAAACGGATCTTTTACGGATCGAGGCGATTATATTTAGTGTGTCGGCAAAGTATAGTTATACACTAAACGATCTCGTTATCGAAACTGATAGGAAAATTCCAGCGACTAAACTGAGAATACCATACAATTAAACACACGTATTTAACGTAGGTTACAGCGATCGTAATATAACAGTGCTGCTAATTAAGAACTAAGTCGTAGTCCGCGACACGTACTCCGACCATTTCGCAACTAAAGTGACAGCGTAAATTAATTTCGAGTTTCGCACTTGGCGGATTTCCGTATTTCTGTGTGCGTTCTGTAATGAATAAATTTATTTACACATTCGTTCGCGTTGGTTCCTACTCTAATATTTCACCGAAGTATCAAATATTTATATCCATTAGAGAACGATACAGTATTATCGTGCGTAGTTATTTTTTTATCATATATCATAAATAGAACTACATTCTCTTAAGTCTTATTTCTAATATGCTTAATTTGAACAAAGCTGTAATTCAATTGCAAATTAATTTTTCATTTGTTAACAGGTTTAAAATTACAAGGATATATAATCTTGAAAATTAAAAAATTATGTGATACATGATAATTTTTCTTGAGATTTCTACTAATAAAAAATAGATCTCAAAATTGTCAGATAATCTGTCAGTCGGATTAAAGTTAGTTCTATACATACGAAAGCAATTATCATAATTATACCGTCTGTTAAATCAGAGGAGAGGCCATCGAGATTTCCTTTCGACGAGGGTGCGAAATAAATCGCGAACCTTCGTACTTGGCCTCGGGTCTCGAGAAATGGCGAGCGTTTCGATTCGTGTATAATTAATTATCGCTTTGGAGAGAATGGGAGCGGAAGAAGGAACGCTTTCGAAGGAAGAGTTGTTGGGATAGCGTTCACTTTCATCGGAACGGGAAGGGGAATCGGACGCGAGGCGCCGCTTTTCGGCCATAAATTTCGGCGCGTTTATGCAGAGGCGCTTTTCCCGTATAAATGAAAAAGGCAAGCGCGAAAGGAATATGGATGGACTTTCCCATTTCAAGCACGTAGCGATCGTAGCTCTCGTAACTCTCCAACTAATCCTAAAGCGTGAAAAGGCGCGGATACACGTGACGGGAGGTATGAAGAGGAGGAAGGAGGGGGAAGACTATAGGGGAGAAAAAGGGATCGGAATCGCGAGCCAGAAAATTCGGTGTCAGCCGGTGCGGTGCATCGGCTTCATATTTGTTGCCGAAGTGAAAAGTGACATAGGAATGGCGCGGCGCCGCGTGTCGCGCTTGTCTTTGACTTTCAGAAACCTAGCATCCATACTTGAACCACCGGCACAGCAGGTGGATAGAAGAGACATCGTAAAGCGAGGATCATATTGCATCAGAGGGATTCTAAAGAGAACGCTCGGAAAATCCAAAAATTGTGTATAAAAGATATCAGAATTTTTTTACAATGTTTTTTTTAACTTTATATTGTACAAAAAAAAACAAAAACTTACATTACAGTTGAAATAGATTACGAGAAAGCGTGTAGAAACTCAGACTAATCAACTATTTTCACGAGTAGAGAAATCAAATGTAAGTACTTATTGAAAAAAAAGTTGTAGACAAATCGATATTGGGGTCTTAACGACGTGATATACTTGTGTTCTTACGACCTAGTTGTGAAAATGTAACGAACAGATTATGATTTATTGTACGGAAATATATGTATAAGAATATCGTTCAATTGGTCCTTTGTCGAAAGGAATAATTGAAGCAGCCTGCCAATAACTCGACGCAACTTGCTCGAAGCACTGTCGAGCATATATATTGATATTAAAGTATTCGAAGTGAAAAGGAAAATCGATATCCTTTAATTGGCTCGGTATGTGGTTAGTTATTCTGGCGCATATAATTTTATTATCGCCCATGCGTATGCGCACTATTAAGTGTATGATCTAGATCAATTAGTTCGTTTTAATTTAGATTTTACGAACAAATTGATTACTGAAATATACGATAGCCGAATCCATCCGTATTCGATATAAAACATTTATTTAGTTTTCCTTTCATTTTACATAAAAATGTGTAAAAAGGGAAAAGTATATTTAGTTATCTATATAGATGCGGGAGGTTTACATCCAAACTTATAGAATATTCTCTGAAACTATACTAATTAGGATAAATAAAACGCGCGCACAAGAGTAAGATTAATGAACGTTTGCTAATAAAATAGGAAGAATTTCGGGCGTAATGTTCGAGCATTGCCTGAATTCGGACCGTGAGAGATTAACGAGTTTCTCGTGCATCGCATAGCAATATTTTTCTAGCAATCCAACTGCAATTTAATCGTATTCCCATTACGAACTTTTCTGGCTCCAAAGTGGAAGAATGGCTCCTTATCCCCGAAGTCGTTTGGATTCTCAAGTCTCGCAAACTAAGTTCCAACCGTAGATTACGCCTAGTAATAGCTCGGTTTCTTATTTCCATTCAATATCGATGATGCCATCGATTAATGAATACAGCATTCTATTGTGCTGCTAAAACTTTTTTTAAAAACCGTGATACATCAAGGATTTTGTTAACAAAATCATTTTCCGATAAATATAAATCGCAATCTACCCTCTGTGATATCGTAAAAAGATTATTCGTTTCAAATGTTATTCCGAATCATTGTATTGTAATTTCGCGCGATTTCACATATGCCGATTATGGCCCGTGCTCTATTTCATGAAACTTTGTTTTTCACGTTGCATTTTATACTTATACTTATTTCAGTGATTTTATTCCCCTTTTGCAATACAAATAAAAAATGCAAAATTCAATAAGAGAATAATCGAAACTTTTTAATGAATCTCTAGTTTTTTATTATAAAATTGTTGTTTCAATTTTATCGCCACGTTTAAAACGCTCGCGAGCGTGTAAATAATCATTGTTCTTATAATTAAAAATCGAAAAATTAAATGCAAAAAATAGCGCAAGTCTCGAAAGCTAATATTTTAGGAAAAATGAATTTAAAAGCTTGATAAAAATAAACGATTCGATCTTGCGTTGGGAATATTACGAGACTTGTTTCAGAAATGCGAAATAAATTCTCTATCCATCAATCTATCCGCTACTGTCTACAATCTCGGTAATAAAATCACGATCGGCGTACAAGCTCGACAATAAAATCGCGCTCTCGACGTACACGCAATCTCGACTTTCTCTCTCCCGGTCTCGTCGTAATAAAATTGGGATTATTCGTAACGAAGCATGTACTCTCCCGGTCGGAAAATAATGCATCGCCGATGGGAAAGACATACTCTTTTTCTCTTTCTCTCTCTCTCTCTCTCTCTCTCTCTCTCTCTCTCTCTCTCTCTTCCTCTCGTGTCGTGCCGGAATGGCGAAAAGCGCGCGCTATGTGTCGTATAACCGTTCTTTTAGAAGAGCGGCCGCTCGCGATCGTCAAACAGCAACGGATTTATTGAAAAAGTGCCGCACACCTGATATACAATCGCAGCAACACACCGATGGCACGACGAGCACGCTGACGAAAGCGGAGCGCTCGCCAGGAATGACCAGAAAGAGGCGGTTCGTTCATGGTCGATGGTCAAACTATCTGCTATCCCCGATGCCGGGCAATAAAAGCACACCGTCAAGGCCTGATGCAGCCGGACGGCCCTTTGTCCGGCAGATTGCAATGCGAATTTCCAAGCATTGTTTACGCAAACGCGCGCGAACGCGCTATGCTGCTAGCCAGCCGTTAAATAATTTCATTGCGATAGTATCCGGCATTTACGCTATGCAGTTGAATGGCTTTGTATAAATGGAAACGGACGCGCATCGGCGGAAAAATGTGAGGAAATATGCTTTTAAAGAGTTGCCTTTAGAGAAATTACGGACATTTCGCGATATATGTACATATATGAACGTGGTGTTAAAATATTCTCGGGGGAAAGACGATTTTGTCATATATTTATGACGTAAATAGAATACAGTTGTGGAAGTATGTGCTTCTTTTGCTTTCTTTACCTTAATCAAATTTGATTTTTCTCTTCTGTATTGTTTAATGTAATTTACTTAACGAGCCTACAAATTATATCACGAATGATTTTTTTACGATTTATTCGATGAATTATATCCTTTCATTTTCTCTTTTGCAAAGTTTTGAAATTATGCATCTTCGTGCTTTAAGGAAAGGTTGAGATAATAAATGTAAGAGCTTGTAAGAATACAGTATAGTAACGCGATATAAGAAACGCTAATTTCCTGTCGCGTGTTACAGAGGAATCAGGTAGAATGAGAAGGAAAAGAATCGTTGACTCTAGAGTTATTTAATCGGATGCTGTCAGTATAATCGGGTCTTAAAGAATGAATTATTGCGGCGTAGCAAGGATGTCGATCAGCCAGTCTCCGCCAGGAAAATTGCGTAATATTGACAAACGAATAATTAATTGCAGCATTTTATAGTTTACTGTCTACGTCCCTTCAATTTTCGGGTATAAGTCTTTAAAAAATAAAATAAATTTTAAAACAAGATTAGGAAAAAAAAGGAAATTAATCTTCGTGTGTGATGAGTTTAAATTAATATATTCATATTTATATATTTCTCACACACATGATACGCTTTATATTTTATTTGCAATAGTTGGAACGTATTTATGTTATTTATCTTTTGCTAATTTGATATTTTGCTCGAGAAAAATAAAAATAATAATAAATTTTGATATATAAGAGCGATCAAAAAATTTACAAACGTTCACGCAAAGCGGTTTCTCTTCTCCTTCGCCGCAACGAAACGAATGCAAACGCGTTTACCTCAATTCACCTTACGACCCTGGCTTACCCTTTCCCGACCCGCCGTTGATATCCTCGTCATTACTTATGGCACCGCGAAGGCTGCTTATGGCGCGGAGTCTGCGGGCACGTGTAACTTTATGAAAGCGTTTGCAGCGACAAACTGCGCGACCGGCTGCATACGTTACATACAGATATGTGCACCGCAAATGCATTCTCGTTAGAGAAATGCGCATCGCGCGATTCCGCCATGAGCAACCAGCGCGACCGTTCGTCTTTTATTTCACACCTGTTCGGCGACCCAAATCCGCGGTGAACAAGATTCCCTCGCGATTTCTCCTATCCCGGAAATAGAAATGAGAAATCCGAGTCTCAGCTTTCTCGCTTCCTATCATTTTACTACTTTTCCACATTTCTCTCTTTAATCTTGCTTCTACTAAATATTTATTAAAATATGGATACTAAGTGTAAGAAATATTATCATCTACAAATTATTCGCGCGTGTCCTTACATATATATATAATGCACTTTACGTTTCTATAATATTTTCTCGTAAAAAATTTGCAACGTCACGTCTCTGATCGCGGCGACACCCTAATGCGACGAGTCATCACGTGTTAAGCTTCGAGTTATCTCCCGACTCGCACGTTGATACTCTCCCCACCCACAAAAGTATAGTGATATACACGTATATCCCATAAAAAAAAAAAAAAAAATCTCCGCAGACACTCCTCCTTCCCTTTTCGTGATAGCTTTATCGCAACCCTTGGGGGCCCTTCGCGAAAATACAGCCGCAACCTTGGCGCCTTTTCTTCCCTTTCCGGAAGTGGCGCGGTCACGCGACCGTCCTACTCGTCTCCACGACCCATCCCTTACGTCCGACAGATAATTCTCCCGGCGTTCGTGGGTTTCCTGTCGACTGCAGACAGGAAAGAGCCAGTTTTGGAGGACACAATGCTTTTACCACCCTCCTCCCCCAAGTAGAGGGGAGGGGAGGAAAGGAGAACCACCACCCATCCTCGGGGGCGTCGTGTATCGCAACTACGTGCGCGGCATCGCGATTTACCAGACAAAAGGGCGCGCGGCACTCTCTCTCTCCTTTTGCGTTTTTATTTCGGTACCAGTGCAGCCGACATGCTTGCTATACGAATTGCTGCTCGGATAGTCGACAACGCCAACTCGTATCGCGGCATTTTGCTCAAAATTCCCGACCTACAACGGATTCCGCGGCCCTTCGATCGGAAAGAGATACATTCTCGTGAGCCCTTCGCGTTTATCAACACGCTTTTAGCACAATCGGACAAAACGTATACTTTTAACACTGCCTTGTTCTATTCCCGATTTTATTACAAAAGTGTAATTTTATTTTTTGTTTTAAAGTACAAATCCGTTTCATTCTTTTCTTCATGAAGCATATCCATCAAATAATATTCTGTACTGACTCGTGTAAAACTTTTAAAAAAGTCACATCAGCGAGATGCTTTTTAATCGATCATTGTAATTTCATTCTGGCAGAGAAGGATATCAATCTTCCGTTAATTCTACAATAGAATATCAAGTTTAATCCAATGTGAAAACACTTGACAGATACAACAATTCTTTACTTAAATTACACGTGCTTTCTCACGAATCGAAAATATAATCTTGTCGCATCTGGATTTTTAGCGCCTCCAACTCGCTATACGTCATTAAGTATTCACCGGACTTATGTCACGAAAAATACATACGAGAAACGTGATCCGCGCTCGTTAACCGAAGTTAACGTCGCCGGAAACGGAATTATAGGATACTTGCGTACGTGCGAAAGAAAAATCTCAACTCGGTTGTTTCGAGTTCTTTTACAGCGTAACAAATAACACAATCGTATTACCGGAATTCTTGATTCAGATCGGAATCGGTAGACTCGGGTCTTTGAGCGAGATGAATCGACGAGATGAAAGCAGACGTTGCGAGCTCTGACACGAGCCAATTACAAGCGGCCTGCATGCGTGAAGGAAACTTCTAATTCACGCGAAATTAAATTCAGATTAAACGACGATAGCCGCAAGGCTCGTGTCCGGTCCGTGCACGCTTTTCATTAACGCGGCTCGTATTGTAACGTACGTTGCCACACGCCCGTCAGCCTATTATCGCGCGAATTTACGCTCTTATCGATGCACGCGGAAAAGCGCACACACGTTCGATTTTGCATAAAGCGGGGCGGAGCTTCTGCATTGTAAAGTCACGATACGGCGAATAATTGACGGTAATTGCGCGAGTAATTGAGCGAAAATTTTTCAAAGGCGCAATTTTGGCGTATTAGGTGTCAATGGATCCATTTAGCTAGCTCCCTTTTGAAGGAAACTTACCTACCTCCATCGTCGAAAAAAATTATTAATGTGTGACACCTGTGTATGTGTGTTCGCGTTTTATCAAACTTTTACTTTTTCAAATGCTTTTTTTTTTACTTGATTTTTACGCGATGCCGTAGGAAGGAATCGTACGCGAGTAATTGCCCGTGTAATTATGCGAAGGGGAACTTTGAAGAGACATAATTTTACTATATCAGCGAGAGTCGCCAAAAATCGTGCGTTGTAACGTAGTGTAAGTGTCGGTTATTTTCCGGGTAATAACGCGAAAGGAATTTTTAAAAGGAACGACTTTATTATATTAGCTCTCGATGGAACTCATTCATCTTTCTTTTGAGAATGTGCTTTATCGTCAAAAATGAATTATTAATATAAATGGTAATATATCTTCCGCCTTATATTTTATGTAAATTAAATTTTACAATTTTTTCCCCAGACTTTCATCATTATAGATATACGCAATTGGCTTTGTGATTTAGATTTTTTTTAGGTTGCCCCAGTTTTCTTTTTATTTTGAACACTCATAGTGTGTTTATTTGCAATAATCAATAATGTTAGTCTGCAAATACGTCGTCCTCTATTAATATTTAATTAAACAATGCCATTTCGGTAAAGCTTAAAATAAATCACTCATCACGAATGAGAGACGGTCAAATATACATAAATTGAATAAATTCGTTATCTCGTGTTGGAAGACGTAATATTACGAATAATGTTACGTCAAGCTTAGAATCGTATTCCAGTTGCTTTAAATAGCTTACTATTTGTCACAAATTCGATTAAAACTTTATTTCGAGTCAGCAGTATATTTGCTTTTCGATTAGCGTCTCCCGACTCAATCGCCTTAAAATGAACGAATTACAACGAATTAAATTTAATTAAATATTAGGACAATGCACACTTCTATACGAATATTGATCCTGCATAATGAACCATTGAGGCTGCATTCTTTATCGCATTTCGCGATAATGTAAGCTCTCTGAATACGTCGCAATCGCGCGCAAAAAATTTGCGAAAGAATGCTGTCTCATCGGGATTGTATTCGAGCGTAAATTCCTTTCCATTTAATCTGAATAAATAATCGATAGTGATGCGTGTGTGACGCGGAGAATGCACGCACGAAAGGGAGGAGAGGAACAAAAAGTTAGGGCGCGATTTTCACACACATACAGAGAACTGCGAGTGCGCCATTCGTCGACGACGTAATGACGGAATTGTCGACATGTCAAACTCTCTGTCACGAGTCCGTCGTGCTCGTTCGCGTTTTCGCTTTACATTCGCGACGCCGACACGTCGCGTCGTGCAGATTAAAATTCCAATAGTGAACGAGCTCTCGTCACGATGACAGAGAGAGAGAACTGGTATCGCCGAAAAATGAAGAACCGAGTTGCATTAAGTAATACGCGTGTCAATTAGCTAAGCCGGGCGCCAAACCGCGATTTCCGACGAAATAAATTTTTGACGAATTGTGCCATCGTAACCGAAAAATGGATCGCGAATCATCTCGAGTTTACACGCTGTAATTATAGAAAATTATAAAGAAAACACAAGAGAGAGAGAGAGAGAGAGAGAGAGAGAGAGAGAGAGAGAGAGAGAGAGAGAGAGAGAGAGAGAGAGAGAGAGAGTGTGTGTGTGTGTGTGTGTGTGTGTGTGTGTGTGTGTGTGTGTGTCAAAAGAGCAGAACTCATATTTTTTGAAACTTTACCTTATAAAATATAACGCCGAGGAGACAAGAGATTTTTTTCCATACTATATAACAATCGAGGACTAAAGAATACGGTGATTTTCAATAATGTGACGTTATTACACGTTTGCGTGTCTCGTGCAATGCAATAACAAAGGGCTAATAAAAATTTGTAAGAACGTAAATCCAATATACGCATGTGTGCACGTGTTGATGTAGATGCAAAAGTACCATTCGCAGATATTACATCGGTACTGATCAATTTACGTATGCGGGAACATTGCGGATGATATCATTAATGCCGAATAATCAACGAGCGCACGTGTTACGTTATAAGCGGGTCATTCTCGGGAGTTTGCATCGCGAACACTGCGGACGTTGGGTAACAATTTGTGTGCCCCGAATAATCCCACATGTATCTGTACGTGTACGATCGTCTACATCTTCTTATCGGCGGAATTTGCACAACAAAAGATGCATGTCATTTATATCCAAAATATGTTAAAATATTTTGAGGTATAATATGAAAGAAAATCTAGAAATATATATCCCTCTCTAAAAAAGGCATGTTATGTGTCGATACTCGAAAGTCTCGAAGTGAATTGTTCTCTTTTCCGCTCTGATTGGTTTTTATTGTGTCGTATGCTTCGTTAGTGTTAAGGGCTATTTGACATCGCGAAAGTTATTTTAACAGTTTTGAAGTCAATTATCATATTAATAATAGTAAAGATATTAAAGAAGAGGAATTTTTTTAGGAGTGCATACTTCGAAGAATATAGTAAATAATAATATTTTTTTTTTATGTATAAAGAAATGTGTTGCACATTAATATACATATATACTTAGGAAGTAAATTTATGCTATCCATAAGTAGTGTTTATCTAAAAAAAATTTTTGTACACAAATTTGTTGTTCTCTTCTTTTATATATCTACTATTATTAATATCTCTACTAATTGACTTCAAAACTGTCAAAATAATCTTCGCGATGTCAAATAGTCCTTAACACTACGAAGCATACGACACAATAAAAACCAATCAGAGCCGCGAAAAAGCGGCAACAATACACTTTGAGACTTGAGTATTGACATATGAATCAAACAAAGAAAAATCAAACAGGAAAAGAAATCCTGTTATATTACAAAATTCATATTTGTGAGAATTTTCTCTCCTTTCTCTCTTTCTCTCTCTCTTTTTAAGAGTGGAAACGATTTTACTTACAATTTTGACGCATTATCGTATATTATTTGTGATTATCAAAATCAATCTAGCAGCGTTTAAAGAGGAAGAAGCGTCTATCTTGTAACATAGAGCGATGAGAGACGAAGAACTGACTAACAATAAGTTGTAATATAATGCAAACAGAGATAAAGCTTAACATCTTAACACATCAATGAATACCGCCTAGTGTTGTTTACGCGGAATAATTGCTTCTGTCCGAACGAGAGCTTGTATTGTATAATTACGTGCTATCGCAGGTGAAATAAAAAATGCGAGAAATATATATCTCACATACGTTTTTACACATTCTGTCCAGTATGGACTTACCTTTTGCCGCTTCCAGAAATCTTGCGCAGCTTTACGTTTATTCTTCTGGCCAATTTGGACTTACCTTTCGCTTCTAGCCATATCTATTCTGGTATTCGATCTTTAACCAGAAGGACACTCTTTCTATGCCGGCTGATTATTATTATCGACAAATAAACGTATAGATTTTACTTTGTCCATTTACGATAAGTTAAATCCGGTTAAATCGCTTATTAGACGCGCGCGTCCTTCAAGTCATGAAAGATACACGAGTATTTATTAAAATATTAATTAAAAAATTTCTTTCTTATAATTTTTTGTATTTAAAATTATCCACGGGAATTTACAAAAAATAGATGTTATATAGTAAATTAATTGCTCTGAATCAGAAAATTTTCTATCTTGCATTGCGAATGTCCGGAATCGAATTGTATGATGTAAATATGAAATTATAAACGTTTAGAATAAATTTTGCAAGCGCAAATCTAAAATGCGTATTTATATTTGTATTTATCCGCGCAAAACCCGTATTTTTGCCCGTTACCCGTAGTTGTTGTTACACCTCAAAAGTTTATTAAATGAATGATGTGAGATGCAAAAGACATAATGAATTTCTTGCACAATCAATATAAGAATGCTGTAAATTATAAATGTTTCATGTTCTCATATTGTATATACGTCTTTATAAAAAATTTTATGTCGATATTAATATCTTGTTATTACATTATATACATCTCGTGCACATTGTTCGTATCAAAATTATAATTTATATATAATATATATTTTAAAATAAAATATTTGCAATTAATGTAAATACAATTAATATAAAACTAATCAGCTTTTTAAGACAGTCTATATAAAAAATTCTTCTCCGCGATGAAACATCCGCGAAATATCTTTTGATCTCACATCATTTTATTATAACTTTGCTTTAACTGATGTAAAGTCAAGTTATTAATCAATATGGATGGATGAGCTATAAAAAATTAGGATAAAATCGGTGCATTATAAAAATAAGTTACAATATACAATTAATATATTTATTAGCGCGTTTTTTATAAAATTAATTAGTAGATAAAATTTGCTATGTAACTGTGACGTTTCCTATCTTTATTTAATTTATGCTTGTGATACATATTGGAAAAATCTGTAAGTATATTGCTCTCTCGCACCCGATTTATATAATATTTAATCCTGGACGGATATAAGGAGGAAGGAATAAAACACAATTTTATTAATTAGATATTAGTTTTATTTATTTTATTTATTTTATTTATTTATTTTATTTATCTTGTTATATATATCTTTTTTAATATAAATTAATATTTAATATTTAAATATATATATTTTATTTATTTATTTTTATTTCAAAGTGCATAGAATATCTTTTTCTAATTTTGTTCATGAGGTATAAACATTATGAAGAAACTGAAATAAAAGATTTAAATATATAAAAATGTCAATGAAATTTCTTATCATCTTCTTTACATTTTTATACTTTTCTTTATTTTCTTTATTATTTTATTCAAATAACAAATTAAAAAATTTAATCAGATATAATTTATGTTTGACTAATATTGTCCAAATAAAAATATTGTTAATATATTAGTAATATTCATAATATTCTTACCAATTGCCTTTGTTTTTCTCTTTGTATAGAGTACTTAGTAGAAAACGTAAGAAATTATAATATCTTTATCAAATCTCAAATACAATATTTCTTATATATATATATATATATATATATATATATATATATATATATGTTTTATGGATTATTTATCAAGCTTGTTCTACCTGTAATATATTTCATTTTATTAATCTTTAAATATATTTCATTTTTTATTAATCTTTAATTTTTACAAGATTGATTAATAACTTTCAGGCAACTGGTATATTTTGTAACTAGTATTCTGTATAAGACAGAACACTAGAACCAATAAATCATGCAATATTAAAATAACGAGCTCTCTTTTGTGAACTCTATGCGTGCGTGCGAGTGCATCCTCATACGCACGATAAATCGATAAATGATCGTATTTATATCCAGGATGAAATATTCAGCCTAATTTATTTTAACCCATCCATTTTAAGGTAACGGATTTATCTAGAATCTACATCTACGATTTCTATAAATCCGTTTCTTTCAAATAAAATAAAAGTTGTCACTCACCAATCGATGCGCAACAGCAGAGTTGACGGCATTGAAGCTGTAACATACAAATAAAACATCCAAATTATAACAGCACCCAAAATAATTAATATTTCAAAAAATTATTATTGTATGCACCGAATTTCATATTCAATGCGTACAATA
The DNA here is from genome assembly GCA_949152495.1 of Lasius fuliginosus. Classification (NCBI taxonomy): domain Eukaryota; kingdom Metazoa; phylum Arthropoda; class Insecta; order Hymenoptera; family Formicidae; genus Lasius; species Lasius fuliginosus. The sequence goes on along the minus strand of OX424443.1, from coordinate 11,776,202 downwards.
ATAAGCGGATATCTAATGGAATAATTTTTATAAATTCTAAAAAAAAAATTTTTTGTTAATAGAAACAGAATTTTTATAAAAGTTTTTCTCTCCAATTCTCTCTTATTTAAATCAAACAAACGAACCCCGAATTAATGCGCGTACGCGATTTATAATAATTAATATACAATTAATAAATACTTACACAGGGGTTGCTCCGTCAGCGCCCGATGCCTCCTAGGCCTGCTCCTCCCCTCAGGTTTCAGGATTATCCGTTTCCAAAATTTCCAAAGTCCATTGATTTACACGCGCGATACTTTGAACGACACTCCCGCACTTTAACACGCGATACTTTAGACTTTAAAACGCGCGATACTTTGCTCGACACTCCCGAATTCCGCGATCGCGAATCTTGCGCGTATATCCCATTTCGCGCGAGAATCATACTCTGAGCCAACTAGTCGGGACTGCAACGGTAATTTCGAGCAAGGGTTAAGCCCGAAGCGGAAGAAGACGGATTCGATTGACGGGATGGACGCGAATGGGATTCGCTCGACTCTTGTCTCGTGCGCATATTCGCATCTCAGAGTGACTCGAACTAACTTAGGCGCGATTTCAGATGAGACGCCAGGATGCTGTATCACAGGCGATATCACAGGGCAGGTAGACGCGCCGAGAGAAAAGATACCCATTTCTGATGCTAATCATGTAAACCATGTATTAAACAATCTAAGAAATGGGAGCTCAACCTCTCGGAACGAGCTAAAACCGGCCTAAGTAATTAAATCAACTCATCAACGCGATACATAATATGCCACCAACCAACGGTGCAACATAATATGACTGGTAGACGAGACAAGAGAAGGGACCCATTAACGACGATCCCGAACAATCGACCGAACTCTAATCCGATTCGAGCCGAGCCGTTTGTCGAAGCAGAGCGTGCTCCTCAATCAGCCGGATCTTGAGCCTGAGCTCAAAACCGCGCGAGCATCGTACGTAGATGTACATGCCATACGTGCGCGGCCGGCGTCACTTCGTGTCGCGAAACACGAGGCATGAAGACGTTGCATTCGCAACGCCTCAATGAGACGTCCCATTCAGTCGGCATCAAAAGTACGATTCTCGACGACAATTATGAAATCGGGATATCATTGCAAAGATGCAACAAACTTGGACGCGCGATACTTTGCACGGCACTCCCGAATTCGGATGCACGACATTTTGCGCGGCACTCCCGAACTAATTAAGACGCGAAAACGTGATATCGATCGATAGCGTTAAAAAACGTCCCCAACGTCCCCACCTGAAACAAGAAGCGAAGAGACTCACGTAATTAATCGAATGCGTAGTTAATCTGAGCTATTGTATGGGAAAATATATCAAGGGTCTTTTTAATTTCCCCAAGTATATATATTAATGTGCAACACATTTTTTTATATTTAAAAAGAATATTATTATTTGCCATATGCTTCGAAGTTTGCTCTTAAAGATTTTTAAAGATTCTTCTTCTTTATTATATCTCTACTATTATTAATATCTCTACTAATTGACTTCAAAACTGTCAAAATAATCTTCGCGATGTCAAATAGCCCTCAACACTACGAAGCATGCGACACAATAAAAATCAATCAGAGCCGCGAAAAAGCGGCAACAATACATTTTGAAACTTTCGAGTATTGACATAACATGCCCTTTTTTAGAGAGGAATAATTTATTGAAAATTAAACAACTTTCGTAAATAAAAGCGCGCGCTTGTGTTGTTATAGTGTGTGTGTATATATATATACACACACACTTTTGTTGTGTGTGTGTGTGTGTGTGTGTGTGTAATGATAAATTGTCTTTGTACAATTTATATGCACATCTCTGACTCGTATTATCCATATTACATTCTTTATATATATATATATATAAAGAATGTAATATGGATAATACGAGTCAGAGATGTGCATATAAATTGTACAAAGACAATTTATCATTACACACACACACACACACACATCTCCTTTTACTATCGCGCTTTATACCGATGACTGAAAAATAGTGTATAAACGTATATCTACATATAAAGGAAGTTACCATATACAACGAAAAGGCATTTTTGACATTTTTTGAAATAAACTTCCCATAAACTGAGTCCAATGTTAGTGCGCGAAACAGAGCAACGCAGCGGAGCCATAAAAATCTTCGAGTTTCGAAATTCGCCCGCTGGCTAGCGTGCTCGTTTTTTTTGCAACAAATAATAAGATCTCTCTCCCTCTCTCTCTCCTCTCCCCCTCCCTCTCCCTTTTCCTCTTTCTCTCAGCAGCATAGTGTAATTCATTGCGGCGGGCCATGCGTTTTTTTCCCAGCGGCTGGTCCAGATAAGCCGAGCGAGGACCACCCTTGTCGGGCGTTTGTCATGTCGCGCGATTCGCGAACCATATATGCGAAATGCCGCCCGCGCTTTTCGATTTCGTCCATTTTCGGCTATTCGACCATTGCGTCCGACTGCATCTGTGTGATCCGTGTTATGCAGCAGCAGCTTGCGATCGCGCGAATAACGTCCGCGCGCGATTCGCGGCCGAAGTGCCTGATAATATAAAAATTCGCGTGAAATGTAGTTTTAATATCTGTTGACAGATGATCGCGCAAAGAAATGTGCGGAGCGAAAGATTAAAAAATTGATGCGAATATATACACGGTCGCCGAATCATCGAAACAATACGTTACATCCGTTGAATCTCGTTTTCAACAAGATTATTTATATATTCCTATATTTATTCTATTTTTAAAATAGCTGCAGTAAAATGATCCGAGAAAGAAGTCGCGTAATTAATTGTCATCTTATTGGATGTCCATCATTCGGGCCACCATTCTGATTACGTATTTCCGATGAGAATAAAAGCAAACACGCGCAAAAGTTCATCCGCTTTTTATTCGCGTATTCGTTTTTGCAACGGAGATATATATATATATATATATATATATATATATATATATATATATATATAAAATACTCGCCCGACTCTATCCTTCGCCAAAGCTTCGGAAGTTGCTCAAAGGCACACGAAAATACGGAAGACGTCAGCCAAACGAAATAGAAACAGGCAACTTTGGCAGCGACCAACCATTTCAATTACTTGCTTCTCTTTTTAAACTCGTATCTCGTTGCTGTTATTTTCTTTAGTATGAGCCATTATATCAATCATCACATCGCTTCATTGACATTATATATCACATAACATTTAATATGTAGCATATTGAGAATATATTTTTTGAATATTATTTATCACAATTAAATGCAACTTTATGTCAAAAATTTATTTTCTTATTATACTATTTTATGTAAGATACACAAAGAAAAGATTCTAGAGAATTGCCATTGGCATAGAAATAGCGATAGAATGATATTGCAATAGAATATTTTTATGCAGTTGTATTAATAAATGTAATTTAAAGAATTAAAAAAAAAAGATTTAAGATTCTCTCTTTAAAATGTACGATACGCACACACACATTGATTCATTTATTTAAAGTAGTTTAATAAAATCTCGAAACTCTTTGAAAAAACGCTTTACTCTAAGATGCTCATATTTAGCTTTACATGAGTATCAGCAAAAACAATAATCAAACGCAGACTTCATTAATCGTGACTACTCAAATATCGATGATTTAAACCTGAGCGAGATATGAATCGAGCCGCGATCATTGATATCGTCCAGAGCGAATCGGGAGAACATTTCTCGCAAATTCCATCGGATATTCCGATCGAGAAGTAGGTCAGTTTTTTAAGTAATTTCAACGATAATAACGCCGCCATTCTTTACATTCGGTCAACCGAACTCGGAGTTGAAAATTTTCCGCCCGATTTTGCGGCTCGCGGAGATGGACGCGGAATGAAACTCGCAATTTCATTCCGGTTCACCATCCTGGGCGACCCCTTATCCACGCTATGACCCGATGTTGATATCTAGAGCTGGCCGCGCAATTTTGCGAGCATCGCGTTTCACAGTCCGCATTTACGACGAACATCCGGCACGGTTGCGAAGAATTTATGATAAGGCGTTTTACGTGCGAGATTATCCGAACCGGAAGAAATGATATTTTTTGCGCAAAACTTTGCCTACGCATTCTTCACCGGTCGTATCGGACGAGATCGAAATTCAATTTATTATCTTTCACAAAGTTTCATAACGCGAGGACACAGCGAATCGGATCCGCGGTAAGATCGTAAACGTGCGTCATTCCGATCTGAATTGGAAATATATTCGAGATGCTCCTAAAAACAATATGTCTCTTGGAATTTTATATTTTTCGGATATTTCAATATATATAGTATGTGTGGTATATATTACGAGATTTTTAAATTACTACATAACTGAAACGCCTAATATATAACTTAACATTATAAAAGTTATAATTTATAAAACTGTTGCAGAAAATCCGCTATTAATATGTAATAAAAGTGGGATATTTTGCACACAATATTGCTAATATTGTTAATGCAAATCTGATTTTATTTTCCACTCCTTTTGCTTTTTTCATAACTGAATCGCAACGATATAATACCAACAATACAATCTGCAATACCTCGTCTTCAGTTTTGTGGGTCAAATATGAATATTATATGAATTATATTTGAATTTTAGTCAGTTTGTCATTATGTTTATTCGTTCCAAATAAATGTAAAATCATTATTTTATTGATAGAACAAAATATTTCAATTCAATTCCAGATTCGCGCAAGTGAAGGTCTCATCGGAAAGTTATAATTACAATATGAAAATGCATGTTCCATACGTCATGGATTATGCATTGAGTTTCCACAAATCAATGCGATTAGAAACGAAAATAAGTTAATACGATGTGTCTCGTATTCTCTTTTGCGGCCGAATTGTTCACAGACGATTTTGCGAACATTATCAACATTATACTATTCACGTGATTACTGTGCATATGTCATTAGCTGTTTCACTGGAAATTTTCGACGGCACTATAATTACTGGAATATGACGGATATGATACATGTCGATCTCCTGTATTACAATATATTATCAAATGCGTTATGACTCGCGTGTTATTGCTAATAATCACTCCGCCATATTATTACGATCCCTTATGTTTATTCATCATGCAAGTTCTCGTGATTCGATGTATGATAAAATTGTTATCGCCTGATTATTACGCACGTAGCGAGTTATTTAAGGAATTCGTCTTCCTTATAAACGAATTTCTTTGAAATGAAAGATTTTAGCTTTTCTAGATTTATTTAAATCGGCAAGCAAAAAGATTATACGATCGATTTCTCACGTGAGAATTCGCATTTGCGCTACAATATGTTACGGAATAAATTCAGCTTGGCCGTCAGTATATCGCCATTATTATTGTTCCGCATTGCCGTGACGCCTTTGGGAGACTATCTACCGTTCAAATATGTATATATTCTAATGCATGCGCAATTGGGTACACGCACACACTTGGCAAGAACTTTGAGTGCCGTCTCTTTTCACCCTCGACCTCGTTAGCTACTACTAAACCCTCGATGCTGTTCTCTTTTCCATCTCTTTCGAACTTTCGACCTTTCGCTATCTACTCTCGAAACGATACTTCGCAGCCTTTAGTATTTTTTTGAACGTGCGAACTTTTCGAGCATCGCGATATTATTTCAGCGCGTTACTACAGTCGTTTATTTTACGTTAATTTCATTTCCTGTAATTTCAAGATATATGGTTTAAATAAAAAACGAGATTACTAAATTCTTCATTTTTGTGTGACATTTTGTTTATCAGAGGTTATTATGATGAAAATACTTCTATTGTTCTATATCACAGGAAACTTCCTTTCAAAGTTTGCTTTTTCTTTTCGTTATTTTTCGACAAACTTTGCACGAAGATTTGAAATTTTGTAAGCGAAACTTTCGAAAAGTTGGTTAGATGCAGACTTTGCTTTTCAATATTAGACTCCAACTGCTTTTTCAATATCAAAACTTGGCTTTTTTCACCCCTTCTCAAATGAGAATCTTGAGATCCGTCTGCTACTCGTAAACTTGGGAATATTCCAACTTAATAATATAATACTTATCTATCCAGAAAACGAATACGCGCGGCACGTTTCTACGATAAAAATACGTGAAAATAAGTTTGATGAAAAATTCATTCATCAAACGTCGAATTTCTCGAGGTAACACGGAGAGAAAGAGGGCGCGTCTCGAAACTCGCGAGAAAAACGGATTTGTTCCCTTCTTCCTGTACAGTACGAAGCTTCCGTGATCGCACAAATCCGCCAATAAAGCCGGGCGTTTACCACATTTGCCGCGACAACTTTCGATTTCCTACGTCGCGTCGTAGGGAAGAAAACTCTCCGAGATGTCCAGAAACGGCACTTTGGAAGACCCGTTCGCAAATGATCGATCTCGTAAAATGACCGAGCTCTCTCACGTACGAATCGAGGCATCACGTTTGACCCGCATCCTATAAAGTTCCTATATAAGGTTTCGCATAAGGGATACAGTAAAATTCCTAGTGCTAGAAGAGGGAACTCTCGATCCCAGCGCACGTCTGAGATCGCGTACGTGCGCGACACATGTATATGCGTGTATGTGTGCGATATTCAAGACTGTGATACAAAATATATGATATAAAATATCGAGATAATTAGCAATCTCAAGGGATATATTTAAAAGGTTTAGACGAAGAATAGACTAAGTCTATTATTCATAAAGTTTACTTGAATTACAATTTGAATTAAATTATGGACAATTTAATCCCTCCCCCTCCCTCTCCGTATAGGTAATTTATCCCAGCTCTTGCTCTAAATTCTTAAAAGATAATTTAAAGATATAAATTAAGATAGTTGAAAAAGATATATATATATATATAATAATTTAAATTATATTTATATTATATAGTTTAATTTATATAAATTTAACGACGCTCTTGTGTGCATTGTAAAAAGTTGGAAGCACCGCCAATATTTTCGAGCTTAAAACTAAAAGCTCCAAGCGTTAACTCTTATGTGTGAAGTTAATGGCGTCGAGTGTTAATCCTCTCAAACTCAAAGTCGTGAACTAAAATGACGCAACATATTACGGGCTCTAAAACAAGACTCGATTAATCACGCGCTTTCCCTTTTCTTTCCAGGAGAACGATACAATACGTTTCCGGGTGACTCTGGAGGACGAGGTACCAGCAGGGCAGCAGCCGAACATCGTCGGCGTGGACGCGTACGTGATCGTGCTGGACGAGAACGACAATCCGCCGCACTTCCTGGGTGTGCCATATGAAGCGGTAGCCGAAGAGGACACCCCGGTCGGCTCCACCATATTACCGGGGATCAGGGTCGTGGATCCTGATCTGCTGGGCGACATTATAGATCTAACGTGCGTTCCGCAGCCACAGGTGAGTCATTAATACGTGTTAGAGCGAGCGCGCGGTAATATTCCGCGAAGGACATCTTTACATGTTGCCCGCCCGAATTTCTTGTCGCCCTCCCTCCTCTTCCCTCTCTATCTATCTGTCTCTCTCTCTTTATTTCTCCCTGAGGTTTTTGTTCGAGGAAAATTTCAGTCGACGTACGTGTCACCGCCTTCTTCTCTCGTTCATTGTCCAATTCATCGTTGATGATATTATCCGAGGAAACAACAGTATTCGTTCTTGGTTATATCTTTACGAAGTAACACGCGCCCGACAAGAAACGAAAGTTTTTCTTGCTATTCTTCTTCCTCGTCGGTGATGAAATAAAGGCGTAATAGGACCTGGCATTCCCTCCGCGAATTCATATAACAATTTCTCTGCTAATGCGCGTGTTTCTCTTTATTTTCGAAAACCGGTGAACCGTTATTTTATGACAGAACTTTCCTCGTGGGATTTTTCTTTTAATTTATTTATCTGATTGGGGGGATCCTGCCTTTCCGTCGATTATTTTCAATCGGTACCGATTAAATTATGCATTCTGTCACAAAGTAATACGGTTTTATCAGATAACAGGTGAAAGAGAATTATCGAAATGCCGGTATTTATGTACGAGATATTGGAGGGGATTGCTGCAAGATTGCTCACAGAGCGTATACGGAAGAAAGAGAAGCGAGAAAAAAAGAATCTCCGAATTTGCCTCTCAACTACCTCATCCCGATGTCGCATCTACGCGGTAAAAAGCGGATAATAAGCAGATTGTAAAAAGAACGAACTACTGCTATCCGCTCAAGAGGTTCATTAAGAAGTCGTCTCGGCCCCTTTACGACGCAGCATCAGGATCGGTGTGCTGCTGCACACCGGCACGCGGCGTTCTTCTTCGTTGCGATGCAGCTGGTTGCACGGCGGATAAAAGATGTACAAGAGCGCGCCGGTATTTCACGTAAATGAAGAGAGCAGCTCGCCCCGGATGAAGTGTTCCCCTTGTCCGCGAAACGGGGTGGAATATCGGCCCCCATTGCCGGGGCGCTTTGTAATTCGCAGTTTTCCATTAAGTTATCTCCGCGCTTCTGTCCTGTGATAAACTCAGGGAAGGAGAGAAAAAGAGAGAGAGAGAGAGAGAGAGAGAGAGAGAGAGAGAGAGAGAGAGAGAGAGAGAGACAGAACCCGGAGGCTCTGGGCTCGCCTCGCAATGTCGAGCAGCACGCCCGAGGGAGTCGAAGTCTCGTCGACGACGGTAGACAACCACCACTGGGTTCTCGTAGTCGGAATCATCGTTATGGAGGCCGACGTTTAACCCCCGCGGAAAACACGTGGCCCGTTTCGCATGAACGAGCGGACCACCTCGTAGCGAAGCATTCGCAAATTTAATCGTTCTACGCAAGCGGAAATTTTATGATCGCTGCGTTACGCAGGAAAATTTCAATTCAGTACTTTGTCCTCCGTAATAAGCGTTATATATTATTTTTACAACAGACTTTACTTTCAGTTCATCTTATTAGTGCCTTACGCAACTAAAGATGTAGATATTTAGGTATTTTTATTTCTTGCTGTGTGATTTTACGATACATTGTTACATTATATAAATATCGTTAAGTGTGTAGCAATATATTAGAATCACTTAAATGCGTAAAAGAGATATGAACAGCGACGACTTGAAATTTAAACTTGCCGATCTGAGAAAGAGGGTGCAGATACCTTTAAAAATTGTTACTTCTCGAAAGATGCAGCGGCATATTCACAAAAATATAACTTTTATATATCTTATATTTATAAAACAGTTCGCGCGCGGATGTCTGAAGAACGTTTCGTAATAAGTTCTTATTCCGTTGCAGAGCGCAACGAAAGTCCATAAAATTTACGTCACGCCCGAAAATCGTATTTACGGAAACTTGTAACGCGTTACCGTGGAGAAGTGCCTTTGAAAACTGCTTTCTGCTCGGGAGATCCGATCGATATAGCGCGCAATCGGTTATTCGTTTCGCATCGGCAAAAGGGCGAACGGAGGAACGCCCCGAGAATTCGGTCGACGGGAAAAACGACGCAATGTATCGCGCGCGCGCCTTTTTTTATTCCCTCCCTTCGCAAAAAAAAAAAAAAAAAAAAAAAAGAATCCAATTCGTATATCATCTCGCGAGCCATTAAAATTATCTACCTGCAGCCCCTTCTGATCTCTTTCTCTCCCTCTCTCTCTCTCTTTCACCCCTTTCCGTGAAAGACGGGATATTAGTACGTACAACGCACCATTTCCCCTTCTCTTCTCCCTTTCCCTACGTCATATCCGCTCGATAAATTTCGCTCGGGGCCGTTAGGCGCGACCAATAAAACCGTAAAACCTTTTAACTAATGGCCCGACGGCTTTACGGCGGCACACTTTAATGCCCCGTTTTCGTTATACGCGCGAACAACACGATTGCTCTCAGTTATTAAATGTAACTAATGTTTACAGCGTACGGGGTTACATCGGCGTTGCGAATCATTTGCGAATCAACAACGAAATTTTCCATTAACGATCCGCGGGTTTTCAAATCCGCGGCAATGCAGTAATTGAGACGTTCGTGGAACAAATAACAGATTTGCCACAAATTCATTGTAAATTAGAGATATATCTGTCAGTATAAAATGTTTTTTATCTGAACTCGACATGAATTGTATCAGACATATTGAAAATCGATATACTACGTATAATGAGAATTGTATGTATTTATTTCATAATTCTCCAGTAATCTGCTTTTTTTTGTGTTTTTAGATCGGAATTTACTAACATTTTTCAATTGCTTTAATGAATATATATGAAATCTTTATATCTCCACAGAGAGTTATCAAATTCTCTGAATAATCCAGCACGATATATATAGAATAAGGTTTCGTAATTTTTGATAAGTCTTCATACATGTTATAAGCGTTTGGATGAAACATATACATATATAAAGGGAAGTCACAGGAGTTAAAAGAGTCCGAATCAAGTGACACAAGAGAGATCGTAACTTTTAGATTATGGATTGTAACCGAGAACGATAAATCGATTAATCAAAGCTAGACGTTTGTTAATGAACATTTCACAAACACTTACCAAAGTGTCCCGTTCTCCGTGCGCCGCTAGAATCATCTCGTTTGCGAATGCGAAGTATATACCGCTGTCATTCGCTGCCGAACTGCCATTTAACGATCAACTTTTATTGCAGTTCCTGGACGCGTGCGAGAAGTTTGGCATCGTCAACGTCGAGAGAAGCCAGAATACGTACGTGGGCGCCCTGGTGCTGCGACAGCCCCTCGATTATCGGGAGAGACCTTTCTACCAGCTGCTGCTGCGGGCAAGTGTGAGTATTAGTGAAGAGAAGAGGATTCGCGAGAATCAATATTAATTATGCGCGGCTACGCGCGAGAGGAAAAGCTTCTCGCAATTCGTGCCGAATAAAGCTGGAGAGAGAGAGAGAGAGATGCGTGCTACATATAACGTCACCCTCCCGTCAATGTAACGTCAAATATTCTTTCTTGGATTTTAAATACGACGACTCGGCTCTGTTACGTGTAACTAGCTTAAATCAATTCATAATGGAATGCTGCGTAAGCTGTAACGCTGCTAGATTGCACCTGAATTCTGAATACGCGGACGAATTTGCGCGCTAACGAGAACGACGGATAGATTCATCCTGTATCTCGTCCGGGCTTATTAAGCCCCAATCATCCGTTCAATAGTGAAATGAACAATATATGACAATTCTCACGGTAGCGTAAACGATCGTCGCCGAACATTATGCGATGTATAAATACAGTTATATATATAACGACAATTGGAAAATATCTTTTATTCTGTCTGCGCGCATTATCACATTACATTACAGTTAACAGATTTTATCCGTTGATATACTTGATTTTTTTAATCTGAATTTTCTCCAAACACGCGTAAGCTTTAGCCGCATTGAACCGAAGCGCGATTTTGCTTTCGGAGAGAAGGCTTCATATTATTGAAAATGAACGCGAGCACGAGGAACACTATCGAATTTACATGACTTCAAAGGGTTACAGATGAAAGGCAGATGGTGCGGCATCGGTGGAAATAGGAAACCTTAGTTATCTCGGTTGCCCTTTGATTCTGCCTGTCGACGTCGTATATCGCATTCCGATACGTGTTAAATACATGGAAACGTGTGTGTATGTGTGTGGAAAAGTTTAAGCTCGCGTAACCGGCGCTGATGAAAAAACGGACTGTGATTCACTATACATTTTCGCAAAACGAATCTCGCGCGCGATAAAGCGGTAAACATTGAGCTTATTTAGGTCTTACACAGCGAACGTGCTCGTATGATCGATGCAGTTTTCCCCGCCGCACATCGATTTCGCGCTATTTTCCTCTCTTCGCAATTTATCTGAGAAATATAACGCGAAATTGAAGAAAAACAAGTAAATATTTGTCCGTACTGTAGCACGTACGTGCAACGTAATGGCACTTTCTCATCGCGCATTTAGCGTTAAATGCGATCTGCGTCTCTCTTAGTTGACGTTGTACACAACCTTCATATTAGACAAATAATAAGAAAGCAAGTCATTGAGACTTACGGCGAGTACGGACGAGTTTTCACATTTTTATATATATTTGAGTTTAATATTCTATTTCATAATACTATGAAACACGAGAGGAAAAATATGTATCTTGTATAAAATATGAAAAGTATTATAATCTTGGAAGTAGAAACTTTTCCAATTACATTTAGACTGCGCGATAAACGACCGTTTGAAATTTAAAATTCAGAATTCAAAGATTAACCGAATGATCTTAGAAACGTGTGAAGACGCATCGCGAAAAATTTAGATTTTTCTTTCACTTAAGCGAGAAGAGAGACTCGGAGCGGCAAGGATTAATTAATCAATGTCGCGCGCGCGCGAGGAACATCATCCTCGCCGTATTCATGTGTGTGCGAGAGATCACGTACAAAGAGATAATTACAGTCACTTGCGACACGTCGCATCGACGACGAAAGCTCTTTATGTGTGAGCGCGCGGGCGGAGATTGATTTTAATTACGCGTTCTCTCTCCGAAAGCGACTAAAGTATCGTCCTCTTGCGAGGAAAGACGGCTTCGCGCGCTTATAACGGCTTCGGGCGCCATTATAGCGGCGACGATGAAAAACGCGCGAAACAGACACACGTTAATACGACTGAAAGTTTCCCGACGATTATGAGATAAATCGTCGGAATGAGAGACAGATTAACTTTTTTTATACTCCTTTTATTTTAGGAAGCTTGCTATTATTTTCGCATAAAGACACTCGCGAATCTTATGTTAATCGTGGCTAAAAATAAGCTTACCTCGTCCAAACGTTTCACTCGGGAATGAATAAACTCACGTTCTCTTCTCTGTCTCATTTTATTTAATGGATAGATTGATCCTCGAAAAATTGTCAAAAGTTATCGCGAGAATATACTTCGGCGAAATATACGCTAACTAAAACTCAGATTCAAATTTTACGCTCTCCTGGGAAACGCGTGTAACACGCCATGGCGTTTACGCGGGAGACGTATAAACTGAAGTAAGTTGCGAGTAATATCAAGGGCTGCCTTCTCGATATCAGGGAAATATAATTTAGCAGGGTTACTAACATCGATAAACTAAATTTCCGAGAAATGGCGCGAAGTTTTAAAATACAATTTTTCTTCGATACGTTCTCTTATATTGATTTTTATTAGTGACGTATCTATATTTTTGAGAGTTTGAAGATAATTATTCCCGAAGGATCTGTAACAAAGTAAAGTTGTTTCTTACAAATATATCACAAGTATTTTTATTTATGTATATTTATTTTTATTTTTATTTATTTATGTGAATAATTTTTATTCATATATTTATTATTAGTAAAGTCGACAGTACTTGATTAGAAATACTCATGCTAAAAATTGCGTTTTGAATAAATAGATTTGCGACTCAAAGAGATGTAATCAAGAGTCGAGAATACGAAGTAAATTGGAAACTTTGTAAAATCTGCTGAGATGCTTTGAGAGCTTGTACACTCGAGAATCCCACAAGAAGACGAACAACGACCGAACGTGCGAATTTTGTCCGCAGGACGGCCTGAACAATGGAACCACCGGCGTGGAGATCAAGGTAGCGGATATTCAGAATAGTCCGCCGGAATTTCTGGATTCGCTAACAGGTGTAGTACGCGAGGACGATCCCATCGGGACCCTCGTAATGACCGTAAAGGCTCGAGACGGCGACAGAGGTATGCCGCGGAAGATGATCTACGAATTGGTCACCAGTGAGTCTAATCTCATCTTTTTTCCATATTTAAATCGCCTAATGTGAGAGATTGTAATCCCATTTAAATCAAATTCAAACTCTGATTTTATCTTCGTCTTTATATGCATATGTAAATGCAGATTAAAAATAAAATTATATAGCTTAAAAAAATGTAATAATGAATTCAGAATAAATTTGTAATGATAAAAAGATTCGTCGCGGATACAAAATTTTGTAAAATTTCGAATTAATAATTCAGAATTTAAGACACAAAGATTCAGTGAAAAATTATAAATAGAAAAAATTGCATGAGACTTCCTCTCTCTCGTGTCACAATAAGCTTTTTACATTACGATGTCCGTGTTTGCAGACCCGTTCGATTACTTTCTGCTGGACGACGACACGGGCGAGCTGAGGACGGCGAAGCCGTTGGATCGAGAGGCTCTGGAAAACTCCACAGGCGTGCTCACGCTGATCGTGAAGGCCCGCGAGCTGATCGATGGCATGCCCGGCAACGACAAATTGACGGTATCGACGGCCGAGGCGACCGTGACGATTAAGGACGTCAACGACGAGCCGCCTACGTTTAATCGGCGCGAGTACAACATCGAGATCCCGGAAAACGTGCCGGACGGCACGCCGCTGCCGCATCTGGACATGACGGTGAAAGATCCGGATGTTGTGAGTGCACGTCGATTTATCCCATTACACCACCTGTCGGACGTCACCTGATGCACTCTCCACGATCGTCCGGTCGAGCGAAATGGGACCGCTGGAATAGTGATGCTGCCGCCGCTGTATCCGTTCGTCAACGCGCGGTCGACGATTCGATGCAAATGCATTAGTTATTGCCGTGTCGAAAAATCAAGAGAAAATCCGGTACACGGTAAAACGCTTGTTAACGCGACATTCATATTAATGTATTCGAGTTTCTGTGTAAAGCTCGTATATATATATATATATGCCGCAACAATGGCGACGAACGGAAAGGCACCGCGCTATTTTACAGTGCGCGCATTTAATTCGGTCCGCTTATTAAATTAATGCTGCGCGTTAATGGCAGCGCAAATGGAAAACGTCAAATATAAATAATTCATAATATATTATAAAGCTTCGATAAAATTCAAATTATCATTACACTCGTCGCAGTTCGTCGTATCGATCGTCTGTCGTGGTATAAACGTTACCGTGTTTCTCGTTATTTGCGCGCACACGTCTCATTTCGCTCTTCTGGTTGAGAGAGAGAGAGAGAGAGAGAGAGAGAGAGAGAGAGAGAGAGAGAGAGAGAGAGAGAGAGAGAGATTTTATCTCGCTCGCGGCAGAGAATAAAACCGCTTTCCACTTTAAGGGCTTAAACTCCGTGTTCTCCCTGCGTCTGGAAGATATAACAGGTGCGTTTACCGTGGAGCCGGTGTTGGCGACCGGCAGCACGTCTGTGAACATTCGCGTTACGAATGGCTCCCTCGACTATGAAAATCCTAATCAACGAAAATTCATTATTTTGGTAAGTCAACTGGAAACAGTCATTTTCCAGTTAGATACTTTCTAGTAGATAAGTAGAATTAATATCATTTCCAAAAGAAATATAATTTCACGCAGAAAAGATTGAATACAATAGATACAAACTAACGTATCTCGTAACATATACATACACAGATTGATTAAAATAAAATTTCATTAATAATTATGTTTTTAATCATTTGATACACTTATGTGTGCAATAATTATATTGCTATCAGTTCATATTTCTCTCTTTCTCCTTTTGATAATTAAACAAATAAGTTGAAAGGAATTGCGAATTCGTTTCTCCAACTGGGTGAAAAATAAACAGGCTGCGACAATTATGATTTCCAGGTCGTCGCCGAGGAAGTTCACACGAACCCGAAGCTCTCATCCACGGCGACGGTAACGATTTCTATCACGGATGCAAACGATAACGCGCCTTCCTTCAGCAATCCGACGTACACGGCTACGGCGTCCGAGACGGCGGCCCCGGGAAGCCCAATTATAACGATTACAGCGAAGGATCGTGACAGCGGGCGGTAAGGGCTCGTTAATCGTCGCGCTTTGTTCCACGAGACTTCAAAGCGCGACTTACCTCATTTACACGTCACGATTCTGTGTTCCACAGCTTTGGCACCGCCGGCATAGTCTACCAATTACTCGGCCAGGGCGCGGAACACTTTGCGATCGACAAGAAGACCGGCACCATCACCGTCGCGCCCTGCCCGACGCCCGGTATGTCGCCGTGTCTAGATTACGAACAACAGACGGAATATTTTCTTACCTACAAGGTATTCTACATAATTGTATAATAATAACATAGACATAATTAATATAGTATATTATGTTAAAAGATATAAAAACTAGAGATATTAATATAATATTTTATAATTCGATCACAAGTTTTTATGTATTATATTATTTAAAAAGCAAATTTCCATTCTCGATCCGCATCTTTCCTAGCATTCGGTGTATTGCATTCGCGTGGGAAATCGGCAGATGTATTGCAAACAGTCGGCAATAGTAGCGGCTGAACAAATCCTCTTCTCTCTTTCATTAGGCGACGGACGACAACGGGGAAGGACAAACGACGAGCGTTTCATTACGCATCAGCTTGATAGACGCGAACGACAGCCCGCCGCGTTTCTTACAGGACAAGTATCGCGCGGTGGTAGACGAGGGTGCCGAGAAGTTCGAGCCCGAGCTGAAGGTGCAGGCGCGCGACAAGGACAAGACGTCCAAGATCACGTATGCCCTGGTAGGCGGTAATGAGCTCGGGCTGTTCGCCGTCGATCCGGACACCGGCGAGATCACTGTCAGGAGTCCGGTCGATATGACCAATGCCACCCACGACTGGATCGCCCTGACGATACAGGCGAGCGACGGCATATTCGTCGATTCCGCCCTCGTCAACATCACTGTGCGCGACGTCAACAACAACGCGCCCGTGTTCCCGCACGATATATATACAGCCAGTATCGCGGAGATATCGCCGATCGGTGAGTATCCGGATTACGCTTAACAACAATTGCGCGCAATCTCGCGAATGTAACCCGGGATCTGGCGAAATATGGAATATCTATTCTGAACGGTGTCTACTAGAAGCGTTTGCAGGGATTTACGTGTCTGTCACGAAGCATTTCACCACTGTCACCAAATTGCGATTAGTGTTAATGTGGTTATTAATTATATTCGATTTCAGGAACTGTCGTAGAGGAGGTAACCGCGACAGACGCCGACAGTGGGGTTAATGCAGAGTTAATCTATAGAATACAAAAAGGAGCATTCGATGATTTCGCTGTCAACGAGACCAGTGGCGTCGTCACGGTGTCCCGAAAGCT
This sequence comes from Lasius fuliginosus, assembly GCA_949152495.1. Classification (NCBI taxonomy): domain Eukaryota; kingdom Metazoa; phylum Arthropoda; class Insecta; order Hymenoptera; family Formicidae; genus Lasius; species Lasius fuliginosus. The sequence continues at coordinate 11,759,248 of OX424443.1, read as the reverse complement.
GGACTACGACGAGAAGAATACATATCACGTAGAAGTCATAGCGTTCGATAAAGGTAAAATTATCGTCACGTCTCCGAATGATAAACAAAATTAAACGAGGGACAATTATAACATTAATTTGGGAGCCTTATAGTTGCCTTATTTGCTTTACAAAAAAAGAAGATTGAGAATAAAATTTTGTATTTTGTGAGGAATAGCTTAACATTTCGTTAAAACTGTTACAATTTATTTCTTTACGTGACGCTAGTTTTTTTTTTTATTTCAGGAACACCAAGTCTGACCGGAACGACGACGCTGATGATCGAGGTCGAGAACAGCAACGACAAGGCTCCGTATTTTACGCCCGAAACGCAACGAGCCGAAGTTACAGAGGACACGCCAATCGGCACCGTTTTCACAACATTGAAAGCCACCGATCCGGACAGCACGAATCTCGAAGCTTTGAACTTCGCCATTTCCGAGCCAATTACCGCTATTGACAGAAACGGCCAGCGCGTCAACGACAGCAAGTCTTTCAGGGTACCAGGGATATTTTCGTTTTAACTTTAGGTTCTAGAAGTCTTTCAATCCACGTAATAAGTTTATCGTACGTAAAAATAAAAAAAATGTTCTCGGATGCGATAAAAAATATATATATATATATTTTCTTACAAAAAAGATAAGCTTTTTTTGCGTACATTCCTAATTAAACTCTGATAAACTTTTCAGTTTGTAGATGTGTAATTTATTTAATATATTATTATTATATCCTTTTATAACTAAAATATTTCTCTATCTGTTAATCAATTTAACATGTTTATTCGTTCCCGTAGGACTTTTTTGCAGTCGATCGCGCTACGGGACAAGTTTCCGTTGTTCGCAGCCTGGATCGTGACATAGCGGCTACGGTAAGCGTTACGGTTGTTGTAAGCGACACCACGGCGCCCACGTTACAACAAGGACGAGGTAAATAAAATATGTTCAAGAAAAGGAGAATGCAAAATACTCTTTCTCATTCCTGCATGGTGCACGTCTTTCAACAGGTAAACTAGTAGTCACTATCATTGACGTGAACCACATGGCGCCGGAATTCTTGAAACCGTGGACCCGAGAAAATCCCCGTTATCTGATAGAGATGCAAGAGGAGCAACCCACCGGCGCTGTCGTGGGAGCTTTCACGGCGACGGACGCTGATAGTAACATAGCGGGATACGCCATCGATCCGCCGAGCCCTTACTTCAATATTGATAATATTACCGGTAAGTTGCTCACATCTAAAATCCCCGTGTCAATCTCACGTAAACCTGTTCCGCGAAAGGCATCGTCGAAAACCAATTTACAACGGTTTGACATATTATTAAGGTAGCGTTTTACTCTCGTGACATATCAAAGGAATCTTGTGAAAGCTCTCGATGGAATTTTCGATATATCGATATATCGATTTACGTGAAATCTTCTTGACTTTCTCTTGATATAGAAAAATAAATCATGAAATTATTCATGAGCCAGCGATCTTTACTGAGGTCATCATCAAGAAAGAATAAATCGAATGCATTTCTAGAGCATGACGATTTTGTCAGATATTTAATCTAACCATTTATTCTTAAAATACAGAAATACATTTATTCCGAGCATTGTGCTGCCTTTATTCACAGGGATCGTAAGAACTAGTCAAGTGATCGATTACGAAGAAACGAAGCAATTGGAATTCACGGTAGTCGCTTACGATTCCGGAGTGCCCCAACTTTCCGCGGCCGCAAAAGTCACCGTTACCGTGATCAATGTGAACGATCAAGATCCGAAATTCGAGAAGGAACTGTACAACGCGACAGTGAAAGAGAATTCTCCACCTGGCACTCGTGTTATCGTCGTGAAAGCTACGGATGGCGACGAAGGACCTTTTGGCGATGTCAGCTACAGCCTAATTGGCGAACACGCCGCTGACTTTAATATCGGTAAGCTAGCAGAATCAATTGATTACACAGTAAGAATACTAAATTGAATCTCCAGTTCGCGTTAGCTAGTTTAAATTTTTTTTGTTTTCTTTTTTCTTGTTCCAAGTATGAAAGAAACAGCATTCAATTTTTATCAACATTTGTACGAGTTTATGCAATTATTAGGGCACGAAACTGGAGAGATTACCGTGGGTGGTGCCACAGTTCTCGATAGAGAGATGACGCCGGAAATCACTATAACAGTGATGGCCAGCGACGGCGCTCATGTCAATTCTCGACGAAGCACCACTGTGCCAGTAGTTGTCAAATTAATTGACGAAAATGATAACAGACCGATATTCTCGCAACATAGCTACAGAGCGTCCGTCGCGGAGAATTTGTCTGTTAATCCGCCGGCACCTATTCTGCAGGTATTATTTAAAATCTAATGTCTAACACAGAATTAAGTTTTCGGAAATATATGTCGAAATTACGTAATCGTGTCACTTCTTAAGGTACGAGCTGTAGATCAAGACGAAGGAACGAATGGCGAAGTCTGGTATACAATCATCAATGGGAACGAAAATGAATCATTTTCCTTAAACCGCGAAACCGGTATCCTGTATCCCGCGGCCGCCCTTCTCGGCAGAGCTGGTTCTTACAGGATCGAGGTCGAAGCACGCGATGGCGCCGGAAATGGTCCACATTCGGACAGGTGTTATGTCGATATAAGAGTTACTCCGGTGAATCAGCATAAACCGCAATTCGTGATGCCGGAATTAACAAACGCGACTGTGGAAGTACCAGAGGTATGTTTAAAAAAAGTAACATTTTCTATTTGCACAAAATAAAATTTACGAATTTTAATTAAATTAAAACTAAAATATAAAAAAAAATACGCGTAATATATATATTGTATATGAATAATTATATAAACTATAATAAACTATAAAAAGATATATCAATTTCCAGAACGCAGGTGTTCCGAATTATCTAATATTGACTGTAAAAGCGATCGACAGAGATCCCGGCGAGAACGGTCGTGTTAGCTATCACTTGAAAGTCGGCAATAGAAACGTTCAGGAAACCGAGGAATTCTCTATAGACCAAGAGACAGGCGAACTTCGGTCGAAGATTATCCTCGATCGTGAAATTAAAAGCAAATTTGAAGTAAATAATATGTTAAACCATTTTTCCTGAACGTAACGATTGGAATTCTATGTGAAATTTTTTTTCAGCTTGTTCTTGTGGCGGCTGATCACGGCAGTCCTACAGCTTACGAGACATTGCGGCTATTAACAGTTCAGTTAGTCGATACGAACGATAACGTGCCACAATTTTACGAGGAGTATAATTTTCATGTGTCAGAAAATCGACCGAAAGATTATTTTATCGGGAAAGTAACAGCGGAAGACAAGGATGAAGGCAGACATGCCAAAGTCTACTATTATATAGAAGCAGGTAAATGTACAAATGTGATATCGTCATATATATATATATATATATATTTATTTATTTTAATTGTTTTTCACAATATTTCAATTTTCAACAAATAAATATATATTGGTAATTAAAATTTATTTCACATCCTTACAAATATATTGTTCATTTTTTTTTATAGGAAACGAAGGATATGCCTTTTACATGGACAAATCCGATGGTAGCATCTACGCGAATAAGTCGTTTGATCGTGAGACGAGGGATAAATACGTCCTCTCCATCCTCGCGTCTAATGATCCCGATCTCTACATCAATCCCGCGCAATCCGGCAAGCCATTGATTCACAATCCGGAGCACGGACACGTGAACGTGACGATAATTGTGCTGGACGAAAACGATAATCCGCCGATCTTCGAGCGCAATGATTATTACGCCGGGGTGAATTCTATGGCGAATATAAACGACTTTGTGACTAAAGTAACCGCGTCCGATTTGGATGTAGGTGACAATGGCACTCTCCATTATTATGTCGCCAGCGCGAATCTATACAAATATGGTTCGGAAAAGCCGAGCGGCTCAATAGTGCCGAGCCCGTTTAATGTTACCCAGGATGGCAAACTCGTCACGAGCGGATATATGGCGGAATACAATCAAGACAGATTTATTGTCGAAGTTATCGCCAAAGAGACGGCAATTCCGGAAAGATACGCGATGACTAGAGTTCACGTAAGTTTTCCCAACGTACATTTTTTTTCATTCTATAAATAATTTTTAATATTTAATAATAGAGTATTAATAAGATATTCGCTTTTACTTTGCAATTTTTTCAATTAATTTTTATCTTTTCTCCAGGTATGGGTGTTTGAACCATCTCAGTTAATACGAGTCATACTGTCCCGGCCTCCGGAGGAGGTGAATAGCGAGCGCGACGAAATTGTTTCGGAATTATCCAACGCCACGCAAAGCAGAGTCGTAGTTGATGATATTAGATATCACGTTGACGCTTCTGGACACATTCGCAGAGAATGGTAATAATGACAAATATAATTTTTACTCTCATTCTTTCTCTCTCTTATCTTAAAATTACACTGATTTGTAAGAAATATTGCATGTAATTTATATATTTTATATAAAACTATATAATCATATAATTCATATAATTATATAATTATATAAATTATAATTTATATAATTATATAATTTATATAAAATTTTTTAATAGGTGTGACATGTATTTGCACGTTGTCGAACCGAAAACTCAAACCATTGCACCAATTCCTCACGTACTCAAGGTTATCGATGCTAAATACGATTTCTTGAAGCATTACTATGCCGGATTTGCTATTGAGAATGTTGTGGTGAGTGCTCCATTTTAAATCGTAATATAAGATTATAGTATCTCAAATACGATTACTTGCAAACTGTATGGAATAAATTATCTTACGATATAAGAAGCAAAATAAAATTGTGTTGTGCAATTATACGAACATATTGACAAATTTGCGCTTAATTTACTTTTGTTTCAGCCGGCATACGCTGGAGTTCAAGAAGAACCATTCGATCCTGCACTCGCTGCTCTAATAGCTCTCTTAGTTGTTTTGCTCGTAGGAGCAGTCACTGTTACAGTAGTCTGTTGCTGTTTACGCCATTGGTAAGAGAATATCCGATAAAACATTACAAAAAAATATAGACTCTTATTCTTATCCAATATATCTACATCCGATATTTTAGGGTAATAACTGTGCCAAATGATATACGTAAGAAGGACGGCCTAATTAAGAAACAGATCATCGACGAATTAAACACGACGGAGAATCCCTTGTGGATCGAGCAGTAAGTTTTGTTTTAGCGATCAGAAGAGTTTTACCGTTACGCGTGATATGTGACGAAACGTTTCTCTAATTGTAGAAAATTGAAACTCTACGAAGAGCAAGAGTTGACGATGCAAGTATTTAGTGAACCCGAAGGCGGTCTCGGTGGCGAGAGACGCGGCAGTGGCATAAGCGTCGGTATGGGGGACACTTCTCAAGATAACACTTACGCCACTATACAGCATCCATTGCCTACAAACAGGCATCGTCCGACCACGCCGGATTATACCACGCTTCCAGGAAATCATAATGTACGCCAAGTAAAAAATCTAATGAGTAACATTGCAACTGCGAGGCCTCGTTGCACTGACAGACTCGATTAACTCTGATTAGTAGTGTCCTCTCTTTTTAGAAATCATACAGTTTTGGCGATATAATATAAATGTTCTGCAAATTGTGATAATCTACATTAATTGGCTTGGAAATAGCAAAAGGAAAATGTACGATATTATAAAGATATAGGACATTTGTTCTATCCGTAATTATTTCTTTTTGTTTCAAAAAACAGTACACGCATAAAAAAAGACAAGTAACATTAAAGACTATCAGTGTGACTTGCCTGTAAACTGTAAACTATGAAATATTGTAAAATATAATTTCTATATACGTTGTTTCATTTTGTGCTTTAGTTATACGAATCTGCATTGGGTTTTCAAGGATCAACATTCCAGCCCTCCCCGAACGTGATGCCGCAACTGACGCTCGACCGCGACGGCCAGCCCCAATTCGTTTCGGGACTAGTATAAACTGACTCTGACTACGCGGGCATTTTCAGCCCTCCCCTTGCCATCCCTCTTCCTTCCACTTTCTATCTTTAAATAAGCTCCGTCGCCGTACGTTGTACCTCTTTGTCCGCGGCTCTTGTTCATTGCACGCGCACTCTTCGGAGCGTACTCCTCGGGCGACTCGCATGCACACACCTCTTTGACAATAACCGAGTTAAATATTGGTCGGGTTTGTCCTGCGAGTAGACGCGTGTAGAGAAGAGCGACACGACATTCGCGAGATCTGCCCTCTTCCCTTTCCTTCCCTCTTACGTGACTTTTGCCATTTTCAGTTTGAACTCTTCCGCAAGAGCTTGCGAAGAACTCGAGATGAAGAGTGACGACGAACGACACAAGTCAATATTACTATGGAGTAATTAATCCCTGTAGCTGGTGTGTGCATGTATATATGTGTGCGTTGCCAACCTGGGGTCCCGTCTGACTTTACCGTTAGATCTACTTTTTAGGAGAATCAAAAAGAAAAAAAGAAAAAAAAGAAAAGAGAGAAGAAGAATATAAGCTAGGGATAAAATAGGCACTGTGAGATAACTCGACCGAAGCTTGGCACGACAGATATATGTATATAAGTGAATGTGTAGATTCCGTCCAGCCCAGTTTTTGTATTATTTTCCTCATTAGTTTAATATTTATGCGTTCCAACCCGAAGTTACGTACATGCGTTCCAACCGTGTAAACGCATCTTGTACGCACGTTTTTTACAACGATCACTGCCACATTTTTGGCATCTACACGATGCAGTTGTTGTATCCGGTAAATCAAGTAATCGAGCTATTGTTGCTAAGTGCACAATAGGACGTAATTAAGATAGCGCATACACAATTTCTAAGTTATATTGTATTTAGCGTATTTATTTAAGATAGTATGGGTTTTAAACGACTGATATTTTTTCTTCCCGATTAAACTGTGATTTGATTGCGCCCGAGTATGAGTGCAATGATTTATTAACTCGTAATGGTTTTGCACGAGTCGCTGGCGATGGGCGGACATAGTCATATCATAGTTAGATGAAGTAATGACGTTCGCAGCGAATTCCATTGTGTCATTACGGCGAAACGATATCTTGCCTTCGAGAAATTGTGTCAAATTTACACTTTAATAGCATCTCCATAAACCGTCCTCGGCTGAGAAGACAGATTGTGACTCTCGGGAATTCTCTACGGATGTCGCTTGCCGTAAAAACGTATCGCAACTACGTACTCGATAACAGCAGTAACTTAACTTACGAGTTATTTCTAAGAATACATTTAATGTAAAACTATTATCGGTATCATGATATTACTAGATGGTTATGAATATTCCAGTTAGCAAAAGTATCTGTTTATTAATTACAAATTTATTGTAATATTGTAACATATTTTATGTAAGTCATTAATAAAAAATATTCGTACATCAGAGATTTTAAGTTAATGTATAAAATGGATTTGTGCTTCAGAGATACACTAACTGGCATTTTACAAAGTTTTAGCATTCACCTCTTTCTCCTTAATTTTCTCAGGGGCATCAGATTTTTTAACATTTTCGTTCTTTGGTTTTGGTGTATAATCTAATGTCTCGATTATTGCTGCTGGTTGATCAAGCCACAATTTGTGTCCTTTTTTCATAGGAAATCGTTTAATATTCATACAAGTTAGGCATGTCCATTTGACCCTCTTTACAGGCTTTGGTGTTAATCTGACTCTAGCTGTCTCCCCAGGTATAAGTGGAGTTTGACAACATTTACATATGCTTCTCTTTAAATTTGGTTCCCTAAAGAAATTGATAACTTCCAATAATACAAGAATCCTTTACATATATAATTCTCTTTTCAGAAAGACCAGCGATGTCTAGAAACTTACATGCGTAATACTGCTTTCCTGGCACAACCCACCATATTATTACCAAAGTATGATGCTGTACGTTTATCTATTGATGCCATTAAATGACTAGCCTGTGATGAAATGACAATAGCAATATTAATATATTTCTAGATTGCTTTATCAAGCATATTATGATAGTTAAATATATAAAGATTAATTATTGAAGGATAATAAATTTCATAGAGTTATATATGTACCTGATATAAATAATTCATACGTTCAAAAATATCTTTGTGCTGACAAAGTTTGTTCTTATTTCCTGTAAAGTCATACATAAACTCGTAATATATGCATATTTAAATAAGCTTCAGTAATATTTAACTTACCCATCACGAAATCAATTTATCCTTTATTGTTCTAATTTAATAATTAGTAATCCCGATAACTTTCATATCGAATAACAGTGCGTTTCACTTTTAATGATTCTACAATGCATCTTTGTAGTTTTAAGGTTAGGATTTAGATTGAACTAAAGTTAGGTTTATATATATATATATGAGATTAACTTCCACACATTAAAGTTATTATACAAGAGATAACATCTTAAAAATTTTTTTTATTTGATACTTTGTTATAAAAAACTCTATAAAATTCTTCCTTATAAAGATATATCCATACTTTAAAGATAATTAAAGACTAATTTCACAGTTCTTTTCACATCTTTATTATATTACCCTAATCATGCTTTATTTATATATTAACAAAAATATATATAAAAATCGAATCTATACTTCTGCCAGCTTATGCTTTTTTTTAAAGTAGAACATATTGTCTTTTATCTAGATATCCTATTGAAATCAATGGAAATTCAAAGAAGAAATACTGAAACAAAAACTATCTTCTCAACTTTTGTAAAATATCTCGAATAATTTGATTTTCACACAAACGTATATAACTTATAAACGAGCCTTTTACATGGAGTTGCATCAACAGTAAATCGGACATTTATTTCAGCATAAACTAGAGGAATCCTACTATCCTTCATAGATCATGCTGGAAATATCTGATTCTCCTTGGACTTAGCCTTGCATCTCCATGTTAGGAATGGTGTAAATTCAATTTCCAAATCAGGTACATCTTCTGGTCTTAAAATGCTGTCATTTGTGTTATCTTTACTATCATCTCTAAAAGAGAGAAAAATATTTCTGTAATATATATGTATATTTAATATATATATATATATATATATATATATATATATATAATATGCATGCAAAATTGCAAGTATAAAATTTCTTTTAGGAACCTAAAATTTATCTTATTAATTCCTACAATAAAATAATTTCTTATATTACCGACAATGTTTTTCTTGGATACTGTCACTCTCTTTATATTGATAGCCATACTCTGCTAGAACAATATCCAAATTATCACATTGCTCCTTCAAATCTTGATATATTTTCTCCGAATCCTTTAATAATTGATCCACATCTTCCAGCGATGGTTTCAATTCTGATTGAAATTTCTCCACTTTATCCTGACGTAATTAATAACATAATCTATATAAAACTGATCATGCTCGGAATTTATTCATTAATAAAATACATAACATTAACGATAATAATATTATTACGAAAATAAAATATTGTAATAATATATTATCATTTTCTTAACACAGTAATATAATAAGAGCTTACTTAATTGAAAGCGATGACTTGTTTTAATTGAATTTTTTTATTTTGCATGTAGAAAAAAATTGCTCGGCATTTCGTAACATTGAATAATAATAATCTCTAGTAGGACTCACGCTGGTATCCTGGAAAGACTTCCACAACTCGTCCAGGCACGCGTCCGTCTCGACGGTGCGCTCCGCGTAGCCGCCGACGAGCAGATGCGGCATCTTCCAGGTCTCGGCGAGCTTATCGATGCCCTCGTCGATTTCACGCGCCTTGTGTCGCAATTCGCCGAAATAATCTGAGAAGGATACGAACGAATTCTTCTCCATGCCTCCGTTCTTCTCGTAGAAATTGTCTCGCACAGCTGATCAACTGACAACTAACGATAACAACACTTCGTCTTCGTCACCCCGAAAGAAATTGCCGATTTTCAAACCGGCATTAGTTCAATCTCGCGCACTGCTGCCATCTTCGAACTTTTTCCGCACTTCGGAGTCGCATTCGAAAATCTAATCGTCCGCTAGAGTAACGTTTGCTGGACCAATCGGGATGAACGGGACAAACGTCTCTGATTGGTCAGTCAAACGCTACTCTCCTCCGAGGCAGATTTACGAACGCAATCTAGGTTTTTTTTGGCGCGCGACGCCGGTTTGAAAAATTTCCTATACTTAACGTCCTTTTCGGCAAATATGGAGCTCCGTAATAAACGTACGTCCGTTCGGAGGTAAGATAATTTCGATTATTTCTTTGATTTGTTTTGATAGTGGCTCTTATTTGTCTTGAGAATATCACAATAACGTCGGAGTATTCATAATTATCAAGATTCTTTAATGTTTCTCTATTATTTCACGTAAGAGAGAATAGTTGCAATTTGGCTCTCAACACACAATCTCTCTCTCTCTCTCTCTCTCTCTCTCTCTCTCTCTCTCTCTCTCTCTCTCTCTCTCTCTCTCTCAACACAAAGACGACAAAATTTGATTCTCTTAACAAAATATAATACTCTTTACAGAAAAAGAATGCTTTTTAACTAGAATTTATTCTTGAAAACGAATACTTCAACATCTAGCATGAAGTTGCATCGCAAAACTCCTATAAAAAGCATATCTGAAAATTGCAGCAAAACCGCGGAGAAATCGTACCAGAAGTGCTGCTTATGATATTCGATAAGTGTACAAGATCGGGTGAAGTGCATCAATCATCGAGACGCTTCGAAAGCTGAATTTTCCTAATACTTCGAATCCAGAGCTGCAACTAATATATAATGTGGTGAGTTAATTTTTCAAACACACACACACACACACATTTAATTCAAACATTTTTAAAATTTTTATGAACATTGCATAATACAGAAAGCGCTAAAAATGAATTAGAATAAGTTTATTTAGAGTAAATTTCATAGGAGATCAAAGAAAATGTACGTTCGACAATACAAAAGTAAATACTACAGAAATAATCAGAAATTACTATCAGAAATTACTAAACTGCATTTTCATTCAGTTTTTGCTATAATTATAAAAATAACTCAGTAGTCTATCGCCATTTCCAATGCTTCGCGTTACAGGCTCGTTTACCTGAGAGAGAGAGAGAGAGAGAGAGAGAGAGAGAGAGAGAGAGAGAGAGAGAGAGAGAGAGAGAGAGAGAGAGAGAGAGAGAGAGAGAATGAGAGAGGGGGAGAGGGGGAGAGGGGGAGAGAGAGAATGAGAGAGTGGGATAGAGAGAATGAGAGAGGGGGAGAGAGAGAATGAGAGAGTGGGATAGAGAGAATGAGAGAGAGAGAGAGATAGCTTTATCCCGCGATCGAGAAGAAACGAGTCCGTCTCTTTGCATAGCGCTAAAACATCGCGACAAGTACCGTATTGCGTTAAGCTAAGCGATATCGCCATTTAATGAGAAACTGATTGCATGCGCGATTACGACGGCACTTTTAAATTAGCTGCAAGAAAAGAACATTTGATATGCGAGTATGCGTAATACGATCTCGCGAATGGTTTTCCTGCTCGCGAGGGAGATTTTTACGATCCTAACGATTTTTATCGCGAACATTTTTAATCGAAAAAAGTCATATAGTGTATCACAGATGCGACAAAAACTTCTGGCGTCAGTTTTACGATCGATTATCCGCGGTGAGTTTCCTCATAAAAACGCAGATCGCTCTTCTTGTCGATTCAAATTCTTTTGCTAATTTTTATCGGTGTAATATATGTACATAAATCGCGATGTAATTTCGTCTAAAAAAATTATCATATCTCGAGTAATCTTTTAAACTTTTGCAGAAATTTATTGTACAACGGTATTGATCTAATTAAATTACGTTTACATGCAAAAGTGATATTTCTCCGATTTATTGTGTACATATATGTACTGTTTTAGAAAAAGCAGAAGAGAGAGAGCAATCAAAATATAAAAAATATTGATCGTTTAATTTAGAATTAACTTGATTTTAATAGAAAAATTCATGTTAAAATTATCAAGATTTAATAAAGTCAAAAAAAAGTGGAAAAAAAATACTTTCACTAAAGAAAAAGAATTGGATTAAATTTTAAGAGAAATATCGCTAATTTTTATCAACAATTATTCGCCGCAAAAAAAAATTACGTATCAAGTAAAACTTTAGCAACGTGCGGAATCGTAACAGATAATATTTCACACATGACCGAGATAGCACACGAAAAAAATTTGCTGATGAAAATTTCTTGATGAAGATTTCTTGATGATGTCATGTTATGGCTATGTCTTCGATAAAAATTCGAGCGAACTTTAAGCGGTCAATTTATGATAGCCGATTGTTGCAACATTACATTAGACTGAAGGTTACGGTGCACTTGTACTTGCGACCGTGTTTGGTTCAATAATATCGTTAGCCCGTCGCAGAGATTGCGGAGGCAATTTCTAAAATTACTTTAATCTCATTCTGTAAATATTCGCTATCGCGCATGAGTTATGGAAAGACCAATAGAATGACTGTTGATAATGTATACGATGTGCCTAAGAAAGGTTTTCAGATATGCTATAATTATGCACTAATTAATCAAATCAATAATGTGCATCTATAATTAAATAGATGCATTAATCTTAAAATAATTGTGTTCATGTCTCCTTTGTCGTCTTTACAATTTTTTCGATGAGTATTTTATTTTTTTAGATATTAATTGATCATTGGACGATAAAATACATATCAATACATAAAAGCGCACGAAATAAAAAATATAAATCTTATATTATATTATATATTATTATGTATATATTGTATTAAAGTATTACATTATTGAATTTATCGAAATTATACAGAATTATACGGACTGCCAATCTTATAAGAATTATCGAGAAATGCTAAACTTTTTCGCTTTTTAATGGAAATTTCTTACTTTAAAATTCTCGCAAAATATTCACCATGTATCTTATTATTGCTGAATTATGTCACGGACATTTTTAGCATTGATGAAATCAATTGATGAAATCTGCAAAACTTCGGAGCATAATGTTACTCTTTCTTGATAATAACACAAAAATGTTTATATTTGCTTCTTTATATAATAATCGAATTTTGTTATGTTCAATCAGCATATTTTTCAAAGAGAAATATTCGTATCTTGTGCAGAATCATAATATATGTTGTCGCAGAGATACGAAATGTTTCTGGTTTGCTATTTCTTCAAAAGAGCATTGCTGTACACTATGTTACACATTGTCTCTTATTCCTTTAACGTTCTTATGATTAATAATTAATGATTAATATTTTAATGATACAGACACACACACATACTTTGCGTTTAGTGACGTAAAGGCACGAGCCAATTTAAACTTATAGCAAACTTTGAAACTATACTTAAACGGCGATTATAAATCACATCGGCAATGCAATGTTTTTGTCACATATTTTATGTAATACGAATCACACTTTTTTCAGTCTATTGAATACAGATTGTTCCACGTTAGTGATTTCAACGAATTTTTCAATACGTAATCGTCGTTCATAGAAAAATTATTTCTAATGTCATTTGTTTTTACTCTATTTGTTATTTTCTTTTCTGTTCACACGCGTAATCTACCGCGTAGTATATATATTGCAGCTATTTATACGCGATACCTGATAAAATAATCGCAGGAATCGAAGGAATATCAGTGATTCTTGCTTACGCTATTAAGGCGTGTGTGTATGTGAGAGACCAAAGATGGTATGAAGTTTCGCAAAGCAGAAATTGTGTCCGCGCACCAAATACCACGAGAGTCGCGGGTTAAGCATAGTATACATTTTTGCGATCGCTGAAGCACACACATTCTCTCCTCACATGTTTGACCTGCAACATCTTGTCTCCTGATTCTCTCGACACACACACACACACCCTGACAAAGGTCAAGAATCTATCTATCTTACACATACATCGCAGTTGACCTTGAAAATTTTTCAACAACTTTCTAACGATAAATGTGTCGGTCGTATACGGGGGCAAACGTCGTGCGAAACGTTATTTACATTAATCAGAGTTTTAAAATAATTGACTAGAACTAGCTTCAAGGATTTATTAAAAATTCACGACGTTTCGACCATGTGGTTGTGGTCCTTATCAAGTGAATATAAAATAAACGTTGATAAACAATTAATATTCAAACGTATCACATATCATATAAGTTGAGTTACAGATTAAAAAGTTAAAAATAAGTCAAGTCAACAACATGTCACAACTGTTGTGACATGTTGCTGACTTGTTTTTAACTTTTTAATCTGTAACTCAACTTATATGATATGTGATACGTTTGAGTATTAATTGTCTATCAACGTTTATTTTATATTCACTTGATAAGGACCACAACCACATGGTCGAAACGTCGTGAATTTTTAATAAATCCTTGAAGCTAGTTCTGGTCAATTATTTTAAAACTCTGATTAGTTATCGACTAGCGACTGAATAATTAATTAATTGAGATGTTATTTACATTCTTGCATTCTCGGTATCGCCCGATAGATAATGGGCAAGAGAGTAATTAAGAAACAATCCAGAGTAGTTCTTAGCTCTAATGTATTCAGAATGCTCAGAAACTGTATGAATTTGTAAAGATTATATTGAGGCTCTCTCTTTGAGTTACGAGCGATCGAAAATGTGAATAATTTTTCGTTATTTTAATTTAGCTTTATATGCAAGATATATCAAACTCTCGTTTTCAATTTAATTTCAAACTGATTTGATTTTAACAAAATGTTAACGTAACGCGTATTTATAAGGATATTTTATATCGAATGAGATGATATAAGAGAGAAAAGATGATGTCCCTCATCAAAAATTTTTGCTAAGGAAATATTTATTTCAAACTTATTAAAGATTACATTCTTGACAATTTACGACGCATGTAAGATTAACATTTTGAAAAAATCAATCAGACAGTCGACAAACAATCAATTGACATTCGATAGAATATTAGTCTCATTTGCTTCTCTTACTTTAGTTTCAACTTTGACTCATCTTGATTGATTAAAAACATTTAACAAGGTGACTTGTTTCTACCTGCATCCTCTTTACGTCACGAATGCGCCAGCGACGTTTCGACAGCGCAACAAGTTAATTAATCATAATTACAGTAACGTTAACTCGCGCATATGGCGCAGAGGTAATTCAAGAAAGCACGTCGATACAAGTGGCGCGGATATTCAATTATGTATAAGTATCATTAGTATTATATCTCGAAACAAAAAAAGATATGTCGCAGACTCTGCTTATTGATTTCCGTCAATATATCATATTGATGCGTCATTAGTTTATCTCGCATTTTATAGGGTTTTTATTTTCGCGATTACAATAATACATTATACATATAAAAACGTCAATATCTTGTTAATTCTAGACTTGTTTCTTCTTCTCTTCCTCAAATGCACCGATACAGCATTTGTTACATATATCAATTAAACAGAAATTGCACAATTTGTTTTCGCGGAAATCGTGAACGATAGAGTGGATGAAGACTCGTCGACACAATCGCTACGTGCATCAATTTATTCTCACATCCTTTATTATTATTATTTTTTTTTTCTTATTAACTCAGCAGACGAAAATCGGCAAAATCGGTCTTTTAGGTTTGCGTATCTTGTTCCTCGTAGAGCCGAGAAACCGGATATTCTCGTTTCTTTCTAATGACATGAGTCAAACGTATCAGCAGACTGCACATTTCCTTATTCTTAAATAGGTGTAAACTCTTCGGGGAAAAGATATATCTCCCGGGGAGATATTTACGGGAATTCACGGGAATTCAGGTATTCAGGGGGATTCACAAGGAATTATAAAGTTCTCTGAATATTTTTACACTGTTTTTAGTCTTATATTTGTAATTACGAGGGAAAGATATGCGATGCTGCATTTAATTAAAGTTGATTATATTTTAAATTGTATTTTTTGAAAAATATTTTTTACGTTCTCTTCGTAATAATTACTTTACTCTCATGTACTTCAAGGTTATTGCGACGGTATTTAATCGAGCAAAGTGCAGGTTTCTTTTATAATGCTAGACGTATTATGTCTCGAGTATGCCTCAAGGCAATTTTTGCATTAATCGTCTCAAAAAGTTGCTTCACACAATTATAAATCACACAATATTACGAAGGTGTCGAGACATTTGTATATATAAATCTTTTTACTTTTTCTGCGCAAGCAATTTGTCTTATCCAACCTGCTTAAATAAACTTTTCACGTCACCTCCTTAGATATTTTTCTGAAAAAAATACCGCTAGATTAATAGACTCGTTATTCATAATCACATTTATTAGTTAACAAAAATGCGTTCGACTGAAATTAAATGGTCGTCAAAACTGGAGCACAATAGTCTGGCGTAAAAATAAAGTAAATGTAAAAGTTTTTAAAATAAACGCGATTTTGCGAGACGGCAATGTACGAAAAACCCGTAATAGACTTTATTGTAGACTTCAACATGATTATAACAATTGCCATAATTTTGCTTAAGAAAGATTTAATATTATTTAGTATCAAAACTATCATTACAGTTATCACACATATCATTTCTGCTAATGAGGCTTCTTAACGAAAACTACTTGACTTGTAAATTATTTCCTTGACTGTCTCAAAGTCTTCGAGCGAGGACACGTTCAAACACTGTTTGTTTCTGTCTATGCAACCTATTAAACCAATAAAACAGCTTACGAGGGTCAATATGTATTTAATGCGCCGATTGACCTCTCAGCGATTCGCGAAACTACACTTTTCGTCTGTTATAATCGACATTTCTCACAGAACACCAAATGAAAATGCCAAAAAAAGCCGTTTTATAAATTATCATATTTTTATAAATGGCAATTATTTATTTTTATGAATATCGAGCATATAATAAATATATAAATCTATAAAATATAAAAGAAATATATAAATCTATTTCTTTTAGCTCATCAAATTAGAACAAAAAGACAGTAGCAACAAAATCAAGAAAGTTATCGATAAGATAGGCTCTTGAATAATTAATGAAAATTAGGTTGCGAGAGACAGCTTTCTTCAGTTTTCACTAAAATTATAGGAGGGAATCTCGTGTGTGAAAAAACCTGATGAATTGTACTTGACGATTGCTGTTTATTAACAGAAATTACATCATACATATATATAAGGTCATGTATAGGAGGTCAGCAAAATAAGGCTGCAGTCGCTCGTGATGACTTTAGCTGTACTTTTATTAGACATATATAAAGATATAATTTGCGTATCATTGAGAATAATGTGTAAAAGTAACGTTAGTTACTTATTCAGTAGCATAAGACAATTATTTCCGGCCGTTTTCTTTTTACATCATCGCGTGTTGTACGTTTTTGCATTAGTATTTTTAAACTAAATCGCAATATTTTATGTTGATTTTATATGTATCTATCTATCTTGTTATGATTCTTATTTTAAAATAAATTTTATTTAAAATAGAAATTTTAATGCACCATATAACACGCGATGCTGTAAAGAGAAACTTATCGTGATCTTTTTTATTAAAAAAAAGGTTGTTCTATTTTGTTATCGTTTCTGTAGATCTTTCTATAGATTTTTTCAGAAAAAGAATTTCGTATTTTTAAATTCTAGAGGAGGATTCTTTTTTCCTTGATTAAGTCATTTGCAGAAAATTAGGCACGCAATAAATAAATGTTATTGCACCAGTGTTAGACAATTTAAAATATATTGCAATATAGTTTTAGCTGTACACGCACACACATACACAACTTTGAACTTTATATATGCAATAAAACTCGTTAATTTTATCCATAATATGGCTTAGATCTATGGCGTTCTCAGCGTTTCGATTTCCCCAAGGATAGACTTATGGATCGCTCGTATTTTGCAGCGCGTTAGCAACATTTTCAATTACAGTCTCGCTCTTTTCTGAAGTATTGGCTTTCGGCGCCAACCGGGCTAAAGTTCAAGCGATAAATTTTATCTCGGCGCGACATTTGTTTATATCGTAGGCACGTTATAATGAACAATTTTTCGCCAAAAAACCAGCACAGTAGGAAATAATTTACAGCCAATGGCGTGGCTTAAGGAAGTCGAATTAAATATAACCTTACGATCGGCGAAATTATGTATTTTTTAAAATTAATAATTGTGATTTGTGCATCGCACATTGTTATCATTGTTGCCAGATAAACATTTCTACGAAAGCAGTTGAAAAATATCGTTAAGGTGTTTGGTATGTTTTCAAGATGTTTGCATTTTAAATCGCAAAGAATCTGCGACGAAGCCAAAAATTTCGATCATGCGACTCATCTCAAATATTTGAAAACTTAAACAACCTGAGTGTGTACCATATTATTTCTGGCTTTAGAGAGAGAGTGTGTGTGTGTGTGTGTGTGTGTGTGTGTAATATAGCTAAGACTATGGTTTAAATCCAACAATGATTGACAGTCGGAAAATCTAAAAATATAAAATTTCGTAGAAACTATAATCCATTTAACTGCGTATGCTCAATTTCAACAAAACTGATTGATAGTGTCAACACATAGCTATCATTGTCATGTGTAATTCCGTGAAGAAAGGTTTCTGCGAGAATACATCTCACTATGCAATGGCAATCGTGGCTAGTAAACACTCACGTGTTAACTTGAGACCTCACTGATATTTTTATGTCTGAAGGCAAACGGTCTATCTATGACGAGCGAGCATTTGATTTGCGTTCGGATAGGATTCATTATTAATGACACGAGTCGTCATAGCTCACGCGATATACTTGACGTAGATATTGATAAACGTCAACAAGAACTGATAAAAATTACTAATCACAATGTTTAAAACAAATCATATCATCCTTAATACATGCAACAATTCGTGAAAAATTTACGAGATCTTCTTAAATCGATTAGGAATCGATTATTTACAGATCTACAGATCTGCAAAGTAGAAAAGAAGTTACTTTGTAACTTTTCTTGCTGGTACTTTAAAAATATGTAAATTTTTAAGTTTTAAACTTCATGATTTTAGAAACGAGTAACGCGTATAATCTTTGTATCTTCTGGAATTGTTTTCAGTCATACGATAATACGATTCTTCTGCGTAACAAGATTCACGCAAAAGGCGCATTATGCGATATTAAATGGAGCGACCATCATGTGTAATCGACAATTCTTAATATTCACTAGTAATCCGTGCGCCACGGAAATTCTCTATCGGAAATCACTCAAGAAACTTAAATTATATCGCGAATGAATATGTATGTAATATAGAGATGGTCACATTTGAAGAACAAGGTAAACAAATTATATCATACGTTCGCAGTAGGTGTGGGATGACATTATTGCGCTAACGGGGATTCACAAAAACAATTATGCCAAGAGATTGATTTACTCAATCTTCTAATTATCATACGATAGTAAATATCTCGCGTGAATCTCATGACGGAGTCTAATGGAATTTTTTTTTATATGTTTTGTGTGCTGAAGTATTTTTCTCAAATGCACAAGCAATTACCTTTCACTCTCCTCGATTTTTCAAGGGAAGGAAACTATATTTTTTTTTATATGTTGACGAGATAATACTTCCGATAACTACTTCTCATGGAAAGTCTAGTCATGGAAAGTTATGAGTCGTGTCATGTTGCACATTTATCATTAAATCATACTATTTTACGTTAGAGATTTATACTTATATTTGTATCTTATTATATTTCTATTTTAAATTTAAATTTTATTTTTATAGATATTTTCATCATTATTTCTTCGTTATTTACTTTACGTTTATGTCATCGCACATCGATCCGACCAATCACATTTCTATCAAGAGAACGTTAACATAATTTTTTATATAATTTGCCGTTTATTTTTTTCATAAATCACGATGCTGCAACTCGAATAGTTAAAAGTTAATATACGGCTTCTATAATAGGATTTAGCAATATCTCGTTAAGTTTGTCCAAATTTTTTACGGTTAATCAATCGAATTGCTGTGTTGGCTTTCGAAATCATTGCGCTAACACGCAAATGGAGAGTTCTCGGAGATGCGGAGTATTACATTTGTATTATAATTTGCTTTGGTGAGTCGAGATTGAAAGAGGCTGCGATTGGTGCTATTCTACGAACTGTTAAATGCATGAGTGTTAAAGGCATGAATTTGTAACTCGTGTCTTCTCTTCGCTTCTTGAATCTTCTCGAGTCCATTAACTAGAAGAATAGGAATTAGAATAGGTAGAATAGGAGAATAGAAGAAATAGTGAGGGCAAATGACGTGAGATCATCTCGAGACAATCCCTTTTTCGCGCGATAAACGTCAAAATAAATTCATACTTGCAGACACGTTCTGTTTTATTCAATTTTAATAAAATAAGAATAAGCTGAAATGGAACACGCTGCTTTTATTTTTCTGTGTTCGGTCTAATTTTATTTATCTACTTATCTTGTAAGTCTTGAAATTGTTATATAATTAAAGCTGTGATTAAAAAATGATCGTGTAATAGTAAAACTCTATTTTGAAAAAAATTTAATTCGAAATTTTTATTTTTAAAGAAATTCTTAAAGGCAACTGCACGTTCATTGTTAGTTAATATATTCAAATGTTTATTAATTAATAGAGTAAAAAATCTTCATATTTCGAAATATCGTTTTTTTCTTATCTATATATTATATATAATCACTGCTTCTATATTATATCATTTATTGCTTCGCACAAATGCACACGTGCATTCGTGCGAAGCAATAAATGCATAAGCAAATAAAAGTCTAGACGTTTCTAATGTAATCAAATAACCCGATTGAATAAATATGCGAATTTTTTCGCCGATTTTAACCAGACATCTGCAAGACGTGAGATCACTGCGTCATAGAAATTCTGCATCTTAATATTTAAATCTTAAAATAGATAATCTCTAATTAATAATTATTTACTTTTTTTACTGCTAATTATTTTTACTGCTTTATGCATCTTGACGTAGAATTTCAGGTTTACCGTTTATAATAAAAAGCGCAACAATATCTGAATAACGTCTCACATTCTAATTCTACAAGAAAGAACATCATTTATTTGAATTAGTGTAGTATCCATTGCTGTTATCATGATTTGACTTTTCAATTCTTTCTCGAGATCAGCATAAGTCACGCTATCGACACGATATGGTAGCATAGGAACGACTAGGATAAGAGATAAGTGTTGGATAAAATCTCTCATTGACTTAATATATCTCTTTAAGTCTAGATTACTGAACTACAAAATTAATACATCTTTTCTAATATTTCAATCTTATACCAAAAGTAAAGAAAAAATCAGATTAAATTAGAACAAATTTCAAAAATTCAGTTCTTATATATTTCATAATCATCTCTTATTTTTAAATAGATACCGGTAATAAGGTCGCAGTGTACGGTATTATGATATCATAACTTTTTACGCATCTTCATCGAGATTCGTGTTTACTCGAGTTGTTTTTTTCTTTTTTTCTCTACGAAACGCATTAATGATGCGAACGAGTTAGCACGTGGACCATTTATCTCCTCGTGCGTACATTCCGACGCAAAATGCTGGCAAAATGCGCCGAAATCGCCGGCACGCATACCTGCGCACGGACTGACGAGCTCGACCGAAGGCCATCGAGAGACTCGGCCTTATATAAAGCCGACCGGCCGATGGATCATGTATTCATTCGCAGAACGTGCGACGTCTCGATTCATTGAGCTCTTGAAATCACGTTTCAGTCAGCCAATCGACCATTCAATCGATTTTTGGTCTCGCGAGACAGTCGGTGTGACATCTGTCACGTAAGAAGTGTGCAGAGTGTCAAGTGCCATTTGACATAAAGTTGATTTTTACACGCTTTGAGCGGACTTTCGGTGTGAAGCGCGAGTCTCTTCGAAGATCAGATCTCGTACTCGAGGAGAGGCCAGCCATGTATACGAATCCGTTCAACCGCAAACACAGTACGATCCGCCAGATGCTGGATCGTCTGTTGGACCCGACGAAGAAGACTATCAGGAGATCGGGGAGCGTCTCGAGCTCCAGTAGCAATGACAGCTCGAAGGGCAGCCACGGATCTTTCGAACGTTGCTATTCTTTTGCGCATAGTCATCGAGGTAATCTTCCGTGGGGCAGGAAGTAATCTCCTTACGAAGAGAATTCTCGCACACAGCTGAAGAGCAGTGTCCGTGTCATGTCGATGCTTAAATTCTTAAGTTATGCAAATGATCTTCTCGGTGTGAGTTTTTGCTCTTGCCTTATCGGCAGCAGCATCTGCATCTCGCATCGTTCTGTATCTTCTTGGATGAAGCAAGCAACCGAGAGGAAAGGCAGCACATCTGATCTCGCTTACGAACCGCACTTCGCACGTCGAGCGACTCGTTTCTCGACTTACGCCAGTGACACGATCACTTAAGAAGAATCAGTCGGAAGATAAGTAACGGACGATAGAGATTGTGTTAGACAAATCGGAGAGAAACTCGAGAAAAGGTCATCGTCAGGATCCTGAAAGAAGCGCAGGTGTTCGAGAAATCCGAAGACGGCAGTTAATCCGATTTGCGATTGGATCGACAGCGAAGAAATGTTTCTGGGAACAGAAAGAATTATTCCTTTCATTGTCAAGAAACAACAGAAATTCTTTCTTCTTCTTAATCCTTTTATGTTATTCATAAGTTGCCTCTACAATCCGGCGAGCGATTTACTTTTATCATATCATTGAGCATAACGAACCCATTGTCGTGATTCCTCGAAGTGCCATAATTAGTTAGGGCCTAAGATCGGAATGCTCAAGTCTACGAGAACTGGCAGAAAGGACGACCGGACCTTTGTCTCGTTAGAGGGTAGCCGTCAATCTTAGATCACTAGTCAAAGCCAGTATTAGCTATCGATTGTGTTATGGGATCGGCGTCGCATTATAATGTTACATCAATTTCGCATTTTCATATAATTTATTTCAATCGTTTTTTTGTATGATATAACTGAAATAAATGTTAATTATTTTTTAAAATATTTCTATTTGATACCAGCGTTCCTATACCTCCCGTCTTCCGTTTATTGCGCCATTCAGATTCGTCGTTAGATTTTCTGTTCTCTCAATTATTTTGTCATTAATTGCAATTAATTACGACAGTTTAAATTTGCGTAGATATTTTGATTTAATGAAAATGAAAAGTATCATGACACACTTTGCAATTGGAAGTTATCTCCATCAGGAAAGTCGGTCGACATCTAAATCTATAATCGTGCAGTTATTCATTGGAGGAAATATTTAGATACTTTATAAATATTCATTTATTAATAATTTAGTATAAATTTTTATAATCACGAACATTATCTTATTTTAATAATATTATGTATTTTAATAGTATAATTAATTTTGTAATTCTTTATTATTTTTTTTAATTATTGAATTATTTCCATATTAAAAATATCTCTATAAAAATAGGTTTTTATATTCAGATGTCTCATTGTAATATTACAAATTTGAGAATCACGGTGATATATACTTATGTATATATAAATCCTGCATTATCACGTATTAATTTATAAAATTAACGAAAGAAAACCAGGAATAGCAAAATTAAAAGTAATTGAGAATTAGAAAATGCTAAAATTATTGATTAACGTATTATATATATAAATTTTGCAGAAATTATAAATTTACAATATTTTATTTGTTCATAAATTTATTTGGCATTTTACTGCATTATATTATGTATTAAAAACGATTCTCTTTTTCCTAAATTTATTTTACTTATGTTATACTGTTTATTTGCATATATACGTTACTTTATCACATGTAGTTAATAATGCAATATATGCGTTTGGATTTAATCATCAAACCAGAATGTAGACGCTAATTTTTTTATTTAATATATATTAGAAATTATATATATATATATTTTTATATATATGTATATAAAATATACGATGAAAATCGATTCTACTAGATAACGTCACAGTCGGTGTATTTATAAAATAATTATCGTACTAAACTATTATTATAGCATAATGTGTAGTATCGTGTTATTTTAGTTGCTTGAATATATGAGAATTTATATCGTCGATATATGAAAATTTATATCGCAGGATTTTTATATAAGTATATCGGTTGCATTATTTATCATGAGTCATACCGTGATACGGTTGTTTTATTCCGCAAAAACATTCTCTGAGGATATGTTTTCATAAAATTGCCTCTGTACTTTTCCTTTATTTTCAATTCAATTAAAATGTGCTATATTTTTATTTTAATTTTTTATTTTCATTTATTCTATTTTTTTCTTTATTCTAACAAAGTGTTCTTTTTTCAGGCATCAAGATCCGACTATTTTTATGCGAGTCACATTATTCTCGCTTCATAGCCATTTTTTCAATCATAAACATCAACTTCATTACTTCGATCGGAAGTGATTGTGGCGCACTTTTTCATGAGTTCAAAGTCCGATGTCTTCATAAGCGTTATAAATCTAATTTACAATGCTGCGTGGAAATGTTCCGGTCGGCCTTACAATAAAGATCAGGTAAGAATAGTAATACAAGAAGGTATAGAAGGAGAAAAAGAGCTGGTTTGCTCCAATTAGAGTTTGATCGAGACTCGAAGGACGATAGAAAAAAAAAATACAATTTGCGTTATCCGTTTAGATTGCGAACAATAATTAAATTGATTGCGACAATGATCATGTTTGATTCGAAACGGTACATCGCATCGATACAATTAACAGGCCGATGAAAATGTTCATGAACGAGTCTTATCTTAAAACAGATAAACGAAGATGTAAACGAGAAACGTTTACTTAATCGAACCATTAACGATGCCTATATATACGTATAGTCAGTTACGATAACCTCATTAAATTTATTCTTATATAACGTTATTTATTAATTAGTTATTAATTCGCTATTCCCTCGTGATTTTTAT
Source organism: Lasius fuliginosus (assembly GCA_949152495.1). Classification (NCBI taxonomy): domain Eukaryota; kingdom Metazoa; phylum Arthropoda; class Insecta; order Hymenoptera; family Formicidae; genus Lasius; species Lasius fuliginosus. Next base: position 11,734,440 of record OX424443.1, on the reverse strand, counting down.
AAAATTATAATAATGATTATATAATTTCATACGTAACAATAGAACTATTTTACAAAGACAATAATAGAACTTTAAAAAATCTATTATTATAATGCATTTATCTTCTCTCTTTTTCATTCTGTCACTATATGATGCAATCATGCTATTTACTGTCATGTTGCATATTTGCATCATTGCCATGATGCTAATTGTATGAAGAATATTCTAAAATTTATTTTCTTTAAAATCATAAAATAAGCATTATATATTATTATATTTTAGATAATTGTCTTTTTAATTATCTAAATGTGATATAATATTTTACATAACTGTAAAATAACATATCTTTTATTATCTATTTATTATTCATTTTATTACATTTTAACCGAACAAACAAATTTTTGTGCCATTCTCGCAATTAGAAATATGTGCCGACGCGTTTTTTCTGCAGTGTATGTATGACTGAAAACAATCTGCTTATATGTTGCAATACGGAACTTGTTTCATAAAGTTTTAAAACAAATGATGAGTAGTATTTGCAAATTTAATATTGTTAATTAATTTGACCGTGGTTTAAATTTCGTAAATTCCGATTTATTGCGTTCATCATCTGCATGCGTGAACGATTTTACCGCGTCTGGAGTTTATTTCGCAGAATTATTTAATTTATTTCCGATAAGAGGTCAACGTCTGGAAATACGAATACGCGGGCTATTCCCAAGATAACTTGGAAAGAGAGATGTTTAGGTTATAACTCTTGGGTTATATCCAGTTATTATTTAAATATAAATTAAAGATGAAGGATTAATAGCCGAAGAGCATACATTTAGATATAAAGAGTTCTCTCTCTCTCTCTCTCTCTCTCTCTCTCTCTCTCTCTCTCTCTCTCTCTCTCTCTCTCTATATATATATATATATATATATATATATATATATACATTAAAATGTCTAATATATACATTTATACTTGATACGATATATAAGTAAAGACACTTGACACAAATAAATATTCGAGAATCTTTTAATAACTTCTGACATATTTTAATAACTTCTGACGTATTTTAATAACTTCTGACATTTCACTTTAATATAATATATTAATTGTATGTCTAGCGGAGGAAGTAGGGCGGGGATATACCATGAAGAAGACGATTACTGTAACCGATATATGTATAAATAAGTTATTGTTAGCCGAAATTAGGCTCCATATATAGTCGTCCATAGATATTTATAGACGGTACCATATTGATAATCGGAATAAATTATTCATGATTCTCGGCGCATCATTTTTGCACTTTCACGCCACGTATACAATGTCACTAAAATTAGATTAAAATCAATTAATATTCACGGTATAGTACCTTCTTTTATGTGTTGCCCTCTTAAAGTCCGCATACGCTAACCGTACATTTTCGCTGATGTGTCTCGTTTGTGATTCTGATGGTCTAACCGACTCTAACAGAATCAAAATTGATCGAGAAATTCAGTTCGGAAAACTTCCTCTTTTCTTTGTTTGTCGATAGAAAAGAAGTCTAGTAATATATAGCACTGTATATTTAATAGGATTTTAATAGAACTTTGATAGAAAAATTTTGAGTGACGATATCGAAAACTGCATTGATTATTGTCTTTAATAATATTCCCTCTCTCTCTGATTATCTGAATTAAGATTATTATCTTCTTAATTTCGAGATTTCATGATTTGTTTTGTATTATTAGCTAACTTATAGTTGTAATATACAAATTTCAATTTTTTTACAATACTTTTTATTTTATAACAGGAAAATAGTGGAATATATGATTATGGAGTAAAGAAGAATTATGCGCGTACATATGTATATATATAGCATGCGTGAGAGATTGAAATATCTATAATTTTTAAGACTTATTGAGAATTTCTCGAGAATTCTCGATAATTTCATTTAATTTGTGTGAATTATGACTGTGGAGACTCTCTCATAATAGCATACGTTTGCAAACACTGAATTTGTATGTGACGAAAAAATTTAAATTGCATCCTTTTTGAATGATATATAATATGTTGTTTTCGGCACTATAAATATTATAAAGTCATCTGTTCTACATAATGCAAATTTCGTATTATCTTGTCCATTCTTCTTTCAAAATTTTTTGGGACTTACATTTTTATTCATGCACAATAGATTATGAGGGATCATTTAAAAACCACGAATATTATATCATATTTTGGAAAAAAATGCTAGTCAACTTTACATAAATGAAGAATACAAGAATTAAGTTTCGTTCTCTATAAATAAATCTTATTTATTTTTAATATTACATAGAAATTATTTCTGGGCATTTTTGTAT